>CM031601.1:96979640-96984640 GCA_018398815.1 Conus ventricosus | reverse complement strand
CGTGCGTGTGTGCGTGTGTGTGTGTGAAAGAGAGAGAGAGAGAGGAGGAGGGGGTGGTGGTGAATGGTAGTCATGCACTTTGCCGCTAGTCAACAGCCATCTTGCATGCTATCTGGACTGTCTGCTCTGACTACCTTGACTACGAGAGATGAATACATGTTTCATGGGTTTTGAATGCGTCTGTTTTGTTGTTCTTTTTTTTTTCAAAGATGACCTGTATTAACGAAAGTATTAGACAATGTCGCAAAAAGAAATTATTTATCATATAGGTTCATAACTATAGCGATGCCATCAGGACCACCAACTTTCAGAGAGAGGGGGGGGGGGGGTGAGGGAAAGAGAGAGAGAGAGAGAGAGAGAGAGAGAGAGAGAGAGAGAGAGAGAGAGAGAGAGAATATGAAGGAGAACGCACGCATATAGCACGTAACCTACGGTTGTCTGTCTCCCTGTTCTTCAGAGCAATTCGAGGACGTTACAGTTTGCTGTGGAATGGAAAGGAATGGGGGGGGGGGGGGGGGGGGGCGGAGGGGGGGGGGAGAGCGCCACGTTATTGGAATTTTTTTAAACGCATACCAGTCAGCACTGACTGTGGGCCTTTCCCATTACTGAACACAATTTTCATCCCCAACCACGACCAACTGTGGGCCTTCCCCATTACTGAACACAATTTTCATCCCCAACCACGACCAACTGTGGGCCTTTCCCATTACTGAACACAAATTTCATCCCCAACCACGACCAACTGTGGGCCTTTCCCATTACTGAACACAATTTTCACCCCCAACCACGACCAACTGTGGCCTTTCCCATATGAACAAAAATTTCTCCCCAACCACGACCAACTGTGGGCCTTTCCCATTACTGAACACAATTTTCATCCCCAACCAGACCAACTGTGGGCCTTTCCCATTACGAACACAATTTTCATCCCCAACCACGACCAATGGGGGCCTTTCCCATTACTGAACACAATTTTCTTCCCAACCACGACCAACTGTGGGCCTTCCCCATTACTGAACTCCATTACTGAACACAATGTTCATCCCCAACCCGACCAACTGGGGGCCTTTTCCATTATTGAACTCAGTTTGTATTACCGATCATGGGGGACCGTAGATTTTTCCCCCATTGTTTGCACTTTCAAGTTTTTCATTGTCAATCAGGGAAGAGCCGCGAGTTCCTTCTCCATCGTTGAACACAATGACCTCCCCTTACCAATAAACCACGGACGTGAATAAACTTCCCCATTCCCGAAGCGATGGGTTTGTGTGACCAGCCGCCAGGGAATGAAAAAAAAAAAACATCTTCACTCCGACGTAACTTTCTCCAGTCGATCCTCTGGAATGATCAAAGAGCGGAAGAATTTTCCGGATTTTTTTTGTTTTTTTTTCCCCTTTGACAGTACTACAGCCTTGGTCTGTATGTGCGTTGGGCCGTCTTGGATGGGGTTTGGCGGCGGCCGTGCCCCTTTGCAGAGGGTTGGGCGCGGGTGAAATGCCAGAGTTAAGCCCCATCCCCAAGAAAGTGATCGCGCCGTGTCGTCGGCAGATTGTGAGTTGCTGGTGGAGGGAGTTCGGGAAAAGGGGGGGTTTAACGCCGATCGATTCTCCGGGAATGGTGTTTTTCTGTGAGTTATAAACTCCCCTGCGTGCGTTTTATGCGAATCTCCCGTTTGGACGATGTGGGAGAAGAGGAGAGAAGAGAGGAGGGAGGGAGAGAGAGAGAGGGGAGAGAGAGAGAGAGAGAGAGAGAATATATGGAATTCGAACATTGAATTTTTAACGGGTTGGGTTAAAAATTTCATCTACTACATACTCACAGTAAGTTTTTTTGTGTCTGTCTGTCAGATGCGAGCGACGAGCGAGCGAGAGAGAGAGAGAGAGAAGAGAGAGAGAGAGAGAGAGAGAGAGAGAGAGAGAGACTCAGAACTCAGACTCAGAAGCTTTAATGTACATGGGCCCTTGGGCCAAAATACGGGGTACAAAGGAAAAGGAGGAGGGGGGGGGGGGGAGTGGTAGGAACGGGGGGGAAATTAGCATATTGTTTGCAAACAGCACAAAAAAGCATTGTAATTAATTACCCAAAATTTCGTTTGTAAAAATATGTTTACTTTATTCACTACTTTAGAGTAAACGAATTTACAATACAAATGAGGTCAGTCAATTTCAAGAAAACCCAAAGTCCGGTAATTGCCCGCAGTATTTATCCACTAAAGAATTGACTTATTATCCTTCTGTTTATGGCAATGAAAAATGTCCCTTTGATACGCTATACTGTGTTAAGCACTGGATCCCTTAAGAACAAATTAGGGAACAAACAGCGAATTCTTTGAAAAATTTACTCCTTAGGTTTTGATAGAGGAGCACTGAAATAAAAAATGTTTGCTAAATTCTCTACTTACATGGCAAAATGGCAGGGCTTTGTCCTTTTCGTTTTACTCTCGATGCAATTGTTATCGTGAAGCAAATTAACCTGGTCGTAATGGCAACGCGGAACAGTCGTTCGTATCCAAAAAAACTTTCCTTTCAAAACAGACTAAAATTACTATAACATCGTACTCTCACGGTCCGTATGTGCCAGTCCCTTTTTGAATGAACAACCCAAAAGCCTTGTTAAACACATTGGGAAACATTTAACGTCCCCAAACCCACCTTGTTGAAACCCAAACAAATTAAAACCCTGTTAACCCAGATTCTCTTACCTTGAACCCAGCACTGTTTTCCAGATTTTCAAATTTCCCAAACAGCACAATATCTTTCTGAGGTATCCTTTCACTTTCTCTGTAAAAGCCCTAAACCCAGTACGTAAACAGGCGTAGGAAATAATGTATAAAGGAACGACCCAAATCCCCATAAACCATTTTGTTTGGCGTTTTCCCTGGAACACCCAGAAATCTTTGCATGCCAGCATGTGTACTTTTTCTAAATGTTCCAATCTGTGTAATCACCATATTTCGGAGCATACATCAAAAATTGGTTGAATCTTGATGTCAAAAACCTTGAAAAAGTACTTAACAGTCATTTCCCTGTTTTTTGTAAAGATTCTGCTGAGTTGAACTACTCCCTTTTAGCTTTAGTTTTTAAAATGAGGGTACCGTGTTTTGCACTGATCATGGTGGTAAAATTAAACCCTAGAGTGCAATAAATTATTCAAAACTTCCCAGGCTGTTACTGTCGTAAAACCATTTCTCATGCTTCCCTAAATATCCTCCTTTTCTAAATACTATAACTTTAGTTTTGTTGATATTTACAATAGTTTCATGTTTCACAACGGGTTTTTAAATTTACATTCAACTGATTTTGTAGGCCACATGGTGTGTAGATATCAGTGAGACATCATCAGCAAACAGTAATAAAAATTTAATTCAGTGATACCCGGGAAGTAACCTAACTCCATGTTTACCTTTTTCATTTATTTGATCTGCTAACTGGTTTATAAAAATTTTGAAAATAACGTGGGACTTAGAACACATCCTTGTCTAACTCCAACAGGAGTTTCAAACATTTCGGAGAGTTCTTGATTTGCTTGAATACAGGATAGAAAAGAATAAACATAGCTCTAAGTGAGGCCAGAAATTTACCCTTCACGCCGGGTTGTTTAATACTTGCAAAAGTTTATTAATGTCGAACAGAATCAAAAGCCTTTTTAAAGTCTAAAAAAAGCGACGTATAGCTTCCTACCTTTTTTACTCAAACAGTTCTGAACATGGCATATAAAGTAAATATCTGATCCACTGTCGAATAATTTTTTCCGGAATCCTGCTTGACATTCTGAAATTACATTTTTTGCTTTCTAACCAGGTATACAGTCGTGCATTTAGTATAGTATATTTGCATTTAGTTAAAAACTCAGAAGAGAGATTCCTCTGTAATTATCGACATTTTCAGGGGCACCTTTCTTATATACTGGGAATATAAGAGCTTTAGACCATTCCTTGGGATAAATGCCTTTGTCAAAAATTGATTGAATAGTTTTGTCAGAAAAATGCTGAACACTCTTTTCCCCCTGCTTCAGCATTTCAGCAGAAATTTCATCAATTCCACTAGCTTTGCCTGTTTTTAGTTTTTCTATAAACTTTTTTTAACTTCGCTTCCGAAAACGGGAAAATTTAAATCATGTTTTTGTTCGTCTAACAATCCTTTTCAATATGGTGGTCCCTTTGCTTTTCATGAGTTTTGAAATCGGTCTTTAAATGATTAAACCATTCATCAATACTATGTCTATTTTTATTCTTTGTCTTTTTGCGCATCCCATGTTTCTAAGATGCCTCCAAAAATTTCCCACGAATTATTAATTTCCTTGGTTAATATTTAATTTGTGTTTTCTAAAAACTTGTTTTTGTCATCCTTATAAGTATTTATACTTCTTCCTTGCATCGCATATTAACTCTGGCTTCTTCAACCTTAGTTTTCATTTCTTCTTTCTGAATTGAGGATTCTTTGTGTAATGCTCTGAAATAGTTTTAATTTTCTCCTAGTTTCTTTTGACTTTTGTACATTCATCGTCGAACCATTCCGACCTCTTCTTCCTGTAAGTACCGCTGCGTTCAACATGCATTTGCTAGATTCTTTAAGCATTGTACAAATGTTTCCAAGGAGCTATCTACTTTGTTGTCTAAATTATTTGCTGCTTTACGTAATTTGTTTTGTATATCTCCACTTTCCCCTGATTTGACAAATTCATCTTCATAATCCTTATTCAAGCAAATCTTTCCCTCTCTGTTTTTTCGAGTTGGTTGCGTATCACGAAAGCAATCATTATCTTTTTTACTATTTCTATTTTCAGACTAACTGGCAGATGATCCGATTCAATTATATTCTCAAAATCAAAAGACATGAAATGAATACACGAGAATAAATCAATGGATGCAAGAAAATAGTCAACTGTACTTTTCCCCGGGAAACTCCTATATATGTACAGTTATCATCAAATTTGATTCATCAGTCCATTCAGTATTGCAATCAAACATATCACATAATTCAATGAGTTTGGTCACCAAA
>CM031601.1:96972140-96974640 GCA_018398815.1 Conus ventricosus | reverse complement strand
ATCCGGACATCAGCACCCTGGATGCAAGCTTTGTGGTAAAACTGTGGTTGGCAGTGTGAGGAGGGGCGAGGGTGGGGGTGGGGGAGGGGAGGGTGTAGTCGATGAAAATAAAAAAAAAAATTGACATTTCGTTTCTGTGTTTAAGGAGACTGGAAGTCGGATGCGTATGGCTGCATCGGGTTAACGTCTTTTTTTTTAATTGTTAGCAATAAAAAAACAAAGTGTTTTTGCTGGCATACTGAAGAAGTAATTATAGCATATGGCTTCAAAGCAAACGCCAGCTTACTGTTTTCTGCCTCCCAGATTTGCACACGAGGGGCACACGATTGGAAGGGGAAACAAAACACCCTCACATTCACTCCCCCCCACCCCCAACCCCCCCCCAGCCTCCACCCCCTTCATGAGAAGAGACTCCACCTTCCCACGAATACGTTTTTGCCCCACCCGACCTGTTATTACTATTGTCGGATTTCCGCTGGATTTTATTGTTGGCCAATGCTGGTTTTGCTGTTTACGACTTCAGTGGGATTGCTGAGATTTTTCTCTTTCTCTCTCTCTCTCTCTCTTTTCTGGCTCTCTCTTCCCTCTCTCTCTCTCTCTCTCTCTCTCTCCTCTGGTCTCTCTTTCTGTGATCTATTTTCCCCCCTCTTCTTTTGCTCTGCCCATTTATCTGTCTTTCTTTCTCCATATATCTGTGTCTCGGAGTCTGAAACTATTTTTTTTCCCTTTCTCTAACCCACACAAAGCCCCATTTCACACCTACATATTTTTCAGTTTATTTATTGTAGAGTTATCTTTGGTCCACGGCGCTGATAAAACGTCTAGAATGAAAACCAACTAACGAAACCCCCGGAAAAGGGATGGTTCAGGTAACCTTATTTGCAAGTTAAGAACACGCACCCCGCAAAACACCCTACAAGCTTTTAAAAAATGTAATACGTTTTTCTCTCTCTCTCCTCTCTTCTCTCTCTCTCTCTCTCTTTCCACACACACAAACACACACACACCCCAAGCTTGTAAACATGTAATACGTGTCTCTCTCTCTCTCTCTCTCTCCTCTCTCTCTCTCTCTCTCTCTTCTCTTTTCTTTTTTCGCAGAGAAAGAGGCGTTTTGTATGTACGCGCGCCCGCGCTTTTCAAAGTTTCACCTTCGCTTTATATATCTTGTTCCATTCAAACCGCAAACCGAAGCCCCCCCCCCCCCCCCCCCCCCCCCCCCCCCCCCCCCCCCCCCCCCCCCCCCCCCCCCCCCCCCCCCCCCCCCCCCCCCCCCCCCCCCCCCCCCCCCTGTGCCCTATCCCCCGTTGCTCCCCACATCCGGCCCTCATTCATGTTTCCCTTTTTATACCTCCCTCCCCTTGGCATTCATTCACTGTCGTCTGCCTATACATCCCGCCCACGCTGTCCTCGTTGGCGGCCGTTCTGTCTGTTCTGCTCCCCCGTCTTTTTTCCCCTCTTCTTCTTTCTTTCTTTCTTTCTTTTTTGTTGTTGTAAACTTTGCCACGCACCCACATCCATTCGCCACGAATCCCTGGGTTCTCCTCCGGCTTAAAACAGACGAGGAGAAAACACAGTCTGTGTCAGTCTGACTGTCTGCCTGTTGTTTATGTGTCTGTCTGTATTAGTGGGTCTGAATCTGTCTGTCTGTGTGTGAGTCTCTGTCTGTCTGTCTCTCTTTCTCTGTGTCTCTCTCTGTCTGTCTGTGGTTGTGTTTGTGTGAGTCTGTCTGTCTGTCTGTCTCTCTCTCTCTCTCTCTTCTCTCTCTCTCTCTCTCTCTCTCTCTCTCTCTTACTCACTCACTCACTCACTCTCGCCCTCCACATCCACTCATACTCTGTTAATCCCCATTGGCGGCGGGCTTTGACCTCAAAACCCCGTCTGTAGCGGACATGCTCCCCAACTGACCCGGCCCAAAGGTATAGGACAGGTTTCGTGGTCGAGATGGCTGGGTAGAATTCTACCCTCCCTCCTCACGCTCCTCCATGGCATCTACGCACCCTCCACCCTTGTCCTCACTATCACGGCATTTCTGGGCAAACCACAGTGTGACACACTGGCGTTTACGTGCGGATCCAATTTGTTTTGTTTTCTGGGCCCTCTTAGCTCGCCTCCACCCCCACCCCCACCCCCTCATCCCCCTTCTCTTTCCCTCCACCCCATTCCGTCTTTCCTTTTCAATAGTAGAAAAAACTCGTGGAGAGCGTGGCAGCAGAGAGTCCTCAGAAGAGAAGCCCCCTTCAGGCAAGTGTTTCGGCCCTTATCTCCTGACACTCTAGGGGGGTTGGGCCACACCCGGTTCATGACTCCGGATGTCCCTCTGCTGCCCCTTTTTTTTCCCCATCTTGGGATGAGCCATGGCTGGGATTCGAACCCATGACCTCTGGACATGCTCATTTTCTACTTAATGACTCGCGCTTTAACCACTGAGCCACAGGGACACTGATATTTGTAGGGAAATTAAGCCTTATGAAGTTCACGTTTGTTCCTCCTTGACCAGATC
>CM031601.1:96959640-96964640 GCA_018398815.1 Conus ventricosus | reverse complement strand
GATGCCAGCCAGACCGGCCTCAATTTATCGCCCGGGGGATTTATTACAAGGATGGCTGGTTGCATTCCCATTTTTTTTTATTCCTCTTACCAGAATATCGTGTAACGGTCTTTTCCTACTGACCGAGCGAGAGATGTGAAAGAAAGAGTAGAGTGGATTAGATAGGGGAGAGAGAGAGAAAGAGAGGCGGAGGGGGGGGGGGGGGGGGCGACAAGCACAGGGTGGGGGGCAGGAAGGGGAGAGTGAGAGCAAGAGAGTGTGGATGGATGGGTGGGTGGAATGTTGTGCAAGAGTGGAATACTGAAGGTGTGTACAAGAGAAGAGAGTGAAGTCTACCTAAGAAAAAGAAACTGGGAACCCCTTCCCTTTGCCCCCCCCCCCCATGCCTCCGCTTCCCCCCCCCCCCCCCCCCCCCCCCCCCATTTTGCAAGCACTTCCCTGCACTATTCTAAATTACATCGACGTGGGGCTCTGGAGCATTTTTATCTGATTATGTAGAGGGCTGCTATTCTTGTTCACAGTTTTTAGTGCGTGCGATGGGAGATTTTTTTGTTTGGGCGAGGTTTGATAAACAGGGTGAGAATGACAGCGCTCTCCTGAGATTGCCAAGATGACTGCCAAATTAATTTTTCCCTCTCTCTCTCTCTTTTTCATCTCATCACCTCATTCATCATCTCTTTTTGAATCTTTCAGCGGAAAGTAAGAATAAATAAATGAACGAATAAAGATGAATGAAAAGATATGGGTACCGGGGTTAAGCGTTGATGGATAACTCGTAAGTAATCGCCGAGTATGAAGGCGCAAGTGTTGTGAATTCTGTGCATCAGTAGTAGAGAACGAGGGCTGACTCATGGTTTTACGGTTAGCGTTCCAGCACGTGGTGGCTTCAGACGGATTCTCGCTTCTGATAAGGGGAGAAGATGACAAATGACTGTGTTGGGCGTCAAGTCAACACACGCTGTTGCTGATACGACAGAAGCTCTCCAGCTGCAGTCATCAAGCGCCGGAAGTTTGCTTGTGACGACCACGACTTCCGGTCAAGACCATTCTGCACAGCACTGGGGAGGTTTGGACGTCGCAGAGACACACCGAAGGAGTCCGTGAATGGACAGCCGAAAAGAGGTGAAATGGTCGCTACACCTCTGCCAGTCGCGCATGACTTGAGGACAGAGGGCTCTGAAGATCGTGGATTGTCCGCCGTTCGTCACGGCACCTTCACGACTTCCTGTTACGGGAACATTAATGTTCATAACGAAGGCACGAACCCTGCACTCTGTAGATATGGCAACCTAAATTATCTCAGTGTACAGCGTCTTTGGGAGGTTGCTTGATGAATCAGTCACAAAGTTTTGACTTCTCTCCTCCTTTTCTTCCCGAGCGTTTTAGAGAGGCCTTGAGTCCAATGGTTAGAGTGTTCGTTTGTGGGGCTGACGGACGTGAACTCGAATCACCGAATAGTTGGATCGTTACAGTTTGAAAACCCTTGCTGTGTACCCAGCAGTCAGTTGGTACCTGAATTAGTTCAGGGTAGGTAAGGCAGCGGCCGAAGGAGAGGGCCGAGTTTCCGCCAGCCATGCCGTGCTTTGAACGCAGTAAATCTCCAATAGGTCATTGCACCAACGGCCGTCAGGTCATGGGATATCATTCCTTGATTTCCCCTCTCATTCATCACCCCCTCCCTCCTTTTTTTGTCATTTTCACCGATTCTCCCCTCCTCGTTTTCTGTGTGTGCGTGTGTATGTGTGTGCGTGCGTGCGTGCGTGCGTGTGTGTGTGTGTGTGTGTGTGTGTGTGTGTGTGTGTGTGTGTGTGTGTGTGTGCAAGCGTGCGTGCGTACGTGCGTGCGTGTGTGTGTGTGTGTGTGTGTGTGTGTGTGTGTGTGTGTGTTCTTGTTGTCATAAACGATAAAGTACCCTGTCAATTCATGCGTGTAACTTTTATCGCCTTTGAAGTTTTCCCTCTAGCTTGTACTTTCACACATATCCTTGATTTGACCAGCTCCTAAACAAGCTCTTGAAACAAAAGCCACGAGGGGGGGGGGGGGGGGAATGACGGATCTGTCCGTCATCGCTCTTGCGCGGAGATGACAGGTCGTCGCAAGGTGATGACAGTCCTCATGTCGGGCCATGGTGTTGACACAGACCTCCAGGTGACACAGATACCTGTCCGCGGCGCCTGGCTGTCTTGGTGGTCGTGTCGAGCCGGCCCCAGCCCTCGAAGGCCTGTCTTGTCTTGTCTTGTCTTGCCATGGGCGATTCCCTCAGGCCCTGCGTTGGATGCATGCAGTGGGGTAGGATGGACACGGCAGTGGGGGGCGGGGGATGGGGGAGGGGGGGGGGGGGGGGGGGAGAGGTGAAGTAGGAAGAGTGATCGATTTGATCGAGAGCGTGACTTAGGTAAGAGTGTGCTAGTTTCGGATGTTCATTCTATTTTGGGCGAACAAGAATCTCCAAAGTGTTGTAAAACTTAACGCACGGAACAGTCGCTGTGTAACGCTCTCCCTGACTCTCCTCAACACTCCCCCTCCCCCTCCCCTCGCACCCTTCCCCGAATGTGTGTGTGTGTGTGTGTGTGTGTGTGTGTGTGTGTGTGTGTGAGAGAGAGAGAGAGAGGAGAGAAGAGAGAGGGAGAGAGAGAGAGAGAGGTGTGTTGTTGTTGTTCTGTTTTACGTCTTTCCACATTACGTGATATTAGACGGAAAAAAAGGGGAGGGGGGGCGGGGGAGGGAGGGGGAGGGGTAAAAAACGGTTAACACTATGAGGTACAATAACTAACTTATCTACAGCAATAACACAAAGTAGAAAATCCACTTAATCAAAGACTGAAAAAAAAAAAAAAAAAAAAAAAAAAAACCCACACAAAAAAACCTCGAAACATGTAACTCTTCTGTCTCATCGCACCACTGACTGTTATATGTTATAAATATTTGCCAATTGGACTTTTAGCTAAGTGCAAAAAGAAAAGATACGTTTCACTTGCTGACAGTGACCGGAAAACATTTTGACTAGGCTGTACAGACGTATTTGGAATGAATTTTTTCATTAAGTTACACAAAAGAATGTGATCAGTTGATATGCTATGACCACATATACAATGTATATTTTTGACATACTTTGTTTTAAAACAATCCAATTTCCATCTACAGATCAAGGAACTTATCTGTCGTCTACGATAAATGTTTTGATCATACTTACTTAACATTTCATGAATACTTCTCATTTCATCGTGTAAACCAAAACACCCAGTTTCTCTTTCTATCAAATGAAAATTAGAAAATTGTACTTTCTCTGCCAAAGTATAGCACTCTTGCATTGACATAGAGAAGTTCAAAAAATGCGAATCTGATGATCGTTTTGCTCCTCTCTTTGCCAGAACATCAACCTTTTCATTATAGTATAACCCACAGTGGGAGGGCACCCAAAGAAATGTTATTTCAGTGTCTCTGGCTGAGAGGAAGTGTACTAAATTATTATTTCAGTGATCATCTCAGGTCGAACTTTTAATCTAAAATTCTTCATTGCAGTAAGAACTGACTTGGAATCTACGCATAAAACAACTTTAAATAAATTTTGAGGGTAATCAATAACACACTTTATAGCCATAATTATAGCAGTTAACTCAGCAGTGAATATAGATTTGTTTTTTCCAAGATAATAGGACTTTTCTTCGTTAAGACTGGGATAATGTATGCTGCACCTGCATGTTCATTGATTAATGACCATCAGTGTATATCTTAAAATGGTTGGAATAGTGATCATGCAAATGCATTTTTATATTGGATAATAACAAATTAGTATTTTCAGCCTTTGTTAAATCTGTATGGTCAATATCAAAACGTGCTCGTATTAGTTTCCATGGGGGGATAGGAGACACAATAGATCTTTTTGCAATAGATGTTAGTTTAATATCTGAGGATTCTAAAATCGAGGAAGTATATGTTCTTAGAGTCGTTTGAGATGATATATTTTTAGCCCTTTTGGGAAAATCAATGTCCGATTTAATATTTATTTCAGGGCCTATATTGTTATCTATAGTAGAACTTCTTATAACAAATTTGGTGCATGCAAGATTCCTATATTCTTCCAGTGGTAATCTCCCAGCAGCACTGTATGCTTTTGTACAAGAGGCATGGACTGGTAGTCCCATGGCTATCTTATATGCTTTGGAATCAATACTTTGAAGTTTTTTCAGTAAGTATTTGGGTGCACTGAAGAACACCTCTTGTGCATACGTTAATTTTGATCTAACCAGTGCAGTAGAAAGGTGCAAAAGAGCAACTGTGTTCTGAGCCCAAGCATGCTTGCTAATAATCTTTAATAGATTTAAACTTTTTCGAGCTTTTGTTAGAATATGCTCTATATGAAAATTCCATGACAACTTTGATGTTAAATTTACTCCAAGGAATTTCACTATTTTGGTATATTTGATGGGTATACCGTTGACGTGAAATGAAGTGTGTGTGTGTGTGTGTGTGTGTGTGTGTGTGTGTGTGTGTGTGTGTGTGTGTGTGTGTGTGTGTAGTAGTAGTAGTAGTAGTAGTAGTAGTAGTAGTACTTTCATTTTTACGTCTTTTCACAAAATTGTGTGATATTAGACGAGAGGAGAGAGAGAGAGAGAGAGAGAGAGAGAGAGAGAGAGAGAGAGAGAGGAGAGAGAGAGAGAGAGGGGTATGTGTGTGATGCATAGGTGTGTGGAAGTGCACGCAAAACATGGAATATTTACTACTTATAACATTATAGCAAATATCTAACAGGACTACATATTAAACAAAAGGTAACTTTGAAAGCAAAATCAATATCAGAAAAAACATCAGTCACTGTCATGCCTAATAAACATGGTAAGTATGCCTTAAGAGTCACACAATCAAATAAAACGTGGGCTCTCGACACGTTTGCCTTACCACATATGCATTTTGTTCCTGCACTATATTTCGTTCTGAATGCGTCAAGTTTCAGTCTATAAAATACTGAAACAAAGTTTCTGTACTGATACATATCACGA
>CM031601.1:96942140-96949640 GCA_018398815.1 Conus ventricosus | reverse complement strand
CACACACACAAACACACACACACACACACACACACGTACACACACACACACACACACACACACACACACACACACACACACATGCACACACACACACACACACACACACACACACACACACACACACACACACACACACACACACAGAGGAGAGGAGAGGAGAGAAGTGTCCATACCGTGATGTGTAAACTGTTACGGGAAGATTGGGGACATTAGTTGCCATTGGAAAGAGTATTGAATATTACGTCTGTGCTTTATTTTCTCGAAGGGGGGGGGGGGGGGGGGGGGATGAAGGAGGGAAAGGGGGTGAACACTCAAAACCGAATCGTTGAGACAAAATCGAAATGGGCCCAAAGCAACGGGCATTCGTCCGAAAACTCTAATATCGTCCAGTAACTGTGATGTCAGGCTATTCATTTAAAGAGAGAGAGAGAGAGAAATTTATAGAGAGAGAGAAAGAGAGGGGGTGGGGTGGGGGAGGGGAAGAGGAGGATATTGAGAGAAAGAGAGAGAGATTGAGAGAGATTATGTGTATGAGAGAGAGAGAGAGAGAGAGAGAGAGAGAGAGAGAGAGAGAGAGAGAGAGAGAGAGAGAGAGAGAGAGAGGAGAATAATACTCGTGTGTGACCGTCATCACGGTATCATGGTATGCACGTGCTAATAGTGACATAATTCCTACCTTATGTGACTGTGATTTGTTCTAAGTGTGCTGGTGGTCCGCATTGGTCGCACTCACTTTGAAGCTTGGCCGCATCGCATATGATTATTTAACAAGATGCAAAGCATATAAACGTACTCCCAGTTTATCTGGAATATCTCCGTTAGTAACAGCAATTCTGATAAACATCGGCCATCATCTGTGACCCATAATGAACATACATACAAATTTTCAGAAAGATCGGCCAAGTACTTTCTGAGATTTTCCATAAAGAAGAAAACCATTATGGGCCGTTATAGCCGTTAGTAACGGCTATAACGGTAAACTAAAACATCGGGCATCATCCGTGACCCATAATCAACATACGTACACATTTTCAGAAAGATCGGCCAAGTACTTTCTGAGATTTTCCATAAAGAAGAAAAACCGTTATGGGCCGTTATAGCTGTTAGTAACGGCTATTCTGGTAGAATAAAACATCGGGCATCTTCCGTGACCCATAATAAAGATACCTACAAGTTTTCAGAAAGATCGGCTTAGTGGTTTTGTCTGGAGAGAGTGGAACACATTTTGACCATGGACGGACAGACAGACAGACACACAGACAGACACACAGACAGCATTTCTTCGTTCCCATCGTAAAGTACTCCCTGTTCTATAAGAACTGGGTGTACAAAAACGAATGCACGCGGTCATCCGTTTTTTTGTGTTTTTTTTTAAATAGCTGGTAATCATATTGATTATTCTTGCTGGTGTCACTCAGTAAGACATCTTAACGAGGCCACGAACATGCACTGCAAGCAACTATACCCTACCACCACCCTATGCCCCCCCCCCCCCCCCCCCCCACCCCCCCCCCCCCCCCCCCCCCCCCCCCCCCCCCCACCACACACACACACACACCCATCCTCTTGTACTCCGTGCCCTGTCCTCGCCAAACACTCGAGCAAACAGATCAAAAGAGTGAAAAGGGGTTACCTGACTTGACAGTCTTCTCAGTGGAGTGGAGAGAGAGAGAGAGAGAGAGAGAGAGAGAGAGAGAGAGAGAGAGAGAGAGAGAGAGAGAGCAGAACTACTTGAGACTGGTGAGAGAGAGAGAGAGAGAGAGGAGAGAGAGAGAGAGATAATGATAACGATATTTTATTAAAAAAGGGCCAAAGCCCCATTTGAAGGGGAAATATGCAAAGCTAAATGAGAACTTTTCTCACGCACGTTGGTGTACTAAATCAGTATAAACATATGCCTTGTGTTTATATGAGTTACAATATCACCAAATTGTAGTGCTCCGCGGTTTAAACGACTTACACAGATATATAGAAAAATGGTTCATAACACCTATAAAAAAAAAAAGAGAGAGAGAGAGAGAGAGAGTAGAGAGAGAGTATGTGTTTGTGTGTCTGTGTGTCTGTCTCTCTTTCTGTCTCTTATCTCTGTCTGTCTGCATGTCTGTCTGTCTGACTCTCTGTCTGTCTCCCTCCTTTCCGCCCTCTTTCGCTCTCTCTTTCTCACTCTCTTCCCTCGCTCCCTCCTCCCCTCCCCCTCTCTCTCCCCTCATATTTACCTGTGTGTGCGCATCTGGTCTGTCTGTCTCGGTGTGGAGAGAGAAGGGGACTGGCATGGGGGGGGGGGGGGGGGGGTATTACGAAGAAGATGGGCGGAAAAACAAGGGAAATGAGGAGAGGGGAGGAGGGGATATACTATCTAAAACGAGTTCTAGAGCCAGCCTTCCTTGCTAAATATACCCTTAGGTCAATGCGTGTGAAACTGTTTTATTCATGACAGGCCTGTTGCCACACTCGCAGCACACAGCAGCACATGCGTGACACTGTTTGGTCAATCCAAGTACATAGGAACCCCTCAGCAAGCCTTGCGCAACGATGCACTTAGGAGCAATACGTCACGCGATGTTGATATGTTTGTTTGTTTTTATCGTTCAACTCTCAGTTTGTTTGTGTGTTGGTCTCTCTCTAGCCAGCCTTGTTCTGTCTTTTACATTGAGGGTTCTGTCTCCTCTTGAAGCACTGTACATCACCAGTTCTTTAGACTGAATAAACTTTAATGAAATATTAGTATTCCGCCGGACAGAAAGGACGAACAAATTAAATTTGTCCGTTTTGTCCGGCGGAAGACTACTATTTCTTTCAGGTTTGTTTCAGTTTCCGCACTGTGAAACTGACATCGAATGGTCAGCAACAAGCACATTGGAACCGTTACAAACGGCTTGTCCCAGTATCAGGTAACAAATCAATCAAACTAACTGGCATAGATGTCAGGCACTGGGTATGATACTGAGTGCTAGGCTTCTCTTCAGTACATGCAACAAATGAAGATTATTGGCAAAGCTATCAGGCATTTCTGGCGATAATACTGACATAGCTCTCAGCCATTACTGGCGATAATACTGACATAGCTTTCAGCCATTACTGGTGATAATACTGACATAGCTCTCAGCCATTACTGGCGATAATACTGACTTAGCTATCAGCCATTACTGGCGATAATACTGACTTAGCTATCAGCCATTACTAGCGATAATACTGACATAGCTATCAGCCATTACTGGCGATAATACTGACAACTTTTCATGTGAATCCGCAAGGGAATTCAACGTTCAGCAAAACCCAGAAATGAAAGGCTAAACGACAAAGAGTAGAACTAAGCAAAAATAGTAGCAAACGCACGAAAAAAGAGAGAAAAAAAGAAAAGGAAGAAAAAACAAAACAAGGCAAACAAACATCGTTTGCCAATTAAGTCATGGAATGTACGACTGTTTCGCACAGGTTTTCTTTTGAACTGGGTATTCCGTTGCAGTTGGGTTTTTGTGGGTTTTTTTTAATACTTTCTTTCTTGTTTAAATGGAGCATTAATATGTTTTTGTTTTAGAAGACTGTGATGTCTTGATATTAATACAGAATACCGGGGGTCGGAATAGCCCAGTTGGTAGAACGCCGGACTCGTGATCCTGGGGTTGCGGGTTCGAATCTCCGTCGGGCTGTTTCGATACAGGGGGATTTTTCCCTCGGAGTTAACATTGGTTGTGACTCCATTTCCCATACAGTCCTACGAATGAGACTATAAACCGAGGTTCCGTGTGTGAACGCACGCATAACATCTTACACACACGTAAAATCCCATCCATCACCAACTTTCGGAAGAGAAGGCCAGTTTGGCCGTTGGTATGGATGACAAGTTACACATAGCATGCACCTTCCCCGAAGTTGGAGTATGGCTGCCTTGATGGCGGGATAAGAAAGAAACGGTCATACACACAAAACTCCACTCCCTTTGTTGGGTAGATGAGATTAATCCTTGCCTGTCTACACGAGGAGTGTCCGCAGGAGTATCAGCCTGCGTAAGCAGAGAGAGAGAGAGAGAGAGAGAGAGAGAGGGAGAGAGAGAGTGTTACAGAATACCTTGTTCACAAACAAACAAGAAAAAAAGTTATAGCGCACGATTGGGTGGACATGAAAGGCGTTGTCTTTTCTCTGGATAATTAGTCATCCTCGCCAGCTGCAGTATGTAGTGAGGAAACGGACGGTGAGGCCAAGCGTTTGCCTAATGATGTTGGCTGCGCTTTGGTAACAGATGGGGGGTGTGATACAGGCCGCAGGTATGGTGTCAGCTGAGTTAAGGGGTCATATGAGTTAAGGGGTCATAGGGTCATGTACAGTCTGGCTTTTTGGAGAGAGTTATAGTCCGTGCGGAGTGGACGGTTGTGATGTGTGACAGCGCAGGACAAGGAAGTTGTGTGTGTGTATGAGTTTCATGTTTGTGTACGCATGTACGTATGTATATATATATATATATATATATATATATATATATATTATATATATATATATTATTATATATATACGTGCACACACACACACACACACACACACACACACACACACACACACACACACACACCACCCCCTGCTGAGCGCACGATCATCACGTTACTTAGGAATTCGGTCGGTTCAATTTGCAGAGGTGTAAGTTTCCACCCGCATACGAATTTAGTTTGAAGTACTTTTTTAAGGTTGGGTTCTCTCTCTCTCTCTCTCTCTCTCTCTCTCTCTCCCTCACCCCCCCCCCCCCCCGAGTGGGTGAGAGGAATATGGCATTCCGTTTCTGTTTGGGCGTCGCAGGTAGGAACGTGAGAATGATTACATCACATTTCGCATTCATACCGTCAAACTGGTGGAGGGGCTAGTGGGGCTTGGCGTGGCATTTCAGAGACCCGAAGAATGGTAACTGCAGAGTGCTGAACAGTGTTGGGCCAGACGGCCGACCCGAGGGGTGGGAGCCCGGACTAGCCTAGCCAGCCACAGACGAGTAGAGGCACTTCAACGACCAGGTCCATTGATCGGGACGGTTTGCTTGACGCCGCTGGCGGGATCAATTCACAGTTAATGGCAGTGTTATGGTCCCTGCCAGCCACGTTACTCTTTCCAAATCTCTCCACACGCCCCCACCCCCCCCCCTCCACCCCCACACTTCCCTCCCCACCCCTCACTGCTCCCTGCCCTTCTTTTGTCTTGCTTTGGTATTCACACACGCACGCACGCACGCCCACACACACACACACACACACACACACACACACACACACACACACACACACACACACATGCGCGCGCGCACACACACACACACACACACACACACACACACACACACACACAACACACACACACACACACACACAACACGTGTGTGTGCACACACACACACACACCACCACCACCACCACAGCCACCACCACCATACACACACCCTCCCCTCCCCCGTGTTCCCGAAGTTTTTTTCTTTTCTTTCTGCGTACGCAGGCTGATACTCCTGCGGACACTCCCTGTATAGCCAGGCAGTGGAGTTTTGTGTGTATGACCCTTTTCTATCCGCCATTAAGGCAGCCATACTCCATCTTCGGGGAAGTTCCCGAAGTGAATGATTCAGAAGTCATTACTACCTTCTGCAGCTTTTGCGTTGGGTTCTGATGTAATAAATTCATTATTATGGGTGTTTCAATCTCGCAGTCACTTTTGGATTGTTTTTTTTTTTTTTAGCAAGAAAGTCATGTATTCGTTTGTTTGTTTGTTTGTTTTAATGTGTCTCAGTCCATTTTACTGTGTCATATGTTATGCGATAACGTTTACTCATCAACTTTGTAAACAATAAACAAGTAGGGTAACTCTTGCTCCCACAAGAAAACATAACTCCAAAGGAATGCTGCTTACGACACCGAATCGCCAAGCAGACATGACAGCTCAGAGCACACAGAACAAACAAGGAAACATCCCTTTGTGTTTTGCTGAATGCGCGCCCCTGCGTATAAACGCGTTCACATGAATACGCGCACATACAATAAACGATTTCTCTGTCTGCCTTGTCTGTCTGTCAGTGTGTGTGTGTGTGTGTGTGTGGGGTGTGTATGTGTGTGTGTGTGTGTGTGTGTGTGTTTTGGTGTGTGTGTGTGTGTGTCTCTCTCTCTCTCTCTCTCTCTCTCTCTCTCTCTCTCTCTCTCTCTCTCTCTCTCTCTGTATAGTAGTATATAAAACCGCACGAAACATTTTTAATATTTGTGAGAATTCTTTTCTGCGAACAAAAATTCACAGCAAACTAAATCGAAACTGCCTCTCTCTTTCTCTCTCTGTGTGTGTGTGTGTGTGGTGTGTGTGTGTGTGTGTGTGTGTGTGTGTGTGTGTGTGCGTGCGTGCGTGCGTGTGTAAACGTGCATTTGAAATGCAGTTCAAGAATCTGCGGTGTGCTGAACAATGAAGGGGCGATCGAAACTCGCCTGCGTATTTTAAGAGCGACCTTTACAATAATAATTAGACGTGCGCAGTAACACTGTAAACGCGTCCTGCGTATTTGTGTAACCTTGACTGATTCGCAGGCACGTTAAGAAAAAGACCACCGTTCTTTTCCCTTTAAAGATATCTCTTGGCATGTATTCCTAACCTTTTCATCACAAAGCAGTCAATATTATTTATAGCTAGCCGATCTCAGGACTCGCTCTGTTCTTTTTAACCTAACTGGTTAACGGAGTCTGCCATTTGTATGTCGTAATTCGATGGAATTTGTATGGCATATGTCTTTCTTCTTTCTTTCTTCCTTTTTGTTGGATAAAAATGCCACGAAGCTGCCATCATTTATTATCATTAGAAAGACCTCCAAGAAACATAAACATCAAACAATAACTAAAATAACAAACAAACAGAAAGCGTCAATCGGGTACTGGTCGTATCTGAAGGAATTTGGTGTCTTGTCATTCCATTTTGAGTGCCGAGATATGGGTATGGGTGAGTGGGTGATCGATCGAGTCTTGTCGAGCAGGTAGGGCGTTCACGTCACAGCGGGAAGAGAGTGTTCACGCTGGAAAAAGGTCACAAAACAGGCATTAATGTCTGCGACAGGCGCGCTTGTCCTGGTTCCCCTGCGTTGGCACAGGGGGCTGTTGTAATGATTTATAGTTCTTCTGACTTAGCCAAGGAGACAGATGGAATGCTTTCTAACTTTTCAGAGGTAGCAGAGGGACAGACGGAATGCTTTATTAATCATGTGACTTTGGACAAGGGAAGGGTGGAATGCTTTCTGGTACTTCCGGATTGAACTTGAGGGGACGATGAAATTATATTTTGCAGCCGGTTTCTTTGAAAGAGATATGAACCACGGTATTTTAAACGTCATACAGAAAAATGTTTTAAAGGTTTTCATGGCCCTTGGCTAATTCGTGTAGAGTCCAGGACAAGCGTACGAGACTGGTGATCAACATCTCAGTCCTACATAGGATGCTCGCAAGGTTCACAGTCAAACACTTGTCTTTTCTGATTTTCATTTCTTCCGTTTAAACAAAT
>CM031601.1:96932140-96937140 GCA_018398815.1 Conus ventricosus | reverse complement strand
CGTCAACAGTAATGTGCTTAAACTTTTCTTCAATGCACACATAATGTCACGTATAAATTACGCCTCAACAGTGTGGGACGGCAGTAGTGACGTCCACAAAAAAAGGCTGAATTCTCTCCATAGACGTGCAGCAAACTACTCCATCCAGCTGTATCTCTAACAACAGACGAAAAAACTAAAAGCGCTGAACATACTTCCTCTGATAGGCAATTGGAATTCAACAGGCATCATTTTGTTTACAATCTTGACAGATACTATGCCATGTTATATCATTGCCTTTTTACAAGATCGAACAGCTTTTCTGGCTCGACGAAATTCCTTTTCCCTACCCACGCATTGATCTATACAAAACAAGCTAGCTTACTCTGGACCATATGTCTGGAACTCACTTCCACCGAATCTACAAAACATGAATACTTTAAAACCTTTCAAGGAACATTTGCATAAACATTTTATGTTCAGTAGTTAAATTATTCGATTACAATGATTGCGTCCATTCGCTAAGTCTTCTGTGAACCATACTTGAATAAATCGTCTCAACATAAAACCTACTCCGTTAAAATCGCTCATCCCACTCCCACTCTGTCTAACATCCCTTTTCTCCTCCCCTACCTACCCTTCTCTCTTCCCCACCCCCCTCTGACCTCTCTCTCTTGTGTAGTGTTTGTATGTTTGTTTGTTGTAAGTTTCCTTTTGTTTTACCATCCCCCATTCATTAGTGCTTTTATTAGCAGTTTGCTTATCATTGTAGAATTAGATTATCATGTTGGTATGTTGAATTGTCTGTATGAATGATATGTGCTGAAAATAATGTATGCATGAGAAGGACAGATTGTAAGACAAGGCTTTGGCCTAAAATCTTCATCCTTGGGTATTAAAGATCAATCAATCAACATCAATTCAATCTCTCTCTCTCTCTCTCTCTCTCTCTCTCCTCTCTCTCTCTCTCTCTCTCTCTCTCTCTCTCTCTCTCTCGATGGCTCGCTCACTGGCGCCATTCAGTCATTGAATCCGAGCTGCGCATACCTCCAGCGCTTAGCAGCAGGCTCGTGGTCAGTCGGTGGTGAAGTGACCAGCGCTTAGCAGCAGGCTCGTGGTCAGTCTGATGAAGTGACCAGCGCTTAGCAGCAGGCACGTGGTCAGTCTGGTGAAGTGACAGATGCGTGCTCTTCCCCGACCCACCCGAGTTTCACCTGACCTTCACCTGGTCTCCAATCCTTTCTTCTTCTTCTTCTTCTTCTTCTTCTTCTTCTTCTTCTTCTTCTTCGTCGTCGTCGTGTCTTCTTCTTCTCTTCTTCTTTCTTCTTCTTCTTCTTCTTCTTCTTCTTCTTCTTCTTCTTCGTCTTCTTCTTCTTCTTCGTCTTCTTCTTCTTCTTCATCATCTTCTTCTTCTTCTTTTCTGTTTACTTCTTCTTTGCTTCTTCTTCTTCTTCTTCTTCTTCTTCTTCTTCTTCGTCTTCGTCTTCTTCTTCTTCTTCGTCTTCTTCTTCTTCATCTTCTTCTTCTTCTTCTTCTTCGTCTTCTTCTTCTTCTTCTTCTTTCTTCTTCTTTGCTCCTTGCCCTACACCTCCGAGGCTCACCGTTTGCAAGCCGCTTCCGCACGTGACTGGTTTTTGATTATGTCATTAGGATAACACAGTCACATTCTCGCTGTAGTGAAGATTATGGATAAACCCCAACGCCAGTACCCAAATTGCTTTTTTCGTCTTTTTTTTTTTTTTTTTTTTTTTTTTTGGGGGGGGGGGGGGGGGGGATGAAGGGGTGTCATTCAACCCGCCAGTACATTTACGGCCCACTCTTCTGTCAAGGAAGAACGGGGTTAAACGTGGCGTTATAATACAGGCAAAGCATACTCGTGTAGGGCACCTAGGTGGAATGTCTTTCACGTTAATTAGTTTTGAGTTTGCGCATACCAACACCACAATGGAGAAAAGCACCTGTCACGTGCCTCTCTCTGGCGGGATTGAACCCCCAAACCACCCTTGCATCAAGGGAGCAATGCTTTATTTCACTTGGCTAATCCCCCCCCCCCACCCCCCCCCCCCCCCCCCCCCCCCCCCCCCCCCCCCTCCCCCCCCCCCCCCCCCCCCCCCCCCCCCCCCCCCTCTCCTTCCTCCCTCCCGCGGTTTCGTACCTCTGGGTCTCTGGGATTCACTACATTTCCTTCGCTTGTTGTAGCAGCCAGGATGTTCCGTCCTGTCAGCTCCTGTGGAGCAATCCTCATGTTCTGTGTCGTGGCCCATCTGTTTTTGTGGTATGCACGGCTTGGCCACTCTCTGTTTGCGCAAGGGCTGGCTGGATGAAAGAGAGATCCTGGGGACCGGGATTGATGTGGAGCCCATGATTGACTTACAGTCTGGCAGCGTGGCACGTGACGTTACAGGAGTGTTCCCTACGTGCCCGTGGAAAAATGCCAGACTCGTGGTTAATCTTTAATGAGACAAGAAGACGTAAATTGAAAATAACAAGGTTACCGTCCTTGCTCGTTGGGTACTAATTAATTTGCTTATCGGCTGACCACGAATCTGGTTCTTGTATATTTTACAGATCAGCTCGTCTCTTGTTTGTGTCTGTGGGCTCACGATCTTGTGCCAGTTTGTTTCTTTTGTTTTCTTTCCTTTCTCTGTTGGTTGCACTGGTCTACCACCAAACGAGGCAAGCACACCTGCGCGCATTGTTCACACGCACTGCACTCTGACATCGTTATCCTACATCATAGTCAGAGGGAAGGGCAGATCCGTTACAACGAAGAATCGAACCCTTGTTCTCTGACATTTCAAAGGACGTAGAACGCAGACTTGGGTGAATGACGGGATTGGTCGTTATCTTTCGCTGAATCGCATCCAGCCAGGGGAAAGGTCAGCTCTGTCAACCAGCAAAAAGTCTTTGCTTCCTACCAGAAGACCCACTCACACGCAAGTCAGTCTTCATGATGGCCGTTACAACGGTCCCCGAACAGAGACGTGTCCTTGAACGCTAACGTGGTTCACTCTCTGTCAAACGCCTAAACCCCTAACTGAATGTAGTTACGACACTGGGGAAAACATGGCGTGGGGCAGCTAATCAAAACGCAGGTCATTCTCTAGAAAGTTCAGGAACTGTGACGTGGTAAACGCTCGCTGTATTCAAGAACACTTTAGAGCCATGATGTAGTCGAACCAGTCAGAATAGTTTTTGAACATTCTTGGACACGATTTCTTGAGCTTTCAGACAGTATCTTGCTCTTTTGGGATGATTCTCGGACTCGGACGGAATTGTCTAGAAAAACTGTGTCGTCTGAGTATTCGTCACCTGGTAAACTCAACGTTTTGTGGAATGTAGCACAATTAAAGCAGAGCTCAAGTACACTCCTCAAAATCACTTTACGCTACAGTCAATAACATAGTAAACTCGGAAAAGTCTTATGAAAGGAGGGATAAGGAATTGGGGGGAGGGTATGGGGTGGGGGTGGGGGCGGGGGTGTATTGTGGTTCACAGATAAGCACATGTTACACAGCACGCTTCAGTTTGAAAATGTCTTGTGTCAGAAATGTGCACATTGTCCACACCCTTTGTCTTCACTTCAGTTTGAAAATGTCTTGTGTCAGAAATGTGCACAGTGTCCATACCCTTTGTCTTCACTTCAGATTGAAAATGTGTCAGAAATGTCCACATTGTCCATACCCTTTGTCTTTAATAAATTCAGGGTTCCAACTTGCGTGTATTCACTCTTCTTTCTGTGAAGCTGCAAGGAGTGCCTTTAACGAATTTCCTGAGAGGGAGAAAGCGAGAGAGAGAGAGAGAGAAAGAGAGAGAGAGAGAGAGAGAGAGAGAGAGAGAGAGAGAGAGAGAGAGAGGTGGAGGGAGGCAGGGGGAGAGAGAGAGGGAGATGTTGATAGATTGATGGATGGATGGATAGATTGATTGATAAATAGAGAGGTATGTAGGTGGATGGGTAAATAGATAGGTAGATAGATAAATAGGTACACCACACGCACACACACACACACACACACACACACACACACACACACACACACATAGATAATAGGTACACGCACACACACACACACACACACACACAACACACACACACACCACACACACACACACACACACACATGCGCACGCGCGCACGCACGCACGCACGCAGAGAGATCTGAACCAATAAAACGACGCATAGCCAACTCGATCTTCTGGCATCCAGATCTCAGCAGTGCCCCATTGAAATTGTTCAGTAGTGGCCAAGGGATCACGAATGTAGTGATGCAGGATAGAGCCCCCCTCCCCCCTCCCATCTCATCCATCCCCAGTCCACCCTCTTCTTTCGCCTCTCTACCTCCCGTGCCCAGCCACCAAGAAGTTTTTTCATAGACAACGACGGGGACAGACGGGCGAGGACACTGAACAGACAAACGCGTCGAAGCGAGGAGAGAGAGGGTGATGGTGGTGGTGGCCGGTTGGTGGGGGGGAGGGGGGTGGGGCGTCGACTGTCTTGCACGGCTCGGAAGGTCGCCACTACTTGCCACCCCAGCACTGACAGGATTTGTGGTAGGAAAAAAAATACAAAACTGCACTTGTGGTGTCGTGGGTCGTGCAACAGTCGGAAAGGGGACAGTGGGGAAGGGGGGAAAAAGGGGGAGGGGGAGGAGTGGGGGAAGGAGAAAGGGCGGAAGGGTGGAACGAGGTGGGGGTGGGGGGATGGAGGAGGTTGGGAATGCAAGAGCAGAGGGAGTGTAGGTTGTGGAGAAGGAATCGAGTTCTGAAGTCTTGTGTCCCTGGCTTGAACCTATCGCCGTGAATAGCACACAGGACCTCGCGTTTTGTCTGTCCCAGTCTCTTTGTCTCTACCTGTCTGTCTGTCAGTCAGTCTTTCTATCTGTATGTCTGACTCCTCTCTCTCTCTCTCTCTGTCTCTGTCTCTGTCTCTGTCTGTCGGTCTGTCTGTCTGTCTGTCTCTCTCTCTCTCTCTCTCTCTCTCTCTCTTCTCTCTCTCTCTCTCTCTCTCTCTCTCGCACGCT
>CM031601.1:96902140-96914640 GCA_018398815.1 Conus ventricosus | reverse complement strand
GGCAGTGCCGCTACATTGAAGCGTTGGAAGAGTGGATTTGATTAGGGCGTGAAGGACCGTGCAGTGCACTGGCGTACAACCCACTGAGTGGATAAAGAACAGTTCCAAGAATGGAGACCTGTACCATTTTTCAATTCTAAAAACAAACACGCCATTCCTATATTCACCTCCTTCACACATACCCTGCCCTCCCCTTTGGAGCAATGGTGTCAAAAACCTGTTGTCGACGTTGTCGTTATTTTACCTGTGAGATGCAGCGTAATGTTTATTATTCGTGTTGTGTTTTAATGTTGTGTCGTGGTTGCCAAAGTTTGGTGAGTCAAGACGTTTTAGTCTGCCACAACTGAAGCAGTCTTAGCATTCGGTAACAGGTGGAGGTAAATATGGCAGAATTTACGGGCAGTCATAGATGAAGATAAGGATAGTAGATGTTCTCTGGCAATTTTGTGGTCGTTTTTCACGTGTATTTAGATGATAGTATTTTCACTTGTGCTTTTTACAGAGTTTTTACAGAAGGGCAAAGAGAAAAGCAAAAAGCAGAGAAAAGACAAACAAACGGAAATAGCCATTGGGATCTGATAGAAGAAAGTATTCACAAAGCAAATAACACATCGTTAAGATTTTTGATTCTGGGGGATTTCAATACTGACTTCTTAAACATACCTTCACCCCACTTTGTAAACATTCTTAATCGCTATCAGCTTGTGCAGTTAATACATGAACCAACGAGAATAACTGAATTAACAGAATCATGTTTAGATTTAGTTATCACCCAGAGCCCCAATATTATACAATCGACGGAAGTTTGGCCAGCTATTTGTAGTGACCACAGTGTTCCATGTGCTATAATCAAGAACACTGTCGTTAAAGAACAATCATTCAGAAGAACGATCTTCAATTATAATAAACTTAATATAGGCAGGTTCTGCGAATTGCTTAACGAGCTGAACTGGGATGAAATAATTTATAACAATGCAGTTGATGAAAGTACAAAAATGTTTTCAGATATTATATTAGAAAAAGCAACGCAGTGTATGCCCGTTAGAAGTATTACTGTTCATCCTCAAGATGTAGCTTGGATGACAGATGAAATTCGACTGTTAATTGAGGAACGCCAGAAAATCCACAAAATAGCTAAACAAACTAATAAACCAGAAGACTGGCTCAGGTTTCGACAATTTCGAAAACTATGTCATATCCAGAGAAAAGCAAAGAAAGTTGGAACACACAGAAGAATTAGAGACTAAAGTTTTAAGTTCAGATGAATTTGGAAACAGAGAATGGTGGAAATTAGTTAAATCTTTTCTTAAAAAGAAGGGTATGGACACTAACAAAATTCCACCAATCATGCATGATAATTCTTATATCACACAAGTAAAGAGAAAGCTGATATTTTCAATGACTTCTTCATTAGCCAGTCTACTATAGAGAATGAAGAAGATGAAGTGCCCGATATTCCATTCCTTGACCTTGAGCTTAATGAAATTACACTCACTCCCTTTGAAGTTGAAAATTGTCATTAGAAACCTTGACAAAAACAAAGTCGTAGGACCTGACCTAATTCACAACAAAATACTGTTGGCATCCCTTCCAGTTATTTTAAACCCTCTGACCTCTCTTTTCAATAGAACTTTAAATGAAGGCAAATTTCCAAAGATATGGAAAACTGCGCATGTAAATCCTTTGCATAAAAAGGCTGCAAAAGAGAAGTGTGATAATTATCGACCGATTTCATTGCTTAGTTGCGTTAGTAAAGTCTTAGAGAGATGTATTCACAAACATGTGTTTAATTTTTTATCATCTAATCAACTTATTTCATCTTCTCAGTCTGGATTTATCCCTAGAGACTCTACCGTCAATCAGTTGCTCTGCATATATAATGATCTGTGTTCCTCTTTTGATAATGGTACAACAACGCAAGCCGTTTTCCTTGACATTTCCAAAGCTTTTGATCGTGTCAGCCACAAAGGTCTCCTCCATAAAATGAAAGCCATTGGCATACGAGGTAAATTACATGAATGGTTTACTGATTATTTATTAAATCGTACTCAAGCAGTTACCATAAAAGGCGAAAAATCTGTATACAAGAGAATTCCTTCTGGTGTCCCACAAGGTTCAGTACTAGGCCCGCTCCTGTTTCTTATATATATTAATGATATTGTAAATGAAATCCAGTCCAACATAAAACTTTTTGCTGATGACACGAGCATGTATTTATCACTCGATAATCCCAATCTCCGCACTGAAATACTTAATGCTGACTTGGAAAAGATAAACTCGTGGGCTAAAACTTGGAAAGTAAAATTTAACGTTGAGAAAACAGAACTGTTGAATCTCACTCGCAATAGGAATGTGATATTGCCTCATACATTTGGTTCTACAATTCTACAAAGTACTAACAAGCATAAACACCTAGGTATCATTCTTCAATATGATTGCAAATGGGATGAGCACATAAAACATATAATGACCACTGTTACAATGTTAATTTCATGTCTAAAAAGCTACAAATATAAGTTAAGTAGAAAAGCTCTCGAAATCTTATACAAATCCTATATATTGCCACACTTCGATTATGCCGACATTGTCTGGGATAATTGTACTGAGACGCAGTCGCAGCATCTGGAAAATTTGCACCTGGAAGCTCTAAGAATCATTACAGGCACTGTTCGTGGAACAAACCATCAAAATTTATACAAAGAGTCTGGATTCTGCCCATTAAAGGAAAGAAGAAAACGGCATAAACTAATACAGTACTATAAAATGATTAATGGCCTAAGCCCCAATTATTTAGTACATCTTATTCCCTCTCTAGTCTCTGACAGAAACCCTCACCACAGGTGAAGGCCTCTAGAACGCACAGTAATGAAATGTAAGACAGAGCTATATAAAAAATCGTTCGTCCCATCCGCAACTCAATTATGGAATGCACTACCTGACTACATTAAAACTAGCAACTCCTTGAGCCAACTGAAACGATATCTGTCTATTGATGACGCTATAGTTCCACCATACTACTATTTTGGTAAAAGAAGAGAACAAGTAATTCACTGCCGGCTCCGTTTAGGTATGAGTGATCTAAAGAACAGTATGGTTAACCGACATCTGGATAATAATCCTTCTTGTAGCTGTGGCAATGGAAGAGAAACAGCAGAACACTGTTATTCTGTCCCCTATTCAATATAGTTCGTGAAAATACAATTTTGACTCTTCCACAGAATTATACCCAATTACGTTTTCTTTTAGAAGGTAGCCGTGATCTTCAACCTGATGTGAATTCATTAATATTTGGAAAAGTACACCAGTTTATCTCCGAATCGAACCGATTTCAGCCCCGACTTTCTCATTAAAAAAAAAAGAAAAAAATCGTTTTTGCCTTTTTCATATTTTACTTTCTGTAATTTTATAGTTTGGCTCTTATTCATTCATTATGATCCATTTCTTTACTTTTGCAATAAGAGGCTGACTGACAAGTCGATTGGCCCAAGACGTAGTTTACTGGATAGATAGTTTGTTTACTTACTGATTAGCTAACCTCATCGCTAAAATTAGTAAATCTTTTTTCTGTTTAAGCGATCGATGTCATAGTGTCTTCGAAAGGGAAGAAAAACAATAACAGGAAATGGAAAAAAAAAATGAAAAGGGGAAAAGAAAAGAGGGGAAAAAGGAAAAAAAAGTTAAATCAAATTGAACTACCATAATTCAACACAATACTTATGGAAAAGATGGGTTCTACCCTAAACTACTTTACGTTATTGTATAAGTTTCTCTCGAGTTTGTAAAGTGTTCACATATTCTTGTTGATGATGTGATTGCTGTTTCCACTCCCTTCCTCCCATTTTCCATGTTATTCATTTTATTTTTCTGCTACTGTGTCTCTTTTTCGGCTCTTTTTTTTTTTGTCTGTTTTTTTTTTCTTTTTCAATGTTTCCTTAAAAAAAATCCCAAGCACGAAGTGAAATGTTTAGTATATTGTGAATGTATTTAACCGCCAATATGTTGTAAATGTCAATTTGAGCACAGTATAAGCCTAGGGCTTGTTGTTGCTCATTCGTCCTGTCAATAATGAAGGTATTCTGTTCATTTGTTTCTGAAATAAAGTTATTTAAACCAAACGGAAATAGCCAAAACATTGCATTGTTCCAAGAGACACGGTTACATTGGAACGTGCATTGCACGGTACATTGCAGTGTGGTGTATATAGTGTAGTAGAATCCGTGCATGCATATCAGACTTTTATCAATGTTCTTAGTTCTGCAATATAAGCTGTGCAAGTCTGCGAGGGAGCGAGAGCGAGCTAGCGAGAGAGAGCGAGAGAGAGAGAGAGTGAGACAGAGAGTGAGAGAGAGAGAGAGAGAGAGATGAGAGAGAGAGAGAGAGAGAGAGAGAGAGAGAGAGAGAGAGAGAGAGAGAGAGAGAGAGGTGGTGGTAGTGGTGGTAAATGCACACGTGTAATGGGAGAGGAACAGACAGTTGGACGGATAGACGGACAGAGAAACAGATAGACAAAAGCAGATGGATCATATCACGTCTCAGTACGTGTTGCCTAAAGTTTACGTTGTTTTGCGAAAAGAACAGATAAACAACAGCACTTAAGCAGCATGCAAGAGCCTCATATCGTCAGCAAAATAATGAGTATGAAATTAATTATTTTAATGCATTTCATTGTGCATTGAACAGACGTATATCATGATGGTATCTGTTAATGTAAGGCTACTGCATGGCGCAAACTCGAAGCTGGAAGACAAGACGATGCAGCTCTCCCCAGGAATGGCCTTTTGGAAACCACAGATTGTAAGTGGACACCACTACCTACCATTGCCATAAAATCTGGCTGAGGGGCGTTTAAGAGGACTGTCATGCCGGACACAATGGCCGTTGGTCAGTCCAGTTTATGGTCAAAGTTATGGCCTTCTGAAGATCCCCCCCCAAACACTCCTAACCTATCATTCACCAACCCGTTTGCGTTCATTGTCCGACATTTTATTAGAGATTTGTAGACGGGACGGAAGCGGTAGGGGGGTTGTCCAGTAAGCCTTCACTGCAAGAAGACAGGGGGAGACAAGGAGATAAGAAGACCTGTATGGACCCGTCCTGTCCAGGCCAACACCTCACGTTGGCAAACTGCTCATCATCGATCCGTTCCCTGGTCTTCCCCGGCTTGGCTGTTTGACGGACCGGCGGGAGGAGGGTAGGAGGGAGGCGGGGAGGAGTGGAGATTGGAGGGGTGTGGGGTGTGTGGGGAAGGGTAGATACATGGTGAGCTTGGAATCGTACTGAGTGTTGGGTGTTGAGGAGGTGACGGGATCGAATCTGAGCGCGCGCGTGTGCGTGCGTGCGTGCGTGCGTACGTGCGTGCGTGCGTGCGCGCGCGCGCGCGCGCGCGCGCGCGCGTGTGTGTGTGTGTGTGTGCGTGTGCGTGCAGGAGTGTGTGTTCGTTCGTGCGCGCGCGTGTGTGTGTCTCCACCTAAAAAGACGAACGCTAAGACTAGAAGCTGTAATGGTTAGTTCTAAAATCATCGGCTGTAATTGCCTTCTTTACTATCATTAACCTCCTTCCCTGTGTGATAGCAGCAAAGGCAGAGCAGAAACAGAGAGAGAGAGGGAGGGAGAGAGAGAGAGAGAGAGAGAGAGAGAGAGAGAGAGAGAGAGGAGAGAGAGAGAGAGAGAGAGAAAGTGAGAGACGAAGCTGATTTAGAGAAGTCTGGCTCTTCACAGTGCCACTGACCGCGGAGAGCATCTTACAACCGGATCTGTGCAAAACGGGAAAGAGCAAAGATGTTTTTTTTTTCTTTTCTTTACAAAGGCTTTTTATACTAGGAAAGAAAAAAGGCTTCCCCCGAAGGGATATTGATTAATGTATTGTAAGTAGGGAAAGAGGAGAGCGGGGAGAAGGGTGTGTGGGTTCTGTGTGTGTGTGTGTGTGAAATAGAGACAGAGAGAAAGGGGGGGGGGGGGTGGAGGGGAGGGAGGAAGGGAGAGACAAACAGACAGACAGACAGAGGCATATACCTTTGTGTGCATACGTGTGTGCATTCCTGCGTGTGTAAGTGCGTGCGTGCGCGCGCATATCTGTGCGTGCATGCGTGTGTGTGTGTGTGTGTGTGTGTGTGTGTGTGTGTGTGTGTGTGTGTGTGTGTTGTGTGTATGCCTGTACGTGTGTGTACCCGCGCTCGTGCGTGCGTAAGTTCGCTCGCGCACATATGTAGAGAGTTGTTTTGTTTGTTTTTGTTTATTTTTTTTGTTTTTGTTTTTTTTTTAAGACGCCATCCACAAACTTGGAAGAAGGAAAAAAAAATCTTGTAGTGGCGAAAGCGAATGCAGCAAGAAATTCTACTGAACGTAAGCACAGTGAGGAAGTAGCAAGCCACCATGTTGGACATGGAACAGGGGCGGAGAGAGAAATTGTGGAAATCAATATTTTAGAAAATGTAGGAGGCGTTAGACAAGGGTGGCAGGGAGGAAGGAGGCGGAAGATGAAGAGAAGGAGAGAGAGAGAGAGAGAGAGAGAGAGAGAGAGAGAGAGAGAGAGAGAGAGAGAAAGAGAGAGAGAGAGACTCTGAGAGAGAGACAGACAGACAGACAGACAGACAGAGACATACATACAGAGATGGGTTGGGGATGGGGGGAGGACTGACCAAGTGGGCTGATTATTCCATGGAGAAATGCTATAGCGCTATAGCGAGTGAGAGAAACAGAGAGACAGACAGACAGGGAGATGGGAAGGTTGGAGGGGCAGGAGGGGGGGGGGGCTGCTCAGGATGGCTAATTATTCCACGGAGTAATGTAAAGGAGGGGCGGGAGGGGGGGGGGGGGCTGCTCAGGATGGCTAATTATTCCACGGAGTAATGTAAAGGAGGGGCGGGAGGGGGGGGGGCTGCTCAGGATGGCTAATTATTCCACGGAGTAATGTAAAGGAGGGGCGGGAGGGGGGGGGGGGGGGCTGCTCAGGATGGCTAATTATTCCACGGAGTAATGTAAAGGAGGGGCGGGAGGGGGGGGGGCTGCTCAGGATGGCTAATTATTCCACGGAGTAATGTAAAGGAGGGGCGGGAGGGGGGGGGGGGGGGGCTGCTCAGGATGGCTAATTATTCCACGGAGTAATGTAAAGGAGGGGCGGGAGGGGGGGGCTGCTCAGGATGGCTAATTATTCCACGGAGTAATGTAAAAGCGAGTAAGAGCGGCAGAAAGGAGAGGAGAAGTTGGAGAAGAGAGAGAGAGAGAGAGAGAGAGAGAGAGAGAGAGAGAGAGAGAGAGAGAGAGAGAGAGAGACAGACAGACAGACAGACAGACAGTGACCAAAAGACAGAAAGGTGTTGAAGGGTCAGTGACTTCTCAGTACGAGAAAAAAGTTGATAGAATTACTGAGATGAAGGGCCTTTCGTGATCTTTTCTGTAGTAGTTCCGCATGCGCGCGCGCGCGCGTGTGTGTGTGTGAGAGAGAGAGAGAGAGAGAGAGAGAGAGAGAGAGTGAGAGGGGAGGGGGGTCCGCAGGCTGCGAGTTAATTGTTGAAGGATCAACTGAAATGTTAATGGAAACCTCTAAGTTGATCTCAGTACTCGGTGGGATTAAAAACGAGAGGCGTACGCAAAAATCTCACCAAAGGAGTTCTAGCCACGGCACAAAGAGGGCCGAGCGTAACCTTTGCAGATTAACCCCGCCGATAGACAGGCAGACAGAGAGACAGACATGTCGTAGGGTCAGTGACTTGTCAATCCAATAGAAGCTTAGGTGGAATCGCCGAGGTAGGGGACCGTACGTGACCCGTGTACAGAAGCCCTGTGTGCACAGAGAGAGAGAGAGAGAGAGAGAGAGAGAGAGAGAGAGAGAGAGAGAGGGGGGGGGGGGGGGAGAAAGAGAGAGAGAGAGAGGGAGAAAGAGAGACAGAGACAGACAAAGACAGAGAGAGAGAGAGAGAGAGAGAGAGAGAGAGAGAGACAAAGACACAGAGAGAGAGAGAGAGAGAGAGAGAGAGAGAGGAGAGAGAGAGAGAGAGGAGAGCGAGCACGTGCGTGTGCTCGTGTCTGTGGTGTGGGGGATGGGGGGGTGGGGGGGGGGGGGGTGGAGGTGCGGAGCACAGGGGTTTGGGTGAGGAAGAGAGCTGTTTTGGGTCAATAACTGATCGAAGGCCACAGTCAACAGATCGAAGAGCTTCGGCTGCTATCGCACCGACACAGGAGTTGACTTGGGCTGACGAGAGTGCGGGGTAGCTTTCAGGCCTTTGAAGGGGCGGGGGGGGGGGGGGGGGGGGGTGGGAGGGATGAGTAGAAAATGATTTAAGAGCTCAGAGGGGAAAGTGCAGGGAGCGATGCCTTACAGAAATTAAGGGGAATAATCGGGAGAGTAACGATTTAAAGGCTGTGAGGGGATCAATGAGAAGAGCGATGACTTAAAGGGCGGGGGGGGGGGGGGGGGGGGATGTGGACGCAATGATGTAAGGGAACTGAGAAGAGGGGAAATTGTGGAACACAATTAATGTAGGGCATTGAGGGGACATGTGGGAAAACAACGACCTAATGGTGATGAGTGGGGGGAATCGGGAGCGCATTGACATAAAGGCACTGGGGAAAGTGAGGAGAGCAAAGACTTGAAGGCAATGAGAGCTGCGACTTCAGGGCAGTGGGGGAAAGTGAGGAGAGCAATGGCTTAAGGGAAATGGGGAGAGCAATGACTTGATTAACAACAGTGGGGGGGGGGGGGGGGGGGGGAGAATGGGGAGACTAATGACTTACGGGGAATGAGGGGAAAGTGAGGAAAGCAATGACTTGAGGGCAGTGAGGAGAACATGGGGGTGAGCAATGACTGAAAGTCTCATTTTTCAAAGTTTTAGTTTTATCTTCAGCCGCGCCACTCTTCCACCATTCTTTCTTTCCCTGACCTGTGATCAAGACTTGTCATAAGTCTTATGAGGGGTGGCTTACCCGACAAGTCTTGATCACATGTCAGGGAAAGAAAGAATGGTGGAATAGTGGCGCGGCTGAAGATAAAACTAAAACTTTGAAAAATGAGATGCAGTAATATCTTCATGGCTAGAGTCTATGGACTATCTAAATGTAATGACTGAAAGGTTCTGTGGAAATGGGGAGAGCAATAACTTAAAGGCGATGAGGAGAAATTTGTATGAGCAATGACTTAGAGGCAATGGGGGGGGGGGGGGGGGGGGAATCGGGAGGACTAATGACTTACGGGGAATGAGGGGGAAGTGGGGAAAGCAACGACTGTGAGAGATAAATGGGGAAAGGAAAAGCCGAAGAGCAGTTGGAGGAAAATGGCGGGAGCAATGGCTTGGGGGCACCAAGGAAAGTGGAGACAGCAGTGAATCGAGGATGACAAGGGGAAAATGCGAAAAGCTGCGACTTGAGGGCACGGGAGAAAGTGGGAAGAACAAAACATGAAGGGCACGGGGGGGGGGGGGGGGGGGGGGTGAGGGGAGAGTAATGTCTTAAGGGCATGCATAGGGAAAAGTGAGGAGAGCAACGACTCATGAGCACCGTGGGAAGAAGTGGGAGCAGCAGCTTGAGAGCACTCGGAACACTGAGGAGAGCAATTACTTAAGGAGACAGGCGGAAATGGGAAGTGCAGTAGTGAAAGGCAGAGGGGGAAGGTGGGGAGAGGAACGGCTTAAGGGCACTGTGAGGGGAAGGGGGAGTTACAATGACTTACAGGAGAAGAGACGAGCAGTGACACAAGGGTGTGGGGGTTAAAGAAGGCAGAGCAATGACTTGAGGGCACTGTGAGGGAAAGGGGGGGGGGGGGTTACATTGACTTACAAGAGAAGAGCAGTGACACAAGAGTGTGGGGGTTAACGAAGGCAGGGCAAGGACCTGAGGGCACTGTGAGGGAAAGGGGGAGTTACAATGACTTACAAGAGAAGAGAAGAGCAGTGACACAAGGGTGTGGGGGTTTAAAGAAGGCAGAGCAATGACTTGAGGGCACTGTGAGGGAAAGGGGGAGTTACAATGACTTACAAGAGAAGAGAAGAGCAGTGACACAAGGGTGTGGGGGTTAAAGAAGGCAGAGCAATGACTTGAGGGCACTTTGAGGGAAAGGGGGGGTTACATTGACTTACAAGAGAAGAGCAGTGACACAAGAGTGTGGGGGTTAACGAAGGCAGGGCAAGGACCTGAGGGCACGGGAGGGAAAGGGGGAGTTACAATGACTTACTGGAGAAGAGAAGAGCAGTGACACAAGGGTGTGGGGGTTAACGAAGGCAGGGCAAGGACCTGAGGGAACGGGAGGGGAAGCAGGGAGAGCAGTGACCTAGCTAAGTGTAAGGGCAACAGAAAGAGGAAATAGACGAGATGTAGAAGACGATTACGGTGTGGTTTTACTTTTCGCTTCTCATATCAGTTCAGTTTCATTTCTCTTCAGATCTGGTCCTGTTCACAGCTGGAAAACCGACGGGAAGGTATCCTTATTATTGATAGAAAAAAAGCAAAACATGAAAGGTGTTTCTCCTACATCCCCAGCCCTCGCTCAGTAAAATGTTGGTGCAGTGTGGTTTGTCTAGATACACCGGACACACACACACACACACACACACACACACACACACACACACACACACACACACACAAGAGAGAGAGAGAGAGAGAGAGGAGAGAGAGAGAGAGAGAGAGAGGAGAGAGAGAGAGAGAGAGAGAAGAACGAACGAACGAACGAACGAAATTTTGTTTATTCAGGGATATGAGATAAGCATACAAGGGTGCTTTTTTACACTCAGCCTGAGGCTAAACAAAAATCCACAACAATAGTGCAGAAAGTAAATTGTCTATATATGTATACCAAAGAAGAGGAAGAAGAAGAAGAAAAAGAAGAAGAAGAAGAAGAAGAAGAAGAAGAAGAAGAAGGAAAAAGAGAAAGTATGAGAAACATAAATACGCAATATAGTGTACGCCAACTATTTACACGACTGACAAAGGCCACAGGAGGTAATTCGGTGATCAATTGAAGAAAAGAATAAGACAGAGCATATGCTATTTTAAACCCATGAATTTTTAAAAATAACATTGATCCAATGATAATGAAAATAGTACATACATATGAAATAATAAGTAAAAATAAAATATGCAGGGTTCAATTTCTGAATAACAACAGTTGCTGACATTTATACTTGTGATATTAGCTCAGACTGAATACTAGGGAACTGTTAAAATGTTTTTCATTTTTTTCAAATAGAAGGCGTTTATACGCAACTTTAAACGAATTAATGCTTTTCTTCTGTTTAACATATTTTGGCATAGAATTCCAAAGTGTTCCACCAGAGTAAACTAAGCTACTTTTAAAAAGATCGATTCTTGGTTTCGGTATGATTATGTTGTTAGTATATCTTGATTGATTGATTGGAAATCTTGCAGATATATTTGAGGGTGCTAATTGGTTCATAATTCTGTACATCATTATTGCTTTGTTATATTCAAATTTATAAGAAAGGGGCAATATATCTAATTCGAGGTAATCTTGAGTAGTTAATGTTGATGCTTTTTGAAGTACTGTTTTGATAGCCCGCTTATGGGCCTGCGCAACGGTTTTAACGTAATTGCACTGCAGAATCATAGAGAGTAGAAGAATAGTCAATGTAGGACTGGATATATGCATGATAGAAATGTTTACGAGAGTTTATATCTAGGAATTTTTTTAACTTAGAAAGCTGAAAAATTTTCTGAGAAACTCGTTTGCTTAAGTTGGAAACATGCGGCGACCAGGAAAGATTATTGTCAATAGTGATTCCTAACACTTTATGAGTACTAACTTCTTCTAGCTTGTTGTTATTAATAAATATAGGGGGCATTGGAGTACTTAAATTTTGTCTTTTTTGACGAGACGTAATAAGCATGTACTTTGTTTTCGATCATTTAAGGACATGTGATTCAATTCTGTCCAGTTAATTAGTCGAGTTACATTTTCTTGCAGGTTATCTGATAAGTGTTTCAAATCAGTATATTTTGAATTAATTGATGTGTCATCTGCAAAAAGTTGAGATGAGTCTTTAATATGCAGAGGGAGATCGTTTATATAGACTAAAAAAGAAGGGGACCAAGTACTGACCCTTGTGGTACACCAAAGTTTAGGGGTAAACAACTGGACTGAGTGTTGTTAATGAGAACTCATTGTTGTCGATTAGTGAGGAATGACTTAATGAGAGAAAGACCAGGGAAAGCGATTTTTGTAAAGAGCCAGTATGACATCAAAGGCTTTACAGAAATCAACAAAGAGGATCCAGTGCATTGTAAATTATTGATAGCCGCTAGCATTGATCAACTAAGTTTATTAGTGCAGTATGACAAGAGTGATTCGATCGAAATCCAGATGGCTGGGATGGATTAGATTATATTTAAAGAAATGGGAAGACAAATGTTTATGGATGTGTTTTTCGAGAGGTTTAGATAGAAGCGAAATGACAGAAATTGGTCTGTAGTTTGAGGGGTCCCTTTTATTTCCAGATTTAAAAGAGGTATGACTTTAGCTTTCTTAACAATATTAGGAAAATAACATTTAT
>CM031601.1:96892140-96897140 GCA_018398815.1 Conus ventricosus | reverse complement strand
AGGGGGGGGGGGGGGGTAGGTGTCGTAACAGGATGAAAGGAGAAGAGTGATGGAGGAGGGTAACGAGGAGGTATGGTACGGTTATTTTTGGACGCCATCCAGTGGCGTAAGACTACCAAGTGGTGGCGGTCGGTTGTGAAGATGGCGAGCATCCTCATATGGGATCAATACGACCACTGGCATCACCTTACGAAAGCTGGCAGAGATGTGAGATGTGCACCGTCTGTGTGTGTGTGTGTGTGTGCGTGTGTGTGTGTGTGTGTGTGTGTGTGTGTGTGTGTGTGTGTGTGTGTGTGTGTGTGTGTGTGTGTGAGTGAGAGGAGAGAGATTCAGCCTCGATTTCATGTCTGTGCTGTACCACATTTGCTAATCCATGAGATCACAATGTGCAGGGCTTACAATTAAATAAACCAAGAAATGAATAAATACATAGATAAGTAATGAAATGAATGAGTGAACAAGAAATAATTAAAGGAGCTGGAAAGAGGGTTCATGGGAGGGAGGGAGGGAGAGGAAGAGAGAGAGAGAGAGAGAGAGAGAGAGAGAGAGAGAGAGAGGAAGAGAGTGTGTGTGTGTGTGTGTGTGTGTGTGTGTGTGTGTGTGTGTGTATGTGTGTGAGTGTGTGTGTGTGTGTGTGTGTGTGTGTGTGTGTGTGTGTGTGTGTGAGAGAGAGAGAGAGAGAGAAGAGAGAGAGAGAGAGAGAGAGAGAGAGAGAGAGAGATGAACGTTTAACGCCCTCAACCCCCAATTTTCTTCTTCGTTTGCGTACGCAGGCTGATACTCCTGCGGACACCCCTGTATAGGGAGTGGAGTTTTGTGTATATGACCGTTTTTTTTCTTATCCCGCTATTAAGGCAGCCATGCCCCAACTTCGGGGAAGGTGCATGCTATGTGTAACGTGTCATCCATACCAACGACCAAACATGCCTTCTCTTCCGAAAGTTGGTGATGGGATTTTACGTGTGTGCAAGATGTTATGCGTGCGTTCACACACGGGACCTCGGTGATAACGCGCCCGATAGGGACAACAATCCCAGGGGAGGAGGTTGGAGAGGGAGAGAGAACGTATCTAACATTAACACCTACCTTCAGAACGACAAGTTAAGAAATGCGAAGACACCTGCATTTTCATGTTAGCGGCGGGATTCGAACCTGTCTCGTGTGACTCCAATCTTCCTTCATGGCTCCGTATGTGTATTGGTTCCCCGCGGAGTGTTAACTCCCCACCCCATCCTCTTAGTTCGTTGTTGTTGTTGTCGTGGGTACCATGGAGATGTCAGAGAGGTCCTTGGGCCTGGAAAGCCGGACAGAAATTGATTGTCTTGATATTAAAGACCCAGCTGACCATGTTCATTACCTGGGCAATCGACCACCGCGTTGCATATACAGCTTTGGCCAGGAACCTGTCAACAGCCAAGTCTCGGCCATCAGCCACGAACTTTGGAGTTCTTTGTATGCTTTCGTGTGCATGAGCGCGCGCGCAAGCCGCCCCCCCTCCCCCCCCAGCTCCAAACCTCCACCCTCCTCTCTTCCCTCCTCACCATCTCTACTTTACCTAGCCTCTAGTTTTCATCGCTTTTCTGTTATTAATCTTTTTTTCTTTTTTTAAATAAAAGGCAGTCTGAAATCAGTTGAGACGAGGAGACGGAAAAAGAGAACGTAAATAAGGGAGGCAACTATTGCTTCCACAGTGAAACAATTAGCGTGCATTCCCGTAACTCGAAACTAATTCTGTTTTCAGCGCCAGTTCGTTTAGCACAGATAGGCTAGTGATGTCGGATATGCTTCTCTCTCTCTCTCTCTCTCTCTCTCTCTCTCTCTCTCTCTCTCTCTCTCTCTCTCTCTCTGATCCCCCCTCTCTCTCTCTCTCTCTGTGTCTCTCTCTCTCTGTGATCCCCCCTCTCTCTCTCTCTCTCTGTGATCCTCTCTCTCTCTCTCTCTCTCTCTCTCTCTCTCTCTCTCTCTCTCTGTATGTCTCTGTCTGTCTGTCTGTCTGTCTGTCTGTCTGTCTCTGTCTCTCTCTCTCTCTCTCTCTCTCTCTCTCTCTCTCTCTCTCTCAGTCTTTCTCTCTCAGTCTCTCTCTCTCAGTCTTCTCTCTCTCTCTCTCTCTCTCTCTCTCTCTCTCTCTCTCTCTCTCTCTCTCTCTCGCTCACTCCGTCTTCTCTCTTCCTCGGCTTGTTCTTGTTCTTCTAGTTTTTTTTTCTTCTTTCATTAATTTGTGGTAGGCGAATTGGTGCCGTGGTCAGCATTTGTTTGGACTTGCAGTCATGTAGTTGATTGTCAAAGATTGGTCTCCTTTCTTTGTTATTTTCATACATATAAATTCATCGATTGATTATTTCTTTTTTCATTCCTAGCGCATTTGACTGGCCTCTCGGCTTAGCAGGTAAGGTGAAGAAGACTTGTATATCTGGACGTGACCGCTCGCGCCTATCTTCGTTTGTTTTGGGTGGGCCAAGGTTTATCTGCTGCAGTCAGTTTTGATGGAGACGTTCGCAAATGGGTTTAGAAGCAGGGGGTGTGTTGTTGCTAAGGAACGGTTGTTAATTCATGGCATGAAGGGCGGGCGGTCTGTGTTCTGGGCGGTCTGTGTTCTGGGCTCTCTCAGTGTGTCTGCTGTTTAAGGGTGGGCGGTCTGTGTTCTGGGCGGTCTGTGTTCTGGGCTCTCTCAGTGTGTCTGCTGTTTAAGGGTGGGCGGTCTGTGTTCTGGGCGGTCTGTGTTCTGGGCTCTCTCAGTGTGTCTGCTGTTTAAGGGTGGGCGGTCTGTGTTCTGGGCGGTCTGTGTTTGGGCTCTGTCAGTGTGTCTGCTGTTTAAGGGTGGGCGGTCTGTGGTCTGGGCTCTCTCAGTATGTCTGCTGTTTAAGGGTGGGAGGTCTGTGTTCTGGGCTCTCTCAGTATGTCTGCTGTTTAAGGGCGGGCGGTCTGTGTTCTGGGCTCTCTCAGTGTGTCTGCTGTTTAAGGGCGGGCGGTCTGTGGTCTGGGCTCTCTCAGTGTGTCTGCTGTTTAAGGGCGGGCGGTCTGTGGTCTGGGCTCTCTCAGTGTGTCTGCTAGGGCGGGCGGTCTGTGGTCTGGGCTCTCTCAGTGTGTCTGCTGTTTAAGGGCGGGCGGTCTGTGTTCTGGGCTCTCTCAGTATGTCTGCTGTTTAAGGGCGGGCGGTCTGTGTTCTGGGCGGTCTGTGTTCTGGGCTCTCTCAGTATGTCTGCTGTTTAAGGGTGGACGGTCTGTGTTCTGGGCGGTCTGTGTTCTGGGCTCTCTCAGTATGTCTGCTGTTTAAGGGCGGGCGGTCTGTGTTCTGGGCTCTCTCAGTATGTCTGCTGTTTAAGGGTGGGCGGTCTGTGTTCTGGGCGGTCTGTGTTCTGGGCTCTCTCAGTATGTCTGCTGTTTAAGGGTGGGCGGTCTGTGGTCTGGGCTCTCTCAGTATGTCTGCTGTTTAAGGGCGGGCGGTCTGTGTTCTGGGCTCTCCCAGTGTGTCTGCTGTTTAAGGGTGGGCGGTCTGTGTTCTGGGCTCTCTCAGTGTGTCTGCTGTTTAAGGGCGGGCGGTCTGTGTTCTGGGCTCTCTCAGTATGTCTGCTGTTTAAGGGTGGGCGGTCTGTGTTCTGGGCTCTCTCAGTGTGTCTGCTGTTTAAGGGTGGGCGGTCTGTGTTCTGGGCTCTCTCAGTGTGTCTGCTGTTTAAGGGAGGGCGGTCTGTGTTCTGGGCTCTCTCAGTGTGTCTGCTGTTTAAGGGAGGGCGGTCTGTGGTCTGGGCTCTCTCAGTATGTCTGCTGTTTAAGGGTGGGCGGTCTGTGTTCTGGGCTCTCTCAGTATGTCTGCTGTTTATCCGTTCCTCTTGTTTTATACTCCAGTATTCTCTTGGTTGACGGCAATAGGTTCAAAAGTGTGTTTTCTGCCCGCCCCCTCCCCCTTCCCACCCCATCGTCCCTTCCTTTTGTTTAGAAATGAGTCGATTCCTCTACTATCCCCCCCCCCCCTCTCTCTCCTCCATCTCCCTACCTCCCTTCCCCACCCCTTCTCTCTCTCTGTCTGCTTACCTTTCTGTCTCTCACCTCCCCATTCCCCCACACTCCCTCCATCTCTCTATGTCTGTGTCTGTCTGTCTGTCTGTCTGTCTGTCTGTCTCTCTTTCTCTCTCTCTCTCTCTCTCTCTCTCTCTCTCTCTCTCTCTCTCTCTCTCTCGCTCTCTCTCTCTCTGTACAGAGCATTGCTCAGGTGATGGAAGTTATCATGGCTATCACCGCCTTGATCATTGCCAACACCAACAGCACTACAGCTACTACCACACCACTGCCGCTGACCCCGCCCCCCGCCCCTCCCCCCATCCCCTCTCATGCCCTTTCTTCTCCTTCTCCTCTTCGTCCTCGTTCTTTTCCTCCTCCTCCGCCACCCCTGCTTTATGGGAGATTTTTTTGTTTTTTGTTTGAGAGGGAATATACAAATTGCTCATAGTTGTCAACGACCGTTTCTGATCTCCTTGCCTGTATAGTGCGTCCTATTCCTTGTCTTGTATCAGTGCCACATGATCCCCTTTTGTGTGTGTGTGTGTGTGTGTGTGTGTGTGTGTGTGTGTGTGTGTGTGTGTGTGTGTGTGTGTTGTCTGTTCTATGTTGGATTCCTGAGCGCAAGAGTTTTGTAAATTACCTAATACCTACTCTGCGAGTGTCTATACAAGCTGATATTGCTGCTGCTGCTGCTGCTGCTACTACAGTTGCTGTCTTTGATTTTGACGGTTTATAACTGATGTGCGAATGTTATCAATACAAAGAGACCTCCGAAGCTGATTCATTATAACCTCAATGTAAACACGCAAAAGAAGATAACATGAACTAAGTTTTATGCTATCGTGTATTTCGGAGATTTTAGAATAGAATGTATGGCTTTAGGGTAAAGGTGAACATTACGGCTAGGGTCAGGATTGGGCGGATTTGCAGAAGGTAGACTTTAATGCAACGTACATTGTTTGGCCGTGATGATTTATGCCTTTTTCACTCGCACCACTACTACC
>CM031601.1:96877140-96879640 GCA_018398815.1 Conus ventricosus | reverse complement strand
GTCCAGTCTGCTGGACTGCCCGCTTTGTACGTATGGTCAGTTGTCCATTGGTCAGTGCGGTTGAGCTACTGCCTGCATGTCGCCATTGCACGCGCGGTAACTTGTGTGTGAACTTTAAACATGACAGTTTGACACTGTCTGCAAGGAAGCGTGGCGAACAGCCAGTCAACCTATCACCAGCAGGCAGAGAGTCAAAGAGATTTACAGGGAGTGTAAAAGGTCTTTAGGGTGCGTTATGGAACTCAAACTTGCGAAAGATACAGATGTCAATCCTGTCCCTTCTACGTCAGTGCTTCATCATTGTTCGGCCCACAGACGTCACAAACAGGGGACATCAAAAATGCACAAAACAGTACTCCCAGACAGCTGTTACCGGAGGGTGGCAGTTAAGAGAAGAAGAAAAATAAAACGTTTTGTCTTAAGTGCTGTGTGTTTTATTTCCTACTCCTGGTGTTTTCTTGGACTTTGTTCCAAGCAACGTAACAACAAAATCGTTTGAATAAAAGCTGCAGCAAGTATAAACCACAACTGAAGGACATCAAGTCAAAACTTGCAATTGTCGGGCGCACTCAAATCACCAGTACACGTGTGTAATGACCGCGTGTCAAATCTGCTGGGTTTTTTTTCTTTAGTTGAAAGTGCATCTCGTTTTGATCGTAAATTCCTGTCAAGCAATAGCGTATGTGGCGGCTTTTGCTGCTGTTATATTATTTGTTAAAGACACCACTTTGTTCGGTGTTTTCTGTAGGAGTGACCGCAGTGCTACAGGGAAGAAATGCGAATGGCCTTAAACGGACGGTCGGTTGAAAGCGTTCCAGCACGACAATTTTCTGTTCTGGAACGTTGAGTGATAGCCAAGAACCAGTGGTCGGCAGTTCCCGTGTAATACCCCCCCCCCCCCCCCCCTCCTCCCCCCCCCCCCCCTCTCCCCCGCCAAGCAGCCTCCTCATAACAGCTTTTTCGGGAAACGAAGACCGACGTATGACAAGGAGTAAGTTCGGCGTGTCCACATTGAAAATGCCCCCATTTACCTGTGGCGATAGCGACCGATGCACTGCAAGATAAAGTTCTTGTGGAAGTCGGAGGGTATGCAGTACAGCGTGCGTATGCAGATTGGCCTTGTCTGCCCCTTTCCTCTCCACCTTGCACTCCCCCCGCTACCCCCCCCCCCACCCCCACCCCCATCCCTTTTTTTTTTAAATACCTCACCCCACTTCACTTTAGTGCCTCCACCTGCAAAAGAGTATCTTGCAGGTGGAGGCCATCAAGTGAAGTGGACTGGAGAATTGTGTGAACAAAGTTAATGCGTCGTGTTAACCTCCTGGCATGGCGCTGTCGTTTTAAGTGCCCACTGAAATTCAGCTCCCATCTTTGGTCAACATTGAAGTCTTCCTGCGTATCCCCCATTCATTTTGATATAGCACGGAGGTTTTCTTTTCTCTTTTTTTTTTTTGAGGAGGGGAATTCAGCAAGCGGTAAAAACCTTTCTCTGCAATCTGTTTTGATTTCTCTTGACTTATTATTTTTTTTTTTTTGGGGGGGTGGGGGGGGGGGGGGGGGGGGGGGGGGGGGGTTAACGTGGGAAGAAGCACTGTGACTTATCCGTCCCCGAACCTTGAACTGTTCACATGAATAATCTCACCAGTCGGGAAGATGAAAAACTGAAGCCACATAACACCCACAAGATAATGGCCAAAATTCGGTGTATTTTAGCCTTTCCCCACGCTACACTGGCCAGCTGACAAACATAACACTTAAAGAGTTCTGTGGTTGTGTAGCTGAGACGAGTCCACTGGAGAAAGAGTTGACTTAGGAGTTCAGTGGAAAAAGTTCATCGAGGGATGGGGGACGGAGGGGAGATTGTAGGAGGGCATGGGGAAAAGGGAGGGATAGTGGGAGAGCTCCGATGTTCTAATAAGGTAGAAGATCTCACCAGTCATTCATCATTATCTTCCAATATGTTTCGATCGTTTTTTGTGATTGCTTTTTTATTTCTTCTTCATAAAGATGGAGTTCCTTTCATCAGTTTGAAAACATGGCCATAGCCTGATCGTTTCTCTTTCGCACAGTTCAGTTGTGAAGAAAGTTACCCACCAGCATATGGACTGCGACAAGACGTTCCGGATGTGGGTGTGCACGAGGGGGCCGGAATTAGCGTGACACATCCCACCGACACACTATGGCGTGGTCCTCAGTGAAGCGTGAAATGAATGGGGGATTTAACATAAAAGGTTTTGTCTTTTTCCTTTTTTGTGTGTAATTGCTTCTAATCCCACATGGGACCTCGGGCCTCGGAAGGGGTTGTCGTCTATACACGTGTTGATTCGAAGAAACATTTTCTGGTAATTAACCCTGGCTGTGTCAGGCGAGGATCGAACGCTGGACCCCTTGGTCTAGAGAAGAACGCTCAATCCACCACCAGGCTAAGCAGACCCTTCCAGACGTACAAGAAAAGAATCATGAATGCCTTTTGCAACATTTTGTTATCATGAATGCCTTT
>CM031601.1:96869640-96872140 GCA_018398815.1 Conus ventricosus | reverse complement strand
TTCATTTAACAGTGATCCATCAGTGAAAACTTTCAGGTGATGTGAATAATTACTATCGATATGAGATTTGGCAAGAGAGGACAATATATTATTGTTAACATTCTTTTGTAAATCAGTATATTTATAATCAAAACATGCAGTGTGCAATTCCCAATTTGGAATCGGGGATACAGGAAAACGATCAGCAATATTCTTGGGATCAATCTCAGCGTCTTTCAACAATTTTGAGGAATATGTCATTATAGTTGTATTAGATTTAATAGATCTAGCTCGCTTCGGGAAATGGAAATCTGATCGTAAAGCTAATTCATCTTTGCTTGAGTTCTGAACAGCTGAGCTACGTAGGATGAATTTAGCACAGGCCAAGTTTCTATAGTCGTCAAGGGGCAGAACCCCGGCTTCGTAATACGTTCCTAATGCACTGGCATGAAATGGAACACCTAGTGCGAGTCTAAATGCCTTGCAGTCTATGCTTTGCAACTTTTTAAGTAAGTAGTTTGGTGCACTGAAGAAAACTTCTTGTGCGTATGATAATTTTGATCTTACGAGAGATGTTGAAAGGTGTACTAAAGTTTGAGTATCTGCGCCCCAATTTTGTTTACTGATTACTTTAAGAAGATTAAGAGATTTGCTGGCTTCGTTGATAACATATTCAATATGATTGTTCCAAGTTAGTTTAGGGGTAATATTTACTCCTAAAAATTTTATCTCGGTGACATAATTCAATACATTGTTATCAACCTTAAAAGTAGGAATATTGCAAATACTTCCACCAGCATCAAATAACATCATGTGGGTTTTTTCTGCCGATAAACTAAGGCCGTTTTCAAACATGAATATTGCTATATTATCTAGGTCACGCTGATATGTTTTTTTAATGAAATTGAAAGATCTGACTGAAGTTTTCTTCTTTAAAGTTACGTTCATCCACATGCAAATATCGTCAGCATATTGCACCAAGGAGCAGTTTTTAGATAGATGCTTTGGGAGATCGCATATCAGAATATTAAAAAGTAGCGGAGCGATGACTGATCCCTGAGGAATGCCCATTTGCAAATATCTCTTGCTGGAATAAACATTTTGTATCTTTGTTTCTATACTTCTGTTGGCCAGAAATGCTTTAATATAGTTATATACATGACCAGAAAGACCAATGGTTTTCAGTTTATATAAAAGTCTCTCATGCCAAACATGATCATACGCTTTTCTGACATCAAAGAAAGTGGCGAGGACATTTTTTCTTCGTGCAAATTGTTGTTTTACATGAGTCGTCAATTTTACCAGATGGTCTATTGTTGATCTGCCTTTTCTAAAGCCTGCTTGTGTAGTCGGAATTATACCACGTTTCTCACAGTGATATACAAGCCTACTTAAAACAATTCTTTCCATTAACTTACACGTGTGAGAGGTGAGGGCAATCGGACGGTAACTATTTATGTTGGATCTTGGTTTGCCCTGCTTTAAGATCGGTACGACTACAGATTCTTTCCAAATAGAAGGGATACTTCCATCTTGCCAGCATTTTGTTATGATGTTATGAAGAAACGATACAAAATTTTCTGGCAGGTGTTTTAACATCTCATTCGAAAGTGCATCCAGTGTGCGTGTGTGTGTGTGTGTGTGTATGTGTGTGTGTGCGCGCGCGCGCGCACGCGCGCGTGTTTCTATGTGTGTGTGGACAAGCACTCTTCAAGTCTCATGACGGTCTTCCGACATTCATCACAGCGTGTGACGTTGTTTGTGTGCGGACTGTGATGTGACGTAAGAGCAGCACTGGGAAGACCTTTGTCCAGATGACGAGAGCTGGGTTTTTTTATGGACTCTTTCGGTGGAGGAGTGGTCTCCGCGAACTGAGAGGGGATTTAGTGTGGATGGAAATGTCGTCCTCTGGCTCTCGCCATCGCGTGCGTCTTGGTTGTAGTGGTGGTGGTGGTGGTGGTGGGGGGTGGGGTGGGGGGGGGTGATAATAGTGGGTAGATGGGGTCGGGGTGGGGGAAAGGGGTGGGGTTCGGATGCGGGTTTGTGTGTGCCCGTGCGTGTGTGCGTATGTAGGTGTGTAGGTTGTGAGCCTCGTGCTACAACATCTTCAGGTTCAAAACTGATTCTGAACATCACAATAGAAAAGTCTGTTAAAGTAGCAGTCATTTTATGTAGCTTTTACAGAACGAAATATCTGTGTGTGTGTGTGTGTGTGTGTGTGTGTGTGTGTGTGTGTGTGTGTGTGTGTGTGTGTGTGCGTGCGTGCGTGCGTGCGTGCGTGCGTGCGTGCGTGCGTGCGTGCGTGCGTGTGTGTGTGTGTGTGTGTGAATGCTTAGGTGACAAATGCGACAGCGAGTTAATCTCTGGTTTTAAGGAAGACACAAGGAAAACTGAATGATGAGGACGAGGAGTGTTGCTTTGTCCAGCAAGAGAATTGAACCATAACATTAGACCGTCTTTTCTCTCTTGCTTTTGCGCACGTTCATTTACCCATCACTTTATTTTTCATAAAATGGAAAAA
>CM031601.1:96862140-96864640 GCA_018398815.1 Conus ventricosus | reverse complement strand
GCATTTCAGAATCTGGGTGGGGGGTAGATGGGGGAGGGAAGGGGGCGAGGGCTGTGAGAATGACCAGTCTTCACATTGCGGGACTTTCTGCCCTCTCAAGAGTGAAGAGAGACGACATTTTGCTGCCGTGTCAAGCAGATTGCCGTGACCATCCTCCAGAAAATGCTGAACGCGAAGTATACTCGGGACGTTGATCACTGCTGTGGAAGATGAGTATCATTGCGTCTACTGGAGATGTTGTCGACTGCTTCTGAATGGAGTCTCTCTGTGTGGCAAACTGGGTTAGTGTCGGCAGTCTGATGTGATTCTTGTGTTTATTTGTCTCGGTGGCATTTTATTTTGTTTCAGTTGTCAAATACTTCAGAAGAAGTACAAAACTTTCTCTGTTTCAATTTGACATTCTCATAGTTCTTAAATTATGCGTGATACCCGTATTAAGTATTACCGTTGGCTGTTTATTTTCTTACAGTGAGATCTCGGCTCTTGGTTATTACACACACACACACAACACACACACACACACACACACACACACCGTTCATACACTCCACACGTGCACGCGTGCAAGAACGCTTATCGTTTACATCGGTCAGATTTGTCACAACTCCCAAGACTCACAGGTCACTTTCTTATCTCAGCTCTTAACAACAAGCCAAGATTATATCAAATTGCACCCGCGCCCCGTCCCCCACCCCCGTCCCCCGATTCCCCCTCCTCCTCCTCCCAGCTCCCTTTAAAACGTTAAGTCAGCGTGGAAGGCAGAAACCGCACAATAGCAACCCCCTCCCCCACCCCCACCCCCTCCTACCATCCATGGTATCAGGCGTTGTGAGCACGGAACATTGAGACACATACGTCAAACTCCCAGCCACTTAAGCCCAACGGGCTGGTTGGTACACCTTGGTGACAATCAGCCGCTGACAGAGAAACGGGTCTTGTCAAGAAACCACCTACAGCTCTTTCACCCTTGAAGAAACGGGGGGAGGGGGAGGAGGGGTGAAGGGGAGGGGGAGGGCTGTCACAATAGTAACGGCTTTGACGTTGACACTGACATATTGAGGGGGGGTGAAAAGGAAAAGTGGAGAGGAACGCAGGAGAGGGAGGGAGGGAGTGGGGTGGGGGAGGGAACTAAAGCGAGACGGGACGGGGAGGAAAAAAGAATGTGAAGGATGGGGGATTTATGGGGGGAAGGAACACGCCCAAAATTCCCCGCCTAGTACTCCCTTGGACTTTTCCTCCGGGTTGAAAAGTATAAAGGGCGTTTGAGACCCGCGGGGGTTGGGAGGCTTTTGTGGTTTTTTTTTTTTTCCCCTTTTTCTTTTTTTTCGGTGACCCCGTAGTGGCTATAATTCGAGGTTTTTTGCCCCCCTTGAGCCCTCTTTAGTGCTTGACATTCGGGTTTTCTCTTTTGTGGCGGGGGGCCCTCCCCCTTTTGGGCTGGATTACATTTTCCCCTTTCCTTTTTCCCCCATCTGTCCCCCACCCTGTGCCGCCCCAAAACACCACCCCACCACCACCACCCCACCAATGCAAGAACCACCCTGCTATTTCCCGGTTTACAATCACCAAAAATTGTAATTCGTGATCAAGTTATTAAAAAGGCCAAACCCGATATGGAATCGTTGATGCATAGGTTTTTATTTTTGAAAGGGGGGGATGGGTGGGGGCCCCCGCATTTTGTGAACCAAACAGAGAACTGGTCTTATAACAAAAATCTGGGTTTTTTTCAAGAAAAATTGGTTTGGATCTTCGTCAGGGTCAGAAGAGGCCGAGAGGTGCGGTCTTTATGGGAAATACGACCACGGGGAATCTGCTTGCTGTTTGTCTTTAAGTCACGGGGGACCCGAGGCACGTGGTCCCCGTAACAGGGAAAGGGGGGGTTTTGAGGGGGGAATCGTCATGATTGTGTTTTAGAGTTTGTGAAGATTTTTTTGTCACGTGCCTTTGCACTGCAAATTGCGGGCTTTTGGGCTGAGACAGCTTTTGTGTTCTGCTCCCCCCCCCCCCCCCCCCACCCCCCCTTTTCTCCCTGCCCTTTTTGTGTGGTGTGGTGTGGGTGTGTGGGGGTGGTGGTTGTGTTTAGAAGAAAGAGGGGAGGGGAGAGAGAGAAGAGAAAAGAGGAGAGAGAAAGGAGAGAGAGGGGGAGGAGAAGGGGAAAGGGGGGGGGGGGGGGGTTAGAAAATATGGGGGAAAAAAGGGGAAAGGGGTTTAAGAATTAGGGGCGAGGGAGGAAATTCGCCAACCCCCCCCCACTTCTTGTGAATCCCAACCCCCAAATTCCCTCTGTTTTCTCTCTTTCCCCTTTCCGCCTTTCCCCAACCCTTGCCCTTTTTCCCACAGGAAAAAAAAAACCCAAAAAAAAAATGAAACGAACAAAGCAAAAACAAACCCGAAATTCGGGTTTTGGAAAAAACACAAGGGACTTTATTTCTATGGTTACTTCAGTATAGACTCACTCACGACTGATTCATTACGTCTTTCGACTCGCATATCACGTAAC
>CM031601.1:96834640-96847140 GCA_018398815.1 Conus ventricosus | reverse complement strand
GTCTTTTGAGAGACAGACAGACAGACAGACAGAGAGTTTTGAAGTAGCTTGTTGACAAAATCTCAGTATGAAGGTCCTCTCTGTTTCAACGTCATTGATTGGTGGGTCTCACGTCGAGAGTGGCGTCTCTTTGTGAGATCAATGATGCTGACACGTAGGGGTAGGGGGAGGGCTCTATTCGTGGACATTGTCCTGTCTATCTATCCGTCCATCCATCCATCCGTCCATCCATCCATCCATCCATCCTTAGCAACAGCCGGTAGGCCGATGCACGGAAACTATGAAGCTGTGATGGCGTGTTTCATTTCAGTACAAACTGAGCAGTGGTTGTCTGTACTGCTTTGGAGACCCAAAGACGATGTTATTGGTGCAAAAAGTAACGTCAGATCTCACACGTTTATTCATTACGACGACACCAACAATAACAACGATGATGGTGGTGTGATGATGATGATGATGACAATATAATTATGATGGTGATGATGATGGTGATGACAACTATGATTATGATGACGATGGTGATGATGATGATGATGATAAGTAACAGAAGACAGTTTACAAAACACCCTGACAATGGGAGCATGGTGGAACAAGGCAGACTACTGGTGCAAACACATGATTCGAAAGGAGCGAAAATCCGTTCCTGAATACTGGGTTAATTCCTGTTTGAAGATCGAATCAGAGCTGGATGATCTTCTAGTCTTCACAATGCGTTTATGTCGTATGATTATCAATTATTCAGTGATTAAGAACCATCCCTGCCCTTTGCTCTTCGAGGTCCATGAAGCGCAGGGTTCACTCTCCTTCAGTGAAGACTACGGGCCCTGGATGTCCCGTGTCCTGTCTGTGTGCTTCACCCTGCAGGTGGAAGTTTCATGCCATGCCTGTTTGATGCCCTACAGGTGGAAGTTTCATGCCATGCCTGTTTGATGCCCTACAGGTGGAAGTTTCATGCCATGTCTGTTTGATGCCCTACAGGTGGAAGTTTCATGCCATGTCTGTTTGATGCCCTAGAGGTGAATGTTCCGTGTCCGTCTGTGTGCTTCACCCTACAGGTGGAAGTTTCATGCCATGTCTGTTTGATGCCCTAGAGTGGATGTTCCGTGTCCGGTCTGTGTGCTTCACCCTACAGGTGGGAAATTTCATGCCATGTCTGTTTGATGCCCTAACAGGTGGAAGTTTCATGCCATGTCTGTTTGATGCCCTAGAGGTGAATGTTCCGTGTCCTGTCTGTGTGCTTTTAGTCTACAGGTGGGAAATTTCATGCCATGCCTGTTTGATGCCCTAGAGGTGGGTGTTCCGTGTCCGGTCTGTGTGCTTTTAGTCTACAGGTGGAAGTTTCATGCCATGTCTGTTTGATGCCCTAGAGGTGGATGTTCCGTGTCCTGTCTGTGTGCTTTTAGTCTACAGGTGGAAGTTTCATGCCATGTCTGTTTGATGCCCTAGAGGTGGATGTTCCGTGTCCGGTCTGTGTGCTTTTAGTCTACAGTGGAAGTTTCATGCCATGTCTGTTTGATGCCCTAGAGGTGGATGTTCCGTGTCCGGTCTGTGTGCTTTTAGTCTACAGTGGAAGTTTCATGCCATGTCTGTTTGATGCCCTAGAGGGATGTTCCGTGTCCGGTCTGTGTGCTTTTAGTCTACAGGTGGAAGTTTCCTGCCATGTCTGTTTGATGCCCTAGAGGTGGATGTTCCGTGTCCTGTCTGTGTGCTTCACCCTACAGGTGGAAGTTTCATGCCATGTCTGTTTGATGCCCTAGAGGTGGATGTTCCGTGTCCGGTCTGTGTGCTTCACCCTACAGGTGGAAGTTTCATGCCATGTCTGTTTGATGCCCTAGAGGTGAATGTTCCGTGTCCGGTCTGTGTGCTTCACCCTACAGTGGGAAGTTTCATGCCATGTCTGTTTGATGCCCTAGAGGTGGATGTTCCGTGTCCGTCTGTGTGCTTCACCCTACAGGTGGAAGTTTCATGCCATGTCTGTTTGATGCCCTAGAGGTGAATGTTCCGTGTCCTGTCTGTGTGCTTTTAGTCTACAGGTGGAAGTTTCCTGCCATGTCTGTTTGATGCCCTACAGGTGGAAGTTTCCTGCCATGTCTGTTTGATGCCCTAGAGGTGGATGTTCCAGGCTGTGTTATAGACCCCGTCAAAGCCATGCTCTCCACCTCCCCAATTCACGCCCTTTCCATGCACACACACACACACACACACACACACACACACACACACACACACACACACACACACACACACACACACACACATCTACGCACACACACACACACACACACACATCTACGCGCACACACTTTCTCGCACTCTCTCTTCCCCCCCCCCCCCCCCCCCCCCTCTCTCTCCTCTCTCCCTGTCGCACGCTCGTGCGCGCTCACACACGCACACATACACACGCACGCACGCACACACACATAAACACAAACGCGCGCGCGCACACACACGCACGCAATCACGCACACTGACATATTCTCTCTCTTTCTGCCCCCCCCCCCCCCCCTCTCCCCCGCGTATATGAGTTCAAACGTATTAAACAACAAGCATTTAAAGATCAGCCTATCCATCTGTTTTTTGTTTTATCGCATTCTCTGCGACAGTTTATGTTCAGGTTCAGCCTTTCAAATAATGCTTTTCCTATTTCAGCAGGGCGGATTATGTTGCAATGCCTAGATAAGGTAGAAAATGGACTCTCTGTGGCTTGGACGAAAACCGGTAATGGATTTCATGGCATATTGATTTACGCATTTCGGTGGATAGAAGTTTTCAGGTCACATAACACACAGCGGTAGCCGTGCAACGTTATCACACTGACAGATTCTATCCGAGGTTTCTGTTGGTTGGTCCGATTCGTCTAGAACAAATAGGTGGAGCTGCAAAAAAAAATTGCTGGTGCAGATATGTTCACCACTCTAAGTCTGATGTGTTTGCCAGTTTACAGTGTAACTGGCAGTAGTGTATTTATTTATTTAGGCCGCAGTTGTTTGTGTATGTGTTGCGTTTTCTTCTGACGCACTCCTCCAACCCTTCTTCACTCCTGTCCTCCCTCCCCAACTCTTCTTCACACCTTTCCTCCCTCCCTCCCCAACCCTTCTTCACTCCTTTCCTCCCTCCCCAACCCTTCTTCACTCCTGTCCTCCCTCCCCAACCCTTCTTCACACCGTTCCTCCCTCCCTTCCCAACCCTTCTTCACTCCTGTCCTCCCTCCCAACCCTTCTTCACTCCTTTCCTCCCTCCCAAATCTTCTTCACTCCTTTCCTCCCTCCCCAACCCTTCTTCACTCTTGTCCTCCCTCCCCAACCCTTCTTCACACCTTTCCTCACTCCCTCCCCAACCCTTCTTCACGCCTGTCCTCCCTCTCCAACCCTTCTTCACTCCTGTCCTCCCTCCCCAACCCTTCTTCACTCCTTTCCTCCCTCCCTTCCCAACCCTTCTTCACTCCTTTCCTCCCTCCCTCCCCAACCCTTCTTCACACCTTTCCTACCTCCCTCCCCAACCCTTCTTCACTCCTGTCCTCCCTCCCAACCCTTCTTCATTCCTGTCCTCCCTCCTCAACCCTTCTTCACTCCTTTCCTCCCTCCCTTCCCAACCCTTCTTCACTCCTGTCCTCCCTCCCTCCATCCCCAGCCCTTCTTCACTCCTTTCCTCCCTCCCTTCCCAACCCTTCTTCACTCCTTTCCTCCCTCCCTTCCCAACCCTTCTTCATTCCTGTCCTCCCTCCTCAACCCTTCTTCACTCCTTTCCTCCCCCCCTTCCCAACCCTTCTTCACTCCTGTCCTCCCTCCCTCCATCCCCAGCCCTTCTTCACTCCTTTCCTCCCTCCCTTCCCAACCCTTCTTCACTCCTTTCCTCCCTCCCTTCCCAACCCTTCTTCACTCCTGTCCTCCCTCCCTCCCTCCCCAACCCTTCTTCACTCCTTTCCTCCCTCCCTTCCCAACCCTTCTTCACTCCTGTCCTCCCTCCCAACCCTTCTTCACTCCTGTCCTCCCTCCCCACCCCTTCTTCACACCTTTCCTCCCTCCCTCCCCAACCCTTCTTCACTCCTGTCCTCCCTCCCCAACCCTTTTTCACACCTTTCCTCCCTCCCTCCCCAACCCTTCTTCACTCCTGTCCTCCCTCCCCAACCCTTCTTCACTCCTGTCCTACCTCCCCAACCCTTCTTCACTCCTGTCCTACCTCCCCAACCCTTCTTCACTCCTGTCCTCCCTCCCCAACCCTTCTTCACTCCTGTCCTCCCTCTCCAACCCTTCTTCACACCTTTCCTCCATCCCTCCCCATCCCTTCTTCACTCCTGTCCTCCCTCCCCAACCCTTCTTCACACCTTTCCTCCCTCCCTCCCCAACCCTTCTTCACTCCTTTCCTCCCTCCCCAACCCTTCTTCACACCTTTCCTCTCTCCCTCCCCGACCCTTCTTCACTTCCCTTTCCTCCCTCCCCAACCCTTCTTCACACCTTTCCTCCCTCCCCAACCCTTCGTCACTCCTGTCCTCCCTCCCCCAACCCTTCTTCACTCCTGTCCTCCCTCCCCAACCCTTCTTCACTCCTTTCCTCCCTCCCCAACCCTTCTTCACACCTTTCCTCCCTCCCCAACCCTTCTTCACACCTTTCCTCCCTTCCCAACCCTTCTTCACACCTTTCCTCCCTTCCCAACCCTTCTTCACACATTTCCTCCCTCCCTCCCCAACCGTTTTTCACTCCTTTCCTCCCTCCCCAACCCTTCTTCACTCCTGTCCTCCCTCCCTCCCCAACCCTTCTTTACTCCTTTCCTCCCTCCCCAACCCTTCTTCACACCTTTCCTCCCTCCCTCCCCAACCCTTCTTCACTCCTTTCCTCCCTCCCCAACCCTTCTTCACTCATCTCCTCCCTCCCCAACCCTTCTTCACTCCTGTCCTCCCTCTCCAACCCTTCTTCACACCGTTCCTCCCTCCACAACCCTTCTTCACACCTTTCCTCCCTCCCCAACCCATCTTCACTCCTGTCCTCCCTCCCCAACCCTTCTTCACTCCTGTCCTCTGTCCCCAATCCTTCTTCACTCCTGTCCTCCCTCCCCAACCCTTCTTCACTCCTGTCCTCCCACCACAACCCTTCTTTACTCCTGTCCTCCCTCCCTCCCTCCCTCCCCAACCCTTCTTCACTCCTGTCCTCCCACCACAACCCATCTTCACTCCTGTCCTCCCTCCCCAACCCTTCTTCACTCCTGTCCTCTGTCCCCAATCCTTCTTCACTCCTGTCCTCCCTCCCCAACCCTTCTTCACTCCTGTCCTCCCACCACAACCCTTCTTCACTCCTTTCCTCCCTCCCTCCCCAACCCTTCTTCACTCCTGTCCTCCCTCCCCAACCCTTCTTCACTCCTTTCCTCCCTCCCCAACCCTTCTTCACTCCTGTCCTCGCTCCCTCCCTCCCCAACCCTTCTTCACTCCTTTCCTCCCTCCCTCTCCAACCCTTCTTCACTCCACTCCTGTCCTCCCTCCCCAACCCTTCTTCACTCCTGTCCTCATTCCCAACCCTTCTTCACTCCTGTACTCCCTCCCCAACTCTTCTTCACACCTTTCCTCCGTCCCCAACCCTTCTTCACTCCACTCCTGTCCTCCCTCCCCAACCCTTCTTCACTCCTGTCCTCCCTCCCAACCCTTCTTCACACCTGTACTCCCTCCCCAACCCTTCTTCACTCCTGTCCTCTATCCCCAACCCTTCGTCACTCCTGTCCTCCCTCCCCAACCCTTCTTCACTCCTGTCCTCTGTCCCCAACCCTTCTTCACTCCTTTCCTCCCTCTTCCCAACCCTTCTTCACTCCTCTCCTCCCTCCCCAACCCTTCTTCACTCCTGTCCTCCCTCCCCAACCCTTCTTCACTCCTGTCCTCTGTCCCCAACCCTTGTTCACTCCTGTCCTCCCTCCCCAACCCTTCTTCACTCCTGTCCTCCCTCCCCAAACCTTCTTCACTCCTTTCCTCCCTCTTCCCAACCCTTCTTCACTCCTGTCCTCCCTCCCCAACGCTTCTTCACTCCTGTCCTCCCTCCCTCCCCAACCCTTCTTCACGCCTTTCCTCCCTCCCTCCCCAACCCTTCTTCACTCCTGTCCTCCCTCCCCAACCCTTCTTCACTCCACTCCTATCCTAACTCCCCAACCCTTCTTCACTCCTGTCCTCCCTCCCCAACCCTTCTTCACACCTTTCCTCCATCCCCAACCCTTCTTCACTCCTGTCCTCCCTCCCCAACCCTTCTTCACTCCTTTCCTCCCTCCCTTCCCAACCCTTCTTCACTCCTTTCCTCCCTCCCAACCCTTCTTCACTCCTGTCCTCCCTCCCCAACCCTTCTTCACTACTGTCCTCCCTCCCCAACCCTTTTTCACTCCTGTCCTCCCTCCCAACCCTTCTTCACTCCTGTCCTCCCTCCCCAACCCTTTTTCACTCCTGTCCTCCCTCCCAACCCTTCTTCACTCCTGTCCTCCCTCCCCAACCCTTCTTCACTCCACTCCTGTCCTCCCTCCCCAACCCTTCTTCACTCCTTTCCTCCCTCCCCAACCCTTCTTCACTTCTTTCCCCTCCCCAACCCTTCTTCACTCCTTTCCTCCCTTCCCAACCCTTCTTCACTTCTTTCCTCCCTCCCCAACCCTTTTCACTCCTGTCCTCCCTCCCCAACCCTTCTTCACACCTTTCCTCCCTCCCTCCCCAACCCTTCTTCACTCCTTTCCTCCCTCCCAACCCTTCTTCACTCCTGTCCTCCCTCCCAAACCCTTCTTCACCCCTGTCCTCCCTTCCCAACCCTTCTTCACTCCTGTCCTCCCTCCCCAACCCTTCTTCACTCCTTTCCTCCCTCCCTTCCCAACCCTTCTTCACTTCTTTCCTCCCTCCCCAACCCTTCTTCACTCCTTTCCTCCCTCCCCAACCCTTCTTCACTCCTGTCCTCCCTCCCCAACCCTTCTTCACACCTTTCCTCCCTCCCTCCCCAACCCTTCTTCACTCCTGTCCTCCCTCCCTCCCTCCCCAACCCTTCTTCACTCCTGTCCTCCCTCCCTCCCTCCCCAACCCTTCTTCACTCTTGTCCTCCCTCCCAACCCTTCTTCACTCCTGTCCTCCCTCCCCAAACCTTCTTCACACCTTTCCTCCTCCCTCCCCCAACCCTTCTTCACACCTTTCCTCCCTCCCTCCCTCCCCAACCCTTGTTCACTCCTTTCCTCCCTCTCCAACCCTTCTTCACTCCTGTCCTCCCTCCCCCAACCCTTCTTCACACCTTTCCTCCCTCCCTCCCCAACCCTTCTTCACGCCTTTCCTCCCTCCCTCCCTCCCCAACCCTTCTTCACTCCTGTCCTCCCTCCCTCCCTCCCTCCCCAACCCTTCTTCACTCCTTTCCTCCCTCCCTCCCCAACCCTTCTTCACACCTTTCCTCCCTCCCTCCCCAACCCTTCTTCACACCTTTCCTACCTCCTTTCCCAACCCTTCTTCACTCCTGTCCTCCCTCCCCAACCCTTCTTCACTCCTGTCCTCCCTCCCCAACCCCTTCTTCACTTCTGTCCTCCCTCCCCAACCCTTCTTCACTCCTTTCCTCCCTCCCCAACCCTTCTTCACTCCTTTCCTCCCTCCCTCCCCAACCCTTCTTCACACCTTTCCTCCCTCCCCAACCCTTCTTCGCACCTGTCCTCCCTCCCTCCCCAACCCTTCTTCACTCCTTTCCTCCCTCCCCAATCCTTCTTCACTCCTTCCTCCCTCCCTCCCCAACCCTTCTTCACTCCTGTCCACCCTCCCTCCCCAACCCTTCTTCACTCCTTTCCTCCCTCCCTCCCCAACCCTTCTTCACTCCAGTCCTCCCTCCCTCCCCAACCCTTCTTCACTCCTTTCCTCCCTCCCCAACCCTTCTTCACTGCTGTCCTCCCTCCCCAACCCTTCTTCACGCCTCTTCGCTCCTTCCTTCCCACGCACCCCTACTCTCCCTCCCCTCCCAGGAACCAAAGCTGTCCAGCCCAGCTGAGACCAAACGCATCGGGGAGTTCAAGCTTGAAATCCCTCGGAGACCCCGAAATAGTACTGCGACTATGTTTGCCCCCCCCCCCCCCCCCCCCCCCCCCCCCCCCTCCCCTCTCCCGATGAACTTTGAGCCTCCACACATTAGCTACGGCAGATGTTTGGGGCAGCTGCCGCCCCCCCCCCCCCCCCTCCCCCTCCGTCCAGCGAGTAAAGCCCTTCGCCATTGGTTGGGGGGGGGGGGGGGGGGGAGGATTGGGTGTCGTTTGATCAGTGTTTCCGATAGCTGATCGACACAACCGCCGAGTGTTAACCGAGCTCCGAGCGCCACGGCCTTGATGGAAAAGCAGCCGATGGAGGTGGCTGGGGCTTTCAGCGGCAGGTAGCTCACACCTGGCCCGCGCCTTTGATGTTGGTGACTGGTTGCCGAACCCACACCTCCGGCTCACGCGGCGGTGGAGATGAGGGGTGGTGGGGATTTGAAGTCTCACGCCCTCCCCCCACCTCTCCCAACCTGCCCCCACCACGAATATCTCTCTCTCTCTCTCTCTCTCTCTCTCTCTCTCTCTCTCTCTCTCTCTCTGTCACACACACACACACACACACACACACACACCTACGTCCCGGTCACTTGTGTTTGACTTAATCTGTCGCTGATGGATCATTACCCGTTCCCCCCAACTCCACTTCCTAACTCCTTTCCCTTCAGCTTCCACTCTTCCCGGTCTTCCTAATGGCGATGCGAAGTGTTTTTAGACACTGTGTTCCCCCCGTCATTTGGATATTCTGTGATAGTAATGGTACTGGTAGCATTAGCAGCAGCAGCATCTACAGTTACAACAGCAGAAGTAATAGTAGTTACGGCAGCAGCAGCAGTTACAGTTGCAACAGTAGAAGTAATAGTAGTTACGGTAGCAGCAGCAGTAGCAGCAATAGTTGTTGTAGTGAAAGTAGCAGCACCACAACAATGGCAGCAGTTACAGTTGCAACAGTAAAGTAATAGTAGTTCGGCAGCAGCAGCAGTTAAGTTGCAACAGTAGAAGTAATAGTAGTTACGGCAGCAGCAGCAGTTACAGTTGCAACAGTAGAAGTAATAGTAGTTACGGCAGCAGCAGCAGTTAAGTTGCAACAGTAGAAGTAATAGTAGTTACGGCAGCAGCAGCAGTTACAGTTGCAACAGTAGAAGTAATAGTAGTTACGGCAGCAGCAGCGTTTACAGTTGCAACAGTAGAAGTAATAGTAGTTACGGTAGCAGCAGCAGTAGCAGCAATAGTTGTTGTAGTGAAAGTAGCAGCACCACAACAATGGCAGCAGTTGGAGTTGCTGCAGTTGAAGTAGCAGTTGCAGCAGCAATAGTGGCAGAATTCTTCGAAGTGATGTATCTGCACTGTCGCCCCTTGCTGTTGTTGTCACAGTTGTTTTTACTGTGGCCTATTCGCCCTGCCTTCGTCCTAGTATAGGAGGTCTTCTCATAGGACGAAAACGTTGTAGCAGTTGTGTTAAGAGCCAGCTATTCTGTTGTGATCTGGCGTATAGATGGTAAGATTGTGTACACTCTGTTGTGAGTTGACAGTACTTATTCTGCAGCGTCTGTTTGCCCATATGGTGGTTTTTCTTCTTTTTTATTTATTTATTTTTTGGTCACACCATGATATTACGTTTTCGTTTTTTTTTTCACCCTTCTTTCTTTCTTTCTTTCTTTCTTTCTTTCTTTCTTTTTCTTTCAAGACTTTTCCAGGAGTGCTAAAGCAAGCAGTCCCTAGCACGGAATACTTTGTAATTTGTACTTAACCAGTTAGGCTATGAACTAGTGCAGATAATTACATTTTGCTTATTTTTTGTTTATTGGGTTTTGTTTGCTTCCCAGTGTTCTTGCCTCATTTCTTTGTCCAAATAGTTGCAGCCTCCGAAAGAGCCAGGATTCATCGGCTGTACAATGATGGCAGAGAAACAAAAACAGTTGGATTGCAACAACTTCTCTGCGATTTGTTCCAGTAAGCTCAGAATCCTTCTCCCATTTGAAGGCAGGGGGCAGGGGGGCAGGGGGGTGGTGATAATATCTTCTTAGGATTTTTTAAAAACTAGAGCTACTCATAATCTCTCTCTCTCTCTCTCTCTCTCTCTCTCACACACACACACACACACACACACACACACACACACACACACACACGCACGCGTGCGCTCGTACACACACACACACACACACACACACACACACACACACACACACACACACGCACGCACGCACGCACGCACGCACGGGCGCGCGCGCGCGCTCGTACACACACTCACTCACACACACACACACACACACACACACACACACACACACACACACACACACACACACACACACACATGCTCACATACACACACACACACACACACACACACACACACACACACACACACATACACACACACACATACACAATAACACACACACACACACACACACACACACACACACACACACACACCACGTACACATATGCCCCAAAATGTTGCCTCACATTCTTGCTATTTTCGCCTCCATCTTTCTTCATGGCGGTGTCTGATAAAAGCAGTTTGTCACTGCAGGACTTAAGCAGCGCGTGTCATCATGTCGAGAATGAATCATGGGATTGAAGCCGGTGGGTGTACTGTGAGTGGTCGAGCAGGAATCTATATGTCTGGATGTGTTTGGCGTTCCTTCATGCTGAACGCCATGCTGAATATAATTAGGGTGAACTGTGCCCGTGTAATTACCGGCGGTATTCATCGAATGAAGGATTGGAAACACCACGCAACGTTTTTGTCCCCCAATCGTTTCCTGTCGTGCAAATGTTTTCCCAAGCGCAAATCTTCGCGCAAATGCTCACACACTGAAAGAACGTTGTTTTCAATTAAATGTTTTATATAGCCACTGAGTTTTATAGTTTTATGCGCTATGATTTTTATCTGCTATGGTGCAAAACATGATGGATGTGTGGAAATGAAGCCGCATTGGATGGAAACGTAATAAGGTGAAATCTTGTCGGGCAAAACGTGATTAGCTTAAAACATGATAAGGCGAAGCGTGCTTCACCGGAATTTTTTTTTTTTTAAACAAGTGAAGTGTCACTTTTTTACTCACAGAACACACACACACACACACACACACACACACACACACGCACGCACACACGCACGCACACACACACGCACGCACGCACGCACGCACACACACGTGCGCGCGCACACTCATACACACAAACATGCAGGCATGCTTAATAAAACATGATTAGGCGAATTTGCTTTACCGGAATTTCTTTTTCTTTTTTTTTTTTCCACAAGTGAAGTGTCACTTTCACACACACACACACACACACACACACACACACACACACACGTGCGCGCGCGCGCGCCCCCTCATACAGACACATACACACACACACACACACACACACACACACACACACAGAGTCACACGAATACAACGATCACCCAGTCCGATCAAGACTGGAACCACGGACCTGGGATTCCCTCGCTTCCGAGGCAAGGACGTGATCCGCTGAGCCACTTTTCCTCAGATCACATAAATGGAATAAATCTTAGACCAGATCTGTCCATATACATTGTGTGTCCGGCTGGTCTTGTGGGTACGTTGTCACACTCTTGTTCGTTGGTCCAGGGTTCGTTTTCTGTTTGCGACAGCCAGGCTGGAAGGGATTTTTCAAATGGGATTTATTGTCCATGCGGACTCCTGTCCACTCATAGTCTTTCAGATGAGAGTTCGAAGTCCCGTGTAGAAACACCTCCTGAAGAAATCTTGCACGCCTTTCAAATACCACCCCGTATTTTTGAACAGATGAAGCCACCCCTTGTGCTAGTGGGATGGATGACGAGAGAATCAGGTAAAACGCAATGTACATCGTTGTGTTTACACATCAGCTCCGAAGTCGGAATGTGGCAACCCCTTTAATGGTGGAATAAGAAATATCGCGTGCACAAAAATCTTACGGTGATAAATCTGGGAGTTGTAGCTCAGAAACAAGGAAGGAAACAAAGGAAATCTATTCATGTAAGACTTATTTTATCTGTTTGTCTGTATGCAACCAACGCCCAACACCCCCCCCACCCCACCCCCACCCCCCGCCACTGCATCCCCTCCACCACCTCCCTCTGCCCTATCCCAACCCCAGTGCTTTTACTGTCTGTCTGTTTGCGGCTAATTAATGTCTGCCACTCTTTGTCAGGACTACCGTTACAGTGGTGAAGTGCTGTTCTCTCCAGTGGGGGAAACGAAATACGGCCAGTGAGGAAAACCTCTTCGCCGACACGCATGCACTCACACACGCACGCATGCACTACATACTCACGCGACCACTCGCATAGGATGAGGAAAAAATACCCATAAAACACAAAGACAGTCCCAGCGGAGAGAGATGCACAGAGAGAGAGAGACAGACAGACAGACAGACAGAGGGACAGACAGACAAACAGATGGAGGACGGACAGACAGACAGAGAGTGCTTGTGGGTGACAGAGACAAAGAGGGAGAAAGAAAAAGAGAGCA
>CM031601.1:96814640-96829640 GCA_018398815.1 Conus ventricosus | reverse complement strand
AGTGAAAACGGCAGACGGGGTAGTGATTTATCCGGGGTGGAAGTGGAGCACTTGAGCATGACCTTACCATCTGAACACTCGGGACAGTTATTGACGCGGGACTCGAGTCTGGTATAGGACGCGGGATCCTGTGCCAACTGTGGGGGACAGGAAAGGGGCAGCCAAAGGGGGGTAGGGATGGTAAGGGCGGACGAATGGGGGGTGGGGTGAGGGGGAGGGGGGTGAGGGAGGAGAAGATGGAGCTTTCGTTATGGCTGATGATTTGCTCAAACGCATACCTGAGCGAAAACTGAAGAGGGAAGTGGGTTATTTGCGCTCTCTCTCTCTCTCTCTCTCTCTCTCTCTCTCTCTCTCTCTCTCTCTCTCTCTCTCTCTCTCTCTCTCTCTCTCTTCCACATTCCCCGAGCTGAAATATTCGAGGGAGTTGAATGATTATTTAGTTGTTCTTTCATTCTTACTTTCTTTTTTTTTTCTCCATTTTATCCCCCCTCCCCCTCCACACACACACACACACACACACACACACACACACACACACACACACCACACACACACACATTTCTTCTGGTTCAGATTGTTGTGCAGTTTGTTGTGAGGGGAACGTGGGCGTAAGTTATGCGTGTCAGCTGAGAAGGCTTTGTGAGTCTTGTGACTGGATGTGTTTGTTAAAGACTGGCGAGAAAATATGTCATGACTGCGGTGGGGGGGGGGGGGGGGGGGGGGGCAGAGGGAGACAAAGAGATAGACAGACACACGCACGCACGCGCGCGCACACATGCACACACACACGCACGCACGCACGCACCTACGCACACTCACGCACGCACGCGCGCGCACACACACATACACGCACATACACACACGCACACACATACACACACGCGCGCGCGTGCGCGCGCGCACACACACACACACACACACACCACACACACACACACACACACACACACACACACACAGACATATAGACACACACACGTACACACATACACACACGCACACACAAACACACACACACGCACGCACGCACACACACACACACACACACACACACACACACACACACAGTGCCCCGAAGTGTTGGGTTGGCGGTTTGTGTTGACCCCGCTGTGTACATTCAGTCCCCAGTCCCAAGATGTTAGAAAGTGATTGAGACAAGGTGTCGGCAGTGTGTGCACTGAGGACAAAGAACAGTGTTCATGCAACGATATCCCCTACTGGGCAATCCTGGAACAGAGAACCCAGAACAGTGTTCATGCAACGATATCCCCTACTGGGCAATCCCTGGAACAGAGAACCCAGAGCAGTGTTCATGCAACGATATCCCCTACTGGGCAATCCCTGGAACAGAGAACCCAGAGCAGTGTTCATGCAAACGATATCCCCTACTGGGCAATCCCTGGAACAGAACAGTGTTCATGCAACGATATCCCCTACTGGGCAATCCCTTGAACAGAGAACCCAGAACAGTGTTCATGCAACGATATCCCCTACTGGGCAATCCTGGAACAGAGAACCCAGAACAGTGCTCATGCAACGATATCCCCTACTGGGCAATCCTGGAACAGAACAGTGTTCATGCAACGATATCCCCTACTGGGCAATCCTGGAACAGAGAGCCCAGAACAGTGTTCATGCAACGATATCCCTACTGGGCAATCCCTTGAACAGAGAGCCCAGAACAGTGTTCATGCAACGATATCCCCTACTGGGCAATCCCTTGAACAGAGAACCAGAGCAGTGTTCATGCAAACGATATCCCTACTGGGCAATCCCTTGAACAGAGAACCCAGAGCAGTGTTCATGCAACGATATCCCCAACTCAGCAATCCTTAGAACAGAGAACCCGAACGAGAACAAGATCTGTGTGCTGAAACCGGCTTCTGTCCCCTCTTTCTCTCCTGTTTTCTTCTACGTGATGTTTGTTCAACCTCGACCCCGGTCTATATCTTTCTGTTTTCTTTTGCTCGTCTGTTTGTCAGTCTGTCTGTTAGTGTCCCTGTCTGCCTGCCTGTCTGTCTGTTTGTCTGTCAGTCTGTCTTCCTGACTGTCCGTCTGTCTGTCTGTCTGTCTGTCTGTCTATCTCAGTCTCTGTTTGTCTCTGTCTGTCTGTCTGTCTGTCTGTCTGTCTCTCTCTCTCTCTCTCTCTCTCTCTCTCTCTCTCTCTCTCTCTCTCCATCTCTCTCTCTCTCTCTCTCTCTCTCTCTCTCTCTCTCTCTCTCTCTCTCTCTCTCTGGCGCGCGCGCGCGTGTGTGTGTATGTGTGTGCCCCCCCCCCCCCCCCCACATTCTTATTCCTTTCACTTTCTCCGTTAAAAAACAGTTCTTAATTGTATCAAAATTCAAGTCTGAATCGACCACAGGTAGTCTGGCAGACCATACATAACCATTCTAAGAGAGAGGGGGTTACGGACATGTCTACTCAAACCACCAGAATAACATCGCATCAGGAGGGCCAGCGACAACGGCAGGTTCTAGCGTGAGTGCAAGCGGGAATCGAACTTATGACTTCTGGGAGCGAACTCCATAGACTAACTACTGAGCCAGCGAGTATGGTATAAATAATACTCTGGTGCTGCCGTGTGTGTGTGTGTGTGTGTTTGGAAGACAACCCGAACAGAAGAGATTTTGCTGAGGGCGGAGGGGGGGGGGGGGGGGGGTGCAACGCGTTTACCAAAACAAGAGAGCCGTTGGTAGGCAGTGCCGACAGACAGCGCGTGTGGTTTTTGAGACGATCGATCGGTGTTACACCCGCTGGGTACTGTCGACGATTATCAGTCTGGGTACTGGCCAGGGTGATAGACGATGGCAGCCAGCAATGTCGCTGAGAGTCAGGGGGAAAAGAGCGACGATAAGAGTCAGACGAATGGACGAATAAATGAACGAGGGACTAAATGAAAAGAAAATGAATGGGTTACGGGGGGGGGGGGGGGGGGGGGGGGGGGAAGGAAGAGATGTTTTTATAGCGCTTAATCGAAAAAAAATGTTAATGCTATGTGAAGAAGACACACACAGACGCGCGCACACATACACACACACACATGCGCGTGCGGACGCACGCACGCACGCACGTACGCACGCACACACACACATACACACACACACACACACACACACACACACACACACACACACACACACACACACCGAGCCTTCCAGGGTGTCTGGCACCGGCAATCCACACGAAGAATTCAATGTAAAGTCGTCATAAGGCAACCCACCAGAGGAGACACTGCGCTGCTGCCGAGTCACGTCGGTGGCGTTCAGTGGTGCCGTTCTGATTGAACAATCGCCGGACACTACCCACCTGACGACAATATTCATTGTCGAATCGTAGAGCCAGCGCGAGTGAGTCCCCCTTTAGCCGGGAGTCTGCGACGCAAACCACTTCGACACGGCGACTGTGACCTTGGTGCGCCCAGAAAGCAGCAAAAACTCAAACAAGATAGATAACCCACTTACAACTTACTTTCCTACTTACTGATGCTTGCTTACCGCTCTTGCGGCCAAGACCGCCGCCAGGGTTCTAATGCTCCAGATATCTTCGTTCTCGTCGTTTCTTCCGGCTGGGCTCCAGATGACCCCACCCTCCCTCCCCCCACTCCCACCCCCACCCCAACGCTCTTCCACCCCACTCGGCCCCGTGAGTCTGCTTCAAGGGCCCGACGGGTCCATTGGTCTTGGCGGACCTGTCTTCGATTTGCCCCGGGGGATGGCTAACGGCAGGCCAGATAGAAAGACACTATAGTTCACTGGCGACGATGAGGGGGCCGACAGTTGCTGCCTGCTCGCTGGCTCCACCCTGTCTGGCCCGTCTGCATGGCTGGCCGCTGCCGCCCGCTCGATGTGGCTATGACTGATGAGATTTGGTTTGACCTTCTGTCCGAATGTCAGTCTGTCTGTCTGTCTGTGTGTCTGTCACTCACTCTGTTTGTCAGTTTGTCTCTCAGTTGGTCTCTCTCTCTGTCTGTCTATTCTCCAGTCTCTGTTTGTCTGTCTGTTTGTCTCTATCTGTCTGTCTGATCGTCTGTCTCCGTGCCTGATTTTCTGTCTGTTGGTCTGTCTGTCTGTCTGTCTGTGTTCTATCTGTTTCTCTCTCTCTCTCTCTCTCTCTCTCTCTCTCTCTCTCTCTCTCTCTCTCTGGCCCTCCCCTTCCTTTTCGCCCCACCTCTCTCTCTGCTTTCCTTCCTAGCCCCCGCCTTTCCTCCCCTCCTCCTCTCTCTCGCTCACGCTCTATCACTCACTCATTTACTGATTTAGTAGGACTGGCGGTTGCCGGGTGATTTTCAGGCCAATCCTCCGGGAATCCATCATCAGTGCAAGAGGGCCATAGGAAGTGTGGAGAGTGACCGCTCATCAGTCATCGGTGTGTTTGTGTGTGTGTGTGTGTGTGTGTGTGTGTGTATGTGTGTGTGTGTGTGTGTGTGTGTGTGTGGCTGTGTCTGCGCACGCGCGCGTGCACGTACATGCATGTTTGAGTATATTAGTGATAGATTGAGAGAGGAGGGAGGGAGAGAGAGGGAAGGGAACGAAGAGAGAGAGAGAGAGAGAGGCGGGGGACCAGACAGGAAACCATAAATGCTGTTCTTGACGAGTTTGTGAACATGTACAGCATCCAGATTAGTACGTACCTAGTAACAGTTAGGAAAACGTCTGTACTATACTTGATGAGTTCGTGAATATGTACAGCATCCAGATTAGTACGTAACTAGCTAGGAAACCGTCTATACTCTGCTTTCAGAGTTCGTGAATATGTATAGCAGCTAGTTGTTATTTATGTTCAGAGACGCAGGAGGATAAAGAAAACGTTTTGGAAAATGTGGTTTTCCCCCAAGTAGAAGCATTAGCTTCCTTTGAGTAGGCGTGGAATGGAAGCGGGGAGGACAAGAGGACGGGTGGGGATTTCGCAACCTTGGACACAGCCGTAGTAACTGTGGTAATTAGTCATCGACCTTTTCGGCTCCACCGGTGTCGTAAGGAAATGCGAACCCCTTTTTGTTCGCCTTCCACAGCCAATTGCATGAACATGGCACCGAATTTAGCTTTCGATTGAATGCTCCGCCTAAAAACATATTTTCGTCCAGGACCGACGCATATTCTGAAGGTTTCTCAGTTCTTATGCAATCAAAAAATACACGGACCGGGATAGGCTGTGAAGTTCCAAAAAGTGGTTGCGCTCCTTGGAAACGTAGGCTTGGGATGGTAACGAATTGACGAACTGAATTTTCAAATGTTGTTTGTGACGTTTTAAACTTATCCATAATAAGGCTGTCACTGAATGATTTCGCTGCAGCCCCCGTCTCTTCCTCATTACCCCAGTCCTCCCAGGTTTCCCAACATGCGTAAAGCTTATGGATTTAACTAAATTTTGGATGGGAGGGAATCCTGGTGTATTACATCTGTTCACACATTTTTCTAAACATGCCTTGCCTTTGGTATGCTTATTATATTTGTCAGGAATGAATAATCCCACACATACTTACATGCGTAGGTGTGTACGTACATTGGTACATACACACTTACATACGTATGTGCATATATGCATACAATTGTTCACATCATTTTCTTGAGACACATAATATTTAGCGTGCTGCTGCATTTTTCAAGGATGAATAGATAAATAGGTGAATGCATACATACATAAATGCATAGCCTTCATACGTATTTGTAAGCATACATATGTACATGTGCACAGAGTTACATACAAACGTACACATGTACGCAAGGTAGATATATATTCAAACATAGATACATAGATACTGTACATACATATATTATGTGAAAGAAACGGAACGTTTGTTCACGTGGAAAGAGAGACCCAGGAATAACGTTTTTGTCCGTGACTTTCCAGGTCTGTTTGGCTGTTCAGAATATTGCGAGGAGGGGAGGGAAAGGGTGGTTTTGAATCGTTGAAGATTACGATGATTTCTTAGCCGGAGGCGGTGGTCTTTTTTCCCCCTTCCTTCCTTCCTTCCCTGGCCTCCTCTCCCGAGTCCCCAGCGGGTGTGAAGTGAGTGGTGTTGAAGAGTGGGAAGATGTGTAGGGGTATAGGAAACTAGATGGATGGATCGTTGGGTGGGTGGGTGGATGGGTGGAGGCGAAATAGTGTGTGCCCATGTATTGACAGACGCAGAGTGTGTGTGGCTAAATGCATGTTGGTTGGGGATGGGGGAGAGGGTGCGGTTTTGTGTCTTCGAGGGATAAAGTCCAGACAGAATACTTTAAAAAAAAAAATTAATTGATAACGAGACAGATCCTGTCTTATCCCTCGTGTCCTCGTTGATCTCTCTCCAGGTGTCTCTGCCAGAACTTTCCAGACATTTAATGTTGTAACTCTCTCTCTCTCTCTCTGTGTGTCTCTGTCTCTCTCTCTCTCTCTCTCTCTCTCTCTCTCTCTCTCTCTCTTCTGTCTGTCTCTCTCTCTCTCTCTCTCTCTCTCTCTCTCTCTCTCTCTCTCTCTCTCTCTCTCTCTCTCTCTCTCACAATGGCATATGGTGAGACCGGAAGATACCCTTTATATATAGATAGCACTATATCTAGTCTTCGATACTGGTTTTCTCTGCAGAACATGGACATCACACGTTTACCACACATTATGCAGCATAATTCAGCACTAAAGGCTGAAGCAGAAAGACAGTCAAAAGTTAATAACTGGGCGTCATCAATTAAAGCATGTTTAGACAGATATGGTTTCTCGGAGGTATTATAAATGAAATGATTGGAAATTATAAAATGTTCTTGAGAATACTCAAACAAAGAATGACAGACTTTTCAACAGACATGGGAATCCAAGATAAAGGATAGCGACAGATTAAAATTCTATTGCTCTTTCAAATTACTTCCACACCGTGAACAATACTTATCAATAATAACATGAACACATTTAGACCAGTGCTACAGGAAAAACGATTCTGAGGATATGCAGTGCCCGTTTTGTAAGAATAGTGAAGATGACCTAAATTTTTTTCTTTCGACGCGAAGCTTACGCATTACTTAGAGATAAATATATATCAAAACATTTAAAGGTTAACTGGTCAACCGAGGTAAAGTGCCGACATTTATTGTGTAGTGAGGAAATCAGAGTCATTCGTGATGTAGCTGTGTTTATTTTTTTTTTTGCACTGAGACACAGGGAAGAAACATATTATTGCTACACATTTAACTTTTTCCTATCATCCGTCTGTTTGGATAGCCACTACATTGTTTACGTGTATCTATGTTTACAGGCTAGAGGCCTAACATTAAAACATTGTCATTCTCTCTCTCTCTCTCTCTGTCTCTCTCTCTCTCTCTCTCTCTCTCTCTCCCGACACTTTGATCTCTGTCTGATGATCACGGGGGTTGTCGGATCGTGTTCTCACGCTTGATGGGAGGATTTAGCGGGAGCTTAGGAGAGGAGGAGAGGGACTGCTGACGACTTTCCTCCGGTGACTTGGGACCATGTGTGTAAATTGCCGCGTCGATAATGAGGTCGATCAGCAAGCGAATGGTCATCTCGAGAGTATCGTGACCTCTGCGCGACCCCTGTCCGTCTGGACACGCGCGCATCTTGTGGGCGCACCTATCATAGTCGTTTCAGATCTCCGCTGTCTTCCTCCCTCTGTGCTCACACTTTTGTTTTTATATTCAATTTTACTTTGGGTATGAAGACGTAAACCTAAAGACTACATCACAACACAGCTCAACACAGACACACTTGCATGCACGCACACACGCTCGCACGTAAGCACATACGCTTGCATGCAACCACGCGCGCGAACATTCATGCACTTTTTTTTTAAAACAGGTCTGCGAAGATACCCTATAGCAAACACCTTTACGTTTTACGGTGGGAGTTTTGTCTGCTATGAATTAGTGATGAGAGGTGTTTAGGAAGGAATAAAATAAGAGTCACAAGCACAACCAAATTAGTGATGAGAGGTGTGTCACGGACAAAAAAATGAAACAACCTAACTTGGGGGAAACAACCTAACTTGGGGGGAACAACCTAACTTGGGGAGTCGCCAGTCAATTTGTTCGGACCTAAGTCCAAACTCAACATTCTAGGCGTCAGAAAGACGGGCCCATGGGTCGGGTCCGGCCAATTAAGCTTAGCGGAGAGGCTTCAGGAAGACGGTCTGTCCGGCTATACGGGCTAAGCAGCTTTGACCGACGCCTCGATGTCTAGCGAGACGAGTCGCAGAGCCGAGCTCAAGCTCATCTAGCCACTTTGTGGAACCAACGTCATTGTTACTCGGACGTCGTGGTGCCTACCCAGACTCAGCTGGCCAATTTAGATTGACAGTGTCCACCACTTAAGCACACCGCGCCAGTGAAGTAGGGAAGGGGGGAAGGTAGTGTGTGGTGGGGGTGAAATCTAGCTAATCAATTAAATGACCAATTGACCACACAGAGAGTAAGGCGTGTAGACGGGACTGTCATGATTTGAACGTCCAATGGAATTAGAGGGAGACAACCTCGGGGTGTCGGGGGTAAAATATGACCAATGGTACTCGCCGTTTTTGGACAGATCGGAACGAATAAAGGAATGCGTGAGTGAGAGAACGGTGGAGAACGAGGGGGAGACGAACAGAGAGATGAGGAGGTTTTGGGGGTAGTCTCTGCATGAGGGAAAAGGCAGAGAGATGAGAGAGGGGAGAACGAGGGGAAGAACGAACAGAGAGACAGAGAGAGGGAGAGGTTCTAGGTTGCTTGAGAGAAAAGCAGAGAGATGAGGAGAGAAGAGAACCAAGTTGAGAGATTAGCATGAGATAGTCTGCAGAGGAAGGACTGAGGAGAGATGTGGAGAGAGAGAAAGAGTTGCTAATTTTATGAAGAAGAAAAGAAAGAAAAGAAAAGAGAAAAGAAAAGCAACCATGTCCATTTGATAAGAGCAGACTAGAAGAGAGAGAGAGAGAGAGAGAGTGCAATGCGTTAATGCAGGAAGAAAGAAAGGAGAACAGATCGATGTTGATAGTCACTGTTCTACCTAACCGGGGGTTCGACCTCATACTGGCAGCGTCACTTCGCCAAGCAGAACCACAGACCAACGCCAACAGTCTCACCTGACCAGGCGCCATCAGACCAACACCAGTGCCGGCAGTTGTGTCGTGTTGTGAAAGTGACAGTGAAAGAAAAAGAAAAGAAAAGAAAAGACAGTGATTCGTGAATAGTTAAGATCACCTGGCAGGTAAAGTAGAATTGTTTATACCCGGGCTAGTTAATGATGTTTTAGATAAATGATTTTGTGAAGTTCAGGAAAGAGAGAATGTTTTATTTTGTTTGATTCTATATGCATTGATGTTCTTTCTATGATCATGTATAGTAAAGTTATAGACTTTACTAGTGGTTGATGTGACGAATGCTGATATATGAATGAGATTGTAAGCAAGCTGTGAGTGTGTTTGGGCTGTGCGCTAGTCCTTCTCCATCGAATTACACGAGGTTGACAATTTATTGGCGAGCCTGCAGGATATTCTGGCCCATTTATTATAATTGTTCAACTTCTCAGAGAGGAAGCTGGGTGGGATTCAAGTATTGTAATCCTAAGACAAGGGGTTGTCTTACTGTATGTTCCAAGATAGTTTAAATACTAGGCTTGGCATTGCTTCCAAGATAGTTAATACTAGGCTTGGCTTTTCACCCCCAGAGAAACTCATTTCGACAGTTTTCCCTATAATTCGCTTTTCTTAGTTGGGTCGGGCGCGGGGCCCGTTTAAAAAAAAACTAACTAGTTGCCCCAAGTTTTAAATTATATTTTTTTGGTTTGTGCTAAACGTAACTCGTGTCGGTAACCCCCGTTTGGCTGTCGTTGTTATAAAAAATCTTGTTCAAAAAAAAAAAAAAAGGATTAAGGCGGAAAAAAAAGAACACACCTATTAAAACAACTTTGAGCGTCGCTCGTGATCTAGGTTTACTCGGAGATGAGTTGCGTGCATTCGTTGAAAACCAAAAAAAGATGGAAAGAGATAAAGCGAGCGAAGGGACCCGGGTCGCAGTAGGGGCGGGAAAAAACAAAAAGAAAAAGGGGAAACCCCAAGGAAACAAAAAGAATGAAGAGGGAGACGAAAGAATAAGGGGGGGCGGGAAAAACAAAAAGGGAATGAAGGGAAACGGGAAAAAGGTTTAAAGCTGGGGGAAACGCAGGAAAACAAAAAGATTAAAGGTTCAATTAGAGTTAAAAAAAAATTTGGGATAAAAGAGGGACCCCACCGATGAGGGTTTAGTTCATTTTCCCAGTGACCCCTGTGCCCCGTATGCCCCCCCCCCCCCCCAAAGTTCCCAAAAATTTCCCTCGGAAGGGCCGATTCGTTTGGATGTTTCTTCAGTCGTTTCGAAACTTTTGGGGGACCAGTCAGGGTTGGCTCCAGAAGGGTGGGCAGCCCATTTTGTCGGCGTTACTGGGGGTTTAAGGCATTCCCAGATTTTCACTGCGTTACCAGCAAAACAACAGCCCGATTTGGGGTGCTGTGAAGGAGTTTTTAATAAAAGGGGATTTGCCCTTTCCCCAGAAGAAGGGTTCGGGAAAGGAAAAAATTTTTTTTTCCCGCTAAATTAAAGAGGTGGGGACGTCCCATTCATTTTGGGTTTGCCGTTGGACCCACTTTTTTGGGGAAAAAGGGTTTTTAGAGTTGAGTGGTAAAAGAAGGAGTTAAATAAATTAAAAGAGTATTATGAAAGAAAGATTTTGTCGGGTTGCGGCCCTGAGTTAACCTACATTTGAAAGGAGCAGAAAGAGACAGCGGGGGAAAGTTTTTAAAGGGTTCGGAAGAGGTGTTTAAGGGCATTTTGGGGGCACTAAGGGGGCAGGAGAAACGGTGTGGGCAAGGTGAAAAAGGTGCAAGGGGGATAGGGGGGGGTTTTCGGAAAAAGTTGAAAAACCCCAGTGGTGGGGAAAGGAAGGGGAAGGGCAAAGGGAAATTGGTGTTTCTTTTTGTCACAAGAAGGGAATGGGGGCGGGGGATTGTCGCATGAGGTTCCAAAAGGGGCAGCGCCTTGCAAGAGGTGGAAAAGGGGTCGTCGGGGAAAACGACCAGCAGGGGAAACCCAAAAAGGGGAAATTCGTCTAAAGAGGGTGGATTTGCACCCTAGGGGCTCGCCCTGGACACAGTCAGTGTCAGGGATGGAGGGCACTAGGCTGAGTGGTTTCGTTCCCAGTGGAAAAGGGGGGTTTGGGCCCAGCAGGGGTTTGAAAGGTTACAAACCCAGGGTTTGGTTCATGGGGGGGTAGTAGAACAACGCGGGTTTGAAAAAGGGGATTTGCAGGGCAAATCCAGACCTTTTCTCTAATCGATGGCACTGTGAGGGGGTTTCCGTTGCAAAGATAGAAGTACGTCCCCCTTATTTCGGGGCGAGTTGCCCTGCGTTGGTGATGGAGAAACCCCTTCCACGATTTGTCTTTGGGAAAATTTTTCCAGGTGCAAGGGATCCAGGGGAAACCTGAGTTGTTGTTTTGCTACGGGGGCCAGCGGTTCAGCCCACGGAGCAAGAAGGGGAAAAGGTTTTTAAAACCGTTAGTTGTTCCAGGAAGGAAGTGGGCATAGTTTGTGTCGCCTGATGAGTTTAGGGCCCCAAGGAAAGGGAAAAAGACCCTTCGCTCGTGAAGTCTTGGGAGTTGGAAAAAGAGGGGGAAAGGGAAACAGGGGGTTTAGGGAGGTGAGACAAAATTTTCTTGTGAAAGGGGGGGGTGTTGTCCCGAGGGTTCTTTTCAAGGGGAAGACATTTTAAAGGTGACCCCCAGTTAAAAGGGTACCAGCAGGTTACGTGAAAATGTATGTCAGGGGTCACGAGCGTTTCATGGCGAGTCATCTCGGCCCGGTAAAAGGGTTGCCCAAAATTCTTTGGGATTTTCTTTGGCCCCAGGAGCAAGGGGCAGCCCAAAAAAAAGTTTTGCATGTCATGTGACGTGTTCAAAGGGTTCGCCACAAAAAGGGGTGAAGGGGAAAGGGCGCCTCTTAAACACCCTTTAATTGCAAACGTTCAGGGAGAGTGGCGGGTTGATCTAAAAAATTTTGGCCCAATCGCGCCCTGTTCCAAAGGGGGGAAAGGGGTTATGAGAATGTAAGGTTGCAAGGAAAGTTTGCAGGAGGCTAGGGTCGTTCAAAAGAAGAAAATTTTGACAGGAAGGGGGGGAAGAAATTTTCCCCAAGGTGGGGAACAAGTCCTGTTATTGTTTCCCCAGGGGGTAACAACGAGTGTTTGGGGCCCTTGGAAAGGACCTTTTCACCATCACTGAAAGGGGGGGCGGGATTACCGAATTGATGTAAAAGGGAAAAAACTAAAATTTTTCCCTTTGGGGAATTTTTCCCCGAAAAATATATTCAGGTGGGGAATCAGCACAAAAGGCGAGCGCAATAATTGATGGGGGTTTTGAAAGGACCCAGCAGAAGAAGGGGGAGATTTTTTCCCTTTAAGTTTCCCAAAAGGTAAACAGGGATGTGTCATTTGTTTGAAGGGTAGACGGGTAGGATTTCCTTTGGTTTTTTTGTCGGGAGGGAAACCAAAGCACCCAAAAAAAGGGGAAAAGGGTTTGGAGAAGATGAGGGAATTCAGAGAGACCAAAGCCCAAAAACAGAAGTCGGGGAGTCTGCTTAAGGTTTTTTGGGTTTTTTGGGAGTTTGCCCCAAAAATTTTTCCCGGGCAATCACGGGGTCCCTCATTGTTTGGGGTTAAAGGCGGGGGAAAAAAGGCAGGGGGTCGAATGGTCAGACTGCGGGAGCAAGCACTGCGGGACGGTTTTGGAAAGATGGGTTTCCCTTTCCCCATTTTAAAAAGCTACCAGATATGTCCAAAAAAATTTTTGTTGCGGACAATGCATCGGGCCCGGGGGGATAGGTGCATTTATTGTTAAGGAGCATAAAGGGGTCGATTTTCCCTGGGGAGATACGCTAGCGGGGAAATTTGGACAAAGTGTGAAAAAGGGTACGCAACGGTGGAAAAGGAGTGTTTAGCGGTCGTTTTGGGGCCGTGCAGAAGTTCCACAAAATTGGGGGGGGAAAGGGAATTCGTGATCAAAGGACGGATCATAAACCCATTCAAATTCCTAAAGGGGGGGCCCCTTTGAAAAACAGCAGAGTTCGCGTTGGGAAATTGGCCTGCACCCCTTAAGGTATCGGGGTGCCAGTACTTTCCCGGTCGACAAAATGTCGGGGGCTGACTTTTTGACCCGTTTTATTTCTAGAAGCTGAAACAGAGGAAGTCAGTCTTTCCCGGGGGTGAAAGTTGTTTAATTTGTGTTGATTCCATTTTATGTTGATTGGTTAGGGGTTTTAAATTCCCATTGGCTATGGTTCATTTTTTTTTGGTTTAGGCCTGTTTATATTTTCTTTGTGAGACTTGTTCATGTGGATGTGTTATATTGGAGTAAGTGCTTTGTTGTAGTGATGCATTATTTGCAAAAAAGCGAGGATGGAGATTCCTCAGTGAAGTGTCAAAGGATTTGTGATCATATTATATTGTTGGGTTTTCATAAGGGAAATTTTGAAAAGGAGAGATGGCAAATCCGCAGGGTAAAGGGGAAAGGGATAAGGTGCAAAAGAGGTTTGTTATAGAATGAGTTGAAAAAACCCCAAGGGGGCACGTAAAGGGTAACTTTATTGGGTGGTATTATTTAATTTTTTAATTTTTTATAACTTATTTAAACCCTTGGTTGTAAATATTTTCCCAAAATTTTTCGCGTGTACTTTTGTGTCAGCAAAATTTGGTTGTTGGGCTTTTTTGTTTCCCTTTTTTTGAGACAATGCGGAGCATTGGTTTTTTTTGCAAGGGGGGGGAAAAAGTCACGGGGGAAAAAAAATGAAACAAAACCCAAAATTGGGGGGGAAAAAACCCCAACTTGGGGGGGAAAAACCAAAATTGGGAGTGCCCGTCAATTTGTTCGGACCTAAGTCAAACCCCAAACATTTTAAAGGGGTTTAGAAAGACGGGCCCCCTGGGTGGGTCCCGGCCCAATTTAAACTTAGCGGAGAGGCTTCGGAAGACGGTTTGTCGGCTATTGGGCTAAGCGCCCTTTTACGGACGCCTCGATGTCTAGGGGAGCGAGTCGCCCGAGCCGAGCTAAGCTTTATCTAAGCACTTTGTGGAAAAAACGTCTTGTTTTCTCGGCGTCTGGTTTCCTACCCCGATCAGTGGCCAATTTGATTTACCATTTTCCCCCCTTAAGCCCCAAACCCCGCAGGAAAAAGGGGGGGGGGGGGAAAGGGATGTGTGGTGGGGGTTTAAAATTGCTAATCAATTAAATGACCAATTGCCACCACGAGGTTTAAAGGGGTGTAGACGGGATGTTTAAGGGTTTTAACGTCCAATGGAATTTTTTGGGGGGAAACCCCGGGGGTCGGGGTAAAAAAAAATGACCCAAAGGTACTCGCCCGTTTTTTGGACAGAACGGAACGAATAAAGGAAAGCGTGAGTGAGAGGAAAAAGGGGGAACGGGGGGGAGAACGAACAGGGGAGGGAGGAGGGTTTTGGGGGGAGTCTTGCATGAGGGGAAAAGGCCAGAAGGGGAGAAGAGGGGGGAGAAAGGGGAAGAAAAAAGAACAAAAGAGGAAACCCCCAAAAAAGGGAGGGGGTTCTAGGGCTGCTTGAGGAAAAGCAGGGGAGATGAGGGGAGAAAAGAACCCAAATTGGAGAATTAGCAGGGGATAGTTCCCGCAGAGGAAGGGACTGAGGAGAGATGTGGAGAGAGAGAAAGAGTTGCCCAATTTATGAAGAAGAAAAGGAAAAAAAAAAGAAAAAGAGGAAAAAAAAAAGCAACCATGTCCATTTTTTTAAGAGCAGACTAGAAAAGAGGGGAGAGAGAGAGAGCGTGCAATGCGGGTTTTGAAAGGAAAAAAAGAAAGGAGAAAAGGGTCGATGTTGATAGTCACTGTTCTACCCTAACCGGGGGTTCGACCTCATACCTGGCAGCGTCACTTCGCCAAGCAGAACCACAGACCAACGCCAACAGTCTCACCTGACCAGGCGCCATCAGACCAACACCAGTGCCGGCAGTTGTGTCGTGTTGTGAAAGTGACAGTGAAAAGAA
>CM031601.1:96799640-96809640 GCA_018398815.1 Conus ventricosus | reverse complement strand
GAGAGAGAGAGAGAGAGAGAGAGAGGAGAGAGAGAGAGAGAGAGAGAGAGAGAGAGAGAGAGAGAGAGACGGCCGACAGGCTCTTCGTCGCCATTGAAGGTGAGACAGAGAGAGAGAGAGAGAGAGAGAGAGAGAGAGAGAGAGAGAGAGAGAGAGAGAGAGGAGACGGCCGACAGGCTCTTCTTCGCCATTGAAGGTGAGACAGAGAGAGAGAGAGAGAGAGAGAGAGAGAGAGAGCGGGGGGAGAGAGAGATGGGGGGATAGAGAGGGGAGAGAGAGAGAGGGGGGAGAGAGGGGGAGAGGAGAGAGAGAGGAGGTGGAGGGGAGAGAGAGCGGGGGGGAGAGAGAGATGGGGGAAGAGAGGGGAGAGAGAGAGAGAGAGAAAAGAGGGGGAGAGGAGAGAGAGAGAGAAGGGAGAAAGAGAGAGGAGGAGGAGGAGAGAGAGGGGGGGGAAGGGAGGGAGGGAGACAGAGATATATATAGAGAGAAAGAGGGAGTGAGAGAGAGAGAGAGAGATGGAGAGAGGAGCAGGAAGAGGAGGGATAGGAACGGAGGGAGGGTGGGAGAGAGAAGAGAAGAAAGGAGAAGGGATAACGGGATGAGAAAGAGGAGCGAGAAAAAGAGAGAGAGAGGGGGGGAAGAAAGGGAGGAGGGAAATGGAAGAAAGAAAGAGAAGGGGAGGGAGATGATTGAGACGCAGAGAGAGGGGTAGACGGGGAGAAGAATATAGAGTTGAAAGACATGAGAGCGAGGGGGAGGAAGAGGAAGGATATGGATATGTGTGCGTGCATGCATGGGTGCGTGCGCGCACGCGCGCGCGCCTTTGTGTGTGTGTGTGTGTGTGTGTGTGTGTGTATGTGTGTGTGTGTGTGTGTGTGTCTGACTGTCTGTCTAAGAGAGAGACAGCTAGAAGGGAGAGAAAGAGAGAGAGAGTGTATGTATACGTATATTTGCCTTTGGACGAGAGAGATGCAAAGGAGGAGAGAGAGAGAGAGAAAACATTTGCCATTGAAAAAAGCTGGAGAGAGAGAGAGAGAGAGAGAGAGAGAGAGAGAGAGAGAGAGAGAGAGAGAGAGAGAGAGTGTATGTGTGTGTATAATTGTATTTGCGTGCGTGTTTCCATAGGAAGATAGCTATTGTCCTCTTTGTTCAAGGAATGTATATCTGGATCAGTAGGACAAATTGTACTTTGTGAAACAAGGTTATAATAGTGGGTGTTTGGTAACTTCCTTCTTAGCCTGCAGAAGAAAAGCTGTTTTGGGAATTGCTGCATTCAAAACGAGAGGTGGGGCTTGGGAAAAAAGTCGCTCTACGACTGTTTGAGGAGGGAAGCTCTTTGTGAAATATTGATCCATATCATTTTATACCAGATGGGGAGAATTAGCACGATCGTGCCATTCCAGACGAGAGGGAGAGAGAGAACTGGCTTGATCTTCACATTTTCAGGATGAGTGAGGGGGAGGGGGGGATTAGTTTGATCTCCGCGACTCACGATGAGAGAATAAAAAGAGATAACGCAGCGCCGAATTAATCGCTTCGCATAAACCATCAGACTCTACAGAGAGACCGGGGCATTAGGCGACGCTTTGAGCTGTCAAGCGTTCGCTTCATTAATGGGGGAGATCGCCAAGGATCCCACTTTTTATCGCCCAAGCTTAGGAAAGTTAATTGATTTGTGTCCCTGCTTCACTGCCCTACGCTCCCCCCCTCCCTCGTCCCCCTCCCTCGTCCTCCCTCCCCTCCCCCCCCCCCTCATCCCCCATTTCCCTCTCCCTTCATGACAGGAAGTTGCAGATGCATTTCCATGACGAGCGAAATGAACCGAGAGTGTGTGTGTGTGTGTGTGTGTGTGTGTGTGTGTGTGTGTGTGTGTGTGTGTGTGTGCAATTCGAATGACAGAGAGAGAGAGAGAGAGATAGAGAGAGAGGAGAGAGATTTTAAACCAGTCTAGGCCGTAGCCCCAAACCGCCGATTGATGATGGTATAGATAATGACATGATCAAAAGCATGATAAGAATTGTTTGTAACTGCAGTACAAACTCTAAATCAAACACCACAATTGAAAGCATGGGAAACACTGTTGGCATGTTAAGATAAACAGCCCGTAGGTGTTGTTGTTGTTTTTCAGGAGTTTAACACATACATGTTGACAACCTTTTGAGAATGGCTATATCTGGGACATACTGATGCAATCAGAAGGTAGAAAATGCACGCTCACGGGTACGAGACCACCGGGGATAGATAAGTAAATGATGATTATTGGGAGCCTTGGCGGACATCAACCGTTAAAACGGGCAGACGAGACGGTGCTAGAGATAAGGAGGATAAACTGAGATGATCATGATGGCTACTGCAGCGCTCGTGGAAACTATAAGATAGGCTATCACGTATCATAAGATATTGATCGTGGTGGCTCGCCTGCATTGCACTGCGCATTGTCTCCCCAGTAATGTTACCTTCCTCCTGAGGATCAGGTATTGATTGTTGGTTCTGGACTGTGGTTTCACTGTTCCGAATGGAGAAGCCAGGGCGTGAGTGCACGAAAGATGAAACAAACCACAAACAAACAAGAAAATCGTGGTGAAAAACCTACATAGCTTAACGAACATCAGTACCACAAGATGCTTTAAAGGCGAACCACGTGCTTGCCATAAAAATATATATGCTTTGCCGTGTGAGAGGCGGTTTGAAGGATGCATTGATAAGCAAGGAGCTAAATATGGGAGGCAAACTCCAAACTCTTTGACGTCAGTCAAATCGGTCCCCTCTCGCACAGTTATTTTTTTTCCTGTTTTTCAAAGCCACTAGTGACTCGCATATGGCTTCAAGGCACGTAGGTACGTAAGATCTCGCCCGCGAAAATAGTTTTAATGATGTTGCGCGTGTCCCACGTGTTCAAATTATGGCTGTCTTGTTGGTGATGAAGTTTCAATTCGAACCGGAAATACGCACCGGAAATCCTGTCCAGATGCTCCCCCCGCCCCCAACCCCCCACCCCCACCCCCACCCTCCCTCTCTCTCTCTCTCTCTCTCTCTCTCTCCTCTCTCTCTCTCTCTCTCTCTCTCTCTCTCCTCTCTCTCATTCATTGGAGATTTTGAATGTCAGGTGGGATCTTTCATTCTTCCGGCCTGCATCTCTCCCCACCCATGATGAAAGCGCTGTTGTTTCATAATTAACGTTTTCTGTTTTATATTTTGCGTCTTTTCATCATCATCATCACCATCATTATCATCATCATCACCATCATTATCATCATCATAGTCATCGTCATCCTCCTCCTCCTCCTTCTCCTTCTACTCCTCCTCCTCCCTCCTCCTCCTCCTCCTCCTTCTTCTTCTTCTTCTTCTTCTTCTTCTTCTCCTTCTTCTTCTTCCAAGCACAGCGCTTTCAACTGAAGACTGGCAGCTGCGTTTACTGTCTGCTTGCATTTGTAAGGGGATCAAATTGTTTGTGGTGGCGATGCGATGTATGTCATCAGTCCGCTCACGCACGTGGGTGTACTTGCACGCACGTGTTCATACTCTCACACACGAACGCACCCACAAATATGTGGCGGATAGCGCACGCGACTACACACACGCACACAGTCACACACGCACACACACACACACACACACACACACACACACACACACACACACACACACACACACACACACACACACACCTAAGTAAAACAAACCCTATAGTAAGACAAGATCTGATTACAGATATTCATCACCTAATACAGATATTCATCACCTAAGACAAGATATTCATCACCTAAGACAAGATATTCATCACCTAAGACAAGATCTAATACAGATATTCATCACCTAAGACAAGATCTGATTACAGATATTCATCACCTAATACATTTCTTGATTATTAGGGGTACAAGAATTAGTTTCTGTTGGGTTCCTTCTCATTGTGGGATTCAGTTTAATGAGAGAGTAGACAGAGCAGCAAAACGGGGAGCGAAAAATACTAGCGGGTCGGAGGTTATCAGTATCCCATTGTCTATCCATGAGGGATACAGTCTTCTAGAAAATGCATGCTGGAAACATTTTAGGAAAAAACAACAAAATTCGGGATGTTCCCTTGATACACGCATAAACCAGCTATTAAACTTTGACACACTTCATTCTTTTTATCAATGTAGTTTGTCGTTTTCTCGGATCATAATTTCGCTAATATATAAGATCAAACTAAACGCTTTTAAGACAAAGTTTTGCAAAAATATAACATGCCTTTGTGGTGAAATGATAACAAATTCCCACATACTGTTCCACTGCAAGCAATTAAAACCTTATCTACCACCTTTACATAATTGTTCTCTGGATACAGTTGTAACCGATTTATCACTAATGTGTAAAATTGCTGTTTCATTGCATCGAAGTCCTATCTTTTCTGTTTTATAAAATGGGAACTGGTGTTTTAGTAACTTCTTTGTTATGACCGGTTATTCTTCGATGTTTTATGGTTAGTCATCCATTTTTGCTGTTGCTGTTAATGTTATTCTTATAGATTAGGTTCGTCTAATATCACAATGTGTATAGACGTTAAATTGAAGACCTAACACACATGCACATACGCGCGCGTGCGCGCTCGCTCGCTGGCTCGCTTACCCTCTTGCTCACTTACCCGTTCTATATTCAGTCCGCACTGTCTGCAGCACACAACCTGGCCGTTGTCGCTAGTGTGTGTGTGTGTGTGTGTGTGGTGTGTGTGTGTGTGTGTGTGTGTGTGTGTGTGTGTGTGTGAGTAAGTGAGTGAGAGAGAGAGAAAGAAGAGAGAGGGATGGAAACGGACAGCCAGACAGACAAACAGAGCAATCGAGGGACAGACAGACAATGACAGCAGACATTCAGATCTGATGTATACACCAGCAAGTCTTCCACTTGACACTAAGTGGGTTTACCCTACCTGCCACCATTATCCAAACGTTGGACGGACAGATCGGGCGGTTTGGACACATCGGCCCAGTCTGCGACTTTCCCGATCCGATTTGTGGTCGGAAAATCGGATCGCAAGACAAATCGGGTCTTCAGGCGCACGGGCCCGTCAGTTCTGCACACGAGGAATCAATAGCTATCTGGACTACATACAGGGATACGTCACTCATTCTGCAGCAGAGGAATCAATAGCTATCTGGACTACATACAGGGATACGTCACTCAGTCATTTCTGCACCAGAGGAATCAATAGCTATCTGGACTACATACAGGGATACGTCACTCAGTCATTTCTGCACCAGAGGAATCAATAGCTATCTGGACTACATACAGGGATACGTCACTCAGTCATTTCTGCACCAGAGGAATCAATAGCTATCGGGACTACATACAGGGATACGTCACTCATCTGGACTACATACAGGGATACGTCACTCATCTGGACTACATACAGGGACACGTCACTCATCTGGACTACATACAGAGATACGTCACTCATCCGGACTACATACAGAGATACGTCACTCATCTGGACTACATACAGGGGTACGTCACTCATCTGGACTACATACAGGGGTACGTCACTCATCTGGACTACGTACAGGGGTACGTCACTCATCTGAACTACATACAGGGACACGTCACTCATCTGGACTACATACAGGGACACGTCACTCATCTGGACCACATACAGGGATACGTCACTCATCTGGACTACATACAGGGACACGTCACTCATCTGGACTACATACAGGGATACGTCCACAGCTTTACATTTCCGTCCCATTCGAGACACTTAGTTAAAGGGCCGAACAAACAAGTCTTACACATTTCTAATCCAACATTTTTGTTGTTGTAGTCCAAGCAGAGGTATATATCAAACTTGTGTACTAGTTAACTAGGGAAAATTAAGTTCCCAGAAAGTGATGACGTCATTTTTGCACAATTGTGTGTGTGTGTGTTGTCATTGTTTGAATGTCGCCTGACCACTTGTGTACAAGCTTTCATGCCGTATCTACATTATCTACAGGAAAATAAACCTAGTCGAGTTTGGTATTAAAAGAATTGTCGGGAATTTGGCTATTCAGTCATCTCAAAAGCACAGATATATTACATTTTTCATGACAACTACTAATTATCAAACTAACAGTCCCACTTGTAATGGCCGCTCGCAATGCTGAACACACTGTTGCCAGACGGCTTTTTACACAGATGACATTCAGTTCGCCTAGTACAGCGCGGTTAGCTGGCTGGTGGGGAGCAGCCTGCAGAAAACACCCCTTTCCCTGATCTGCATTCACGGCTTGGCCTCTGCAGCTGTGGGTGAGCTGTAAACTCCCCTTACTCTCAAAACTAAGTGGCTAGCTCTGAACAGCTGTGCGTCACTCATCTGGACCACATACAGGGATACGTCACTCATCTGGACTACATACAGGGATACGTCACTCATCTGGACTACATACAGGGGTACGTCACTCATCTGGACTACATACAGGGATACGTCACTGATCTGGACTACATACAGGGGTACGTCACTCATCTGGACTACATACAGGGATACGTCACTCATCTGAACTACATACAGGGACACGTCACTCATCTGGACTACATACAGGGATACGTCACTCATCCGGACTACATACAGGGATACGTCACTCATCTGGACTACATACAGGGGTACGTCACTCATCTGGACTACATACAGGGTACGTCACTCATCTGGACTACGTACAGGGGTACGTCACTCATCTGGACTATATACAGGGACACGTCACTCATCTGGACTACATACAGGGGTACGTCACTCATCTGGACTACATACAGGGATACGTCTCTCATCTGGACCACATACAGGGATACGTCACTCATCTGGACTACATACAGGAACACGTCACTCATCTGGACTACATACAGGGACACGTCACTCATCTGGACCACATACAGGGATACGTCACTCACGTTGTTGCTGTTTGCCGTTCAGCCGACCGCAGGGGCAGCATGAGGTCTGGAAGCAAATTCAGAAACGGAACGATGCGCGAACTGTAATGTCAAGACTGAGGATCGAAAGCAAGTCAGATCCTGAAAATAAAGGTCGATTTAAAGCGGTCTGTCACCATCCAAGTCACAATCAGGTCAGATGAAAACGATTGAGAGGAACAGACGACGGGAAAGGTCAGAATGAAAAAACAAAACAAAACAAACAAAACAAAACAAAAAAACAGGAACGAGAATGGGTTCGATTTTTTCCTCAGTAGCGGATACATGATTTGTAGATGGACCAATATAACGACATCGTTCAAGGCAAGAAGAACAAGGATGGCTATCACGACGCTCTTCAGCGATCAATATGATAGAAGATTAGGAAGAGACAACGGTTTTGATAGGGTAATAACAACAGTGGAAGAGAAGAAGATTAGGAAGAGACAACGGTTTTGATAGGGTAATAACAACAGTGGAAGAGAAGAAGATTAGGAAGAGACAACGGTTTTGATAGGGTAATAACAACAGTGGAAGAGAAGAAGATTAGGAAGAGACAACGGTTTTGATAGGGTAATAACAACAGTGGAAGAGAAGAAGATTAGGAAGAGACAACGGTTTTGATAGGGTAATAACAACAATGGAAGAGAAGAAGATTAGGAAGAGACAACGGTTTTGATAGGGTAATAACAACAATGGAAGAGAAGCTGATTGCAAATCAGTGCGCGACTGTTTAGGAGCGGACAAGCGGAGGATGAAGGGGGCGGGGGTGGGGGGCCAAACCGAAGTGGAGATGGGGAAAACTGAGAAGTTGGGAAGACAACACTGAGAAGTATTAAAGGCCGAGAACTGGAAGGGGGATGGGGGTGCGTGGGGACCGGAACTGAGAGTGGGAAATGAACTCTGACCTGGGAAAGAGAGATCGTCACACGGAAATGGAAGACTGTGTTAGGGATGAGGGTGGTGAATCGGAGAAGGGAGACTGTTAAAAGAGAACTGTGAACTGTGAACTGGAGATGGAAGGCCGTGAGTTTGGGTTCAAGATCATGCAGAAAGAAGAAAGAAGAAAGGAGACTATACATTGGGGAAGGGAGACTCTGAACCGAGAAAAAAGGTGAACTAGTAATACTGTGAACTGGAGAAGGAAGACTATGAATGAGAGAAGGGAGACTGTGAAGTGGGGAGGGGAGACTTGAAGCGGGGAAAGGAGACTAAAAGCTTGGGAGGGAGTCTGGAGCAGGGAAAGAAGGCTGTGGAGAATGGTATGATGCCCATTGAGCTGGAAGGTTAGGTGAAGGAGAAGAACAACGATGGAGAAACTGTAGGTAGGTGGGTGTCTGACCTGTTCAGAAGTAAATAACCGAACAACGGAAAACAGAGAGATAGAGGGGTGTACAATGGACTGTTGAAAGGGGGAAGAGAGAGGTGAGAAGACACCACTGAGAATAGACGCAGAGGTGCGTGGAAACCTGTGATGGCGAACACGGTGCATGCACAACTGTGTGTCTAGACCAGATTAGGAGCGCGTCAGAGTTTGGAAAGCAAAACAACGTGACACACACACTCTCTCTCTCTCTCTCTCTCTCTCTCTCTCTCTCTCTCTCTCACACACACCACACACACACACACACACACACACACGCACACACACACACACACACGCACACGCACACACACACACACACGCACACACACACACACACCCCACACACACACACACACATCACCAGCATATTCCATTAAGAAGTCGCTTATACAGAGAGCTGAACAACAAGCTATAAGCATATGCACAGTATGAGGTGGATTGGAATGTGGTCTGCTGGGGAGAGAGTCTTTGTTGATACGTAAATGTTGTCAATTGAAAACTGGAGAAAAATATTGCGGGAAAGAAATAAAAGTCTTTATAGGGAGAGAGTCATTATTGGAGGGATCTTTGTTTACGGCGGTTTTTACGCTAGCCACGTGTTACAATAAATTTTGATTTTTTTAAAAACTGAAAGCTTTGTTTTTCGACAATAGACATTGGCCTAGCTAAGATAAATACATGCACAACAGACGGACGCTTACAGAGAGAGATTGAGAGAGGGAGAGGGCAGGATCTGGAGATGTGTTGTGTGTGTGTGTGGTGTGTTGTGTGTGTGTGTGTGTGTGTGTGTGTGTGTGTGTGTGAAGGAGAGAGAGAGAGAGAGAGAGAGAGAGAGAGAGAGAGAGAGAGAGAGAGAGAGAGAAACCAACCAGAGAAAGATGAGGGTGGCGCATTTTGGAAAAAAGGAAAAGTGAGAGATTGTGTGGTGTGTTGTTTATGAGGGGAGCAGGAGAACAACACAGAATGACAGTGGGGTGGAGAAAGAAGGGGCGAACGAGGAGGGGAGGGGAAGGGGGGGGGGGAGGGAGGTGCTGATTGATGGCGACAGAGAGCGCGGGAGATAGAGACATTGCAACACCGCAGGTTCGTTGGCGTGCAGTCAGTCTATTTCTGCTGCAAGCTCTCCGTGTATTAGGCAAACAGACTGTTAGTAAGGTAAGGTAATGTTGCTTATAGCCCAGCCGACCGCCGAGGGCCATATCGGGGCTGTCACCACGTTAAAATCAACACACAAGTCATTCATTCACACAACTCCTTAAAATACATCTTCTAAAAACCTACCCGAAATTTGTTAAAAAATCTTTCCACTATGAAATCTCAGATCCGATGAAAAATGTTAACCTCTTTCAAGAATTCAAAGATCGCATCAGGTGGAACATCTCTGACCAAGGTTGTCATGGAATCTGCCGTAAAATGTTTGTAAACAGACTTACTGGATGCAGAAAGTCATAATTACTGTGTACGGTTATGATCACACAGAAAACTGTAACATATATTCGCACCAGCAAACAAATAAATAAATAAATAAACAAAGCAGAAACAGAAACAAAGACGTGAATGTCACATCAAGAGAAAGGTTCTTATGACGTGCATGTAGTGCTTTTCACGGGGAAATTATTTTCACCGGTTTGGAAGCCGTTAAGACGTCAGGAGAAAGTACACAACCTCGTGATGCTTGTCAGCCCAGACAGTTAAAACAGTAAGTTACGGCCGTTGTTCCCG
>CM031601.1:96784640-96789640 GCA_018398815.1 Conus ventricosus | reverse complement strand
TAGTGCAGGAAGGAGGCAGCGTGTTCAGACATTAGCCATGGGAACTGGATGTGGGGGGGGGGGGGGGGGGGGGGGGGGGACAACAGCGGAAGACTCTTCAGCTCCGGAAAGCATGACACCAACCCAGATCCCAGCCTAGTGATCCTTGTTGTCACCCTGACCTAACCCACCCGTTCAAAGCTTTTGTAAAAACTTTCATAGATATATTGTGTTTGCAGTGTGTGTGTGTGTGTGTGTGTGTGTGTGTGTGTGTGTGTGTGTGTGTGTGTGTGTGTGTTCGCGCGCGGGAGTGGGGGGAAGGGTGGGGGTGGAAAGAAGAGGAAGGAAATGAGGGGTGGGGAGGGGGTGGGGGGATGATGGAGTTGTATTCTCTTTGTTCTCCATTGATAAAGGAAAATACGTCCGCCCATGCTGGACGGGACGGACCGCTGCTTTGGTGACTTTTTCTGATCTGGTCTTCTGTGCCTTTGCCCCCTCGTCTGATCTGGTCTTCTGTGCCTTTGCTCCCTATGTCTGATCTGGTCTTCTGTGCCTTTGCTCCCTATGTCTGATCTGGTCTTCTGTGCCTTTGCTCCCTATGTCTGATCTGGTCTTCTGTGCCTTTGTCCCCTCGTCTGATCTGGTCTTCTGTGCCTTTGCCCCCTCGTCTGATCTGGTCTTCTGTGCCTTTGGCCCCTATGTCTGATCTGGTCTTCTGTGCCTTTGCCCCCTATGTCTGATCTGGTCTTCTGTGCCTTTGCCCCCTCGTCTGATCTGGTCTTCTGTGCCTTTGCTCCCTATGTCTGATCTGGTCTTCTGTGCCTTTGCTCCCTATGTCTGATCTGGTCTTCTGTGCCTTTGCCCCCTCGTCTGATCTGGTCTTCTGTGCCTTTGCCCCCTATGTCTGATCTGGTCTTCTGTGCCTTTGCCCCCTCGTCTGATCTGGTCTTCTGTGCCTTTGCCCCCTATGTCTGATCTGGTCTTCTGTGCCTTTGCCCCCTATGTCTGATCTGGTCTTCTGTGCCTTTGCCCCCTATGTCTGATCTGGTCTTCTGTGCCTTTGCCCCCTCGCCGTTCATTCTGACACAGCCACATGCGGGTTTGGTCCTTTGAGTCCCCAATCCCCCCAACGGTCGTCGGTATCAGGTCGTTCTGAAGCAACCCACCAGAAGAAACGCTGCTCTGCTACCGAGTTACTTGGGTGTTGAAGTGGTGACTTCACGTGGTCATCCAACATACGCAAGACAGCAACCCGTGGAGCCGCTCCCCCCACCCCCCGCCCCTCCCTTCCAGATACCCCTTGTGTGTGTGTGCTGTCTAGTTATGGAGCCAGTGTGAGTGGGTGTGCCCCGTCCACGCTGTAACGTTGCTTTGTGATCGTGTGCGTCTGTTGTCGTTGTTGTTGTTGTTATTGTTGTTGTTGCTATTATTGTTGGCATAGTATTTGTTTTAGATAAGCCTGTATTTTTTTTTTATTGCTGCTGGTATGTAATGCGTTTGGATTAAGCTTGTGAACTAGAAAGAAGATGCCTCTTTCGACATGACTTCAGTTACAGATGGATGTTCACATTGAAATACCACATCAGTGCGCGTTTGACGTGGATATGTCTGCTGCTTGCGAGATCGTGGTGATCGCGATTAGGTCAGGCTAGGAGTTGGGTTTGTCCCTACGTAAGAAAGAGTGTTGTTTTATATCATTTTTAAAAATCTCAGTGAACAGTTGTGTTATGTTTCTCGCTCTTCTTTGGAGCTGGTGCCTTTTGTGTCGATACATTAAGAAAAGATTAGAAATACTGACTTGAGTCATGCGATGGTCAGGGGATTAGTCTTTTACCATACAGAAGACGTCCCGTGTAAGGCAGGAGCACAGCACTGCTGACACGCACGTTTGCAGCACTGGCGATATATTTTGGCTTGTTCATAATATGTTGGGCGTTCTGTTCCTTGAGGAGAATTTGGTGGTACACGGGACGTTTGACCTGATGGTCCTTGAATGAATGTGTTGAGCTGGTGAAGGGAAACTGGAGTCCGTTGTAGACTGCTCATGCACGGCATTGCCGTCTCCAAGTCCACGCCGTTGAGTAGCCTTTGGAAGTGTCTTGTTCACGACCTGGACTGTCCGTTTCACAAACCCGTCGGTGCCTTGGGGAGATGATGGCGTCTGTCAGTCCCCAGCCAAGCACAGACTTCGTGAACTCCACACGACCATAATGAGGTCCATCGTCTGATAAGATTTCCACAGGAATGCTACGTCCGCGAAAGAAGAGATCCGGTTTTGGTTTTGTTTGTTTGTTTCTTTTTTTTTTCCTTTCCTGACCTGTATTCCGTTAAAAGTGTTTACTGAGAAGATTTTTTTTAACCTCCATAAACACGGCCTTGTGCCAGAAACGTAACGCCGCCCCTTGGCACATAAACCAGGACCCGCGGCGAGACGGGAGTTCTCCGGGTGCAGTTCTGTGGTGAATATTATTCCTGTCTGCAAGATTGATAGATATACACACGCTATCAGAAAGCGTTGCCTCCACACACACACACACACACCCTCCTTCCAACCCCTACCCCAACCGCTAGGCTGGGACCAGTATAAGATACACACATTGTGTTCACAGATTGCATCGAGTGCTTTTTTCTCGTGCATACTAATACAAACATAAAACAGGTTTAACTGCGTCTGAAGACTAGGTGGTGTGTGTGTGTGTGTGTGTGTGTGTGTGTGTGTGTGTGTGCGCGCGCGCATACGCGTTTGCGTGAGCGAGCGAGAGCCCAAAAACGGCTACCCTGTGCGAAGAGCTAAATCGTCACAGCTGACGTAAACCACATGTGCCTCGTTTTGTCAAAACTGCAAGATAGGGCCGCTGACAGATATGCCGACTGATAAAAGCCAAACCGGTTGTGCCGGTGTAATATGTAGGTCTGTTGCACACAGCTGGGGGAGATGAAGAACCAGAAGGGGACGGGGAGGAAGGGGCCTATGCATGTGTCTGGTCCAGGAACACGCAACTTTGCCGCCACCCGACGTGATGTGGCCATGGCGTGAAATTGGAAGCAGCGGCTTCATTTAAAATGAATGATCACAGCAATACGTTCTACCCACATGTCTGTGAGTCCAGCGCAAACAAATAAACAAAGTTCACACACACACGCACACGCACACAAGCACACTCACACGCTCACACGCTCACACACACACACACACACACACACACACACACACACACACACACACACACACCACACTCTCTCTCTCTCTCCTCTCTCTCTCTCTCTCTCTCTCTCTCACGCACTCCCTCCCTCACTCACACACACACTCACACACACACACGTGACACACACACACACACACACACACACACACACACACACACGCGCGCGCGCGCAATTCTCATAAACGACAGAACAAGTCTAGCCATGTAGGCTGTGTCTGTAATTTTATTTGTGGTTGTTACTGACAACAGTTGTCAGGGGTTTCTTGTCATCAGGTTATATTTAACGTGGGAATGAGGAGGAAGTGGAGGGGGAGGAGAGAGGGATTTTTATGGTCACATTACTAGTAATACAAAGTAATAATGATCGCAGGCTTAGCATTTCATAGCTTGGCACTCCTTCTTCCGTCTGTGCAGTCTGCATCTCTTCTGACGTTTTTCAGTTGGGAATTTTTATTTCATGGCTTGTTACCAATGCTTTCTGCCCATACTTTTCATCTTGTGGCTTCATTTTTGATTGGCATTTCATCTCATGACGTTCAGCTGGAGAGATTCCATGTCAGGGCATTCGTGCTTCGTATTGTATCTGACGGCTTTCTGCTGGAGTGTCTGTCGTTTCATGGTTTTCTGCTTGGCATTTCATTCACGGCTTTCTGCTGGTAACGTCATGTCAGGACTGTATGCTCGGTATCTCATCTCGCGCCTTTCTTTTTGCCGGAAATTTCATCTCATGGCTTCGTGTTCAACATCTCATCTCAAGGCTTTATGCTGAGAATGTTCATCTCGAGCTTTACGCTGATCTCAGTGCTTAACACACGGTATCTCATTGCCTGGCTTTACGCTGATCTCAGTGCTTAACACACGGTATCTCATTGCCGGGCTTTACGCTGATCTCAGTGCTTAACACACGGTATCTCATTGCCGGGCTTTACGCTGATCTCAGTGCTTAACACACGGTGTCTCATTGCCTAGCTTTACGCTGATCTCAGTGCTTAACACACGGTGTCTCATTGCCTGGCTTTACGCTGATCTCAGTGCTTAACACACGGTATCTCATTGCCTGGCTTTACGCTGATCTCAGTGCTTAACACACGGTGTCTCATTGCCTAGCTTTACGCTGATCTCAGTGCTTAATACACGGTGTCTCATTGCCTGGCTTTACGCTGATCTCAGTGCTTAACACACGGTGTCTCATTGCCTGGCTTTAGGCTGATCTCAGTGCTTAACACACGGTATCTCATAGCGTGGCTTTACGCTGATCTCAGTGCTTAACACACGGTGTCTCATTGCCTGGCTTTACGCTGATCTCAGTGCTTAACACACGGTGTCTCATTGCCTGGCTTTACGCTGATCTCAGTGCTTAACACACGGTATCTCATTGCCTGGCTTTAGGCTGATCTCAGTGCTTAACACACGGTATCTCATAGCGTGGCTTTACGCTGATCTCAGTGCTTAACACACGGTGTCTCATTGCCTGGCTTTACGATCAGCAGCATCGCAGGGCTTCATGTTCAGCCATCTCATCCCACCGATCTTTAGGTTCAGCATCTCGTTGCTTCATGCTGCAGCATTTCACACTTTCGCGCTGGGCAGTTCATCTCATTAGGTCTCCACGCTCAGTAGCTCATTTCACGGTTTGGCGCCCGTCATGGGATCGCGCGTGTGTTACAGTGGACATTTCGACTCCCGGCTGGCTTCATGCTGAGGATCGCATGGCTCTTACTTTCCGCCGGACAAGCCAGGGCTGTTACTTTCCGCCGGACAAGCCAGGGCTGTTACTTTCCGCCGGACAAGCCAGGGCTGTTACTTTCCGCCGGA
>CM031601.1:96687140-96777140 GCA_018398815.1 Conus ventricosus | reverse complement strand
CAACCAACCAACATGCAAGTAGGACAGATGCTTTTCACATTTGTTCCTACTCTTCGCGCCCCTTCTCTCTCTCTCTCTCTCTCTCTCTCTCTCTCTCTCTTCTCTCTCTCTCTCTCTCTCTCTCTCTCTCTCTCCCTCTCTCTCTCTCTCTCTCTCTCTCTCCTCTCTCTCTCTCTCTCTCTCTCTCTCTCTCTCTCTCTTCCCTCGTGAGCGGCATCCGCGAAAATAATCAGTGTTTCCCATCTGAAGATGACGAGAGTTAGCTGGGAGCGAAGAATCGAGCAAAGCCATGTGCTGGTAGTGTTCGCCTTCCCGCATGCAGGCCTAGGTGTGCTGTATAGTACCTTCCCAGTGAGATTCTCGTAGAACATCTCGTGGGCGCTTCTCTTCGAATACATTTTTTTGAATGAGGCAGAGATAATGTTGCCTACAGCCCAGCCGACTGCAAAGGGCCACACCAGGGTTGTCACCTCATTGAAGACAGCTCTGATGAAAGATTAAAAGGGAAGGGGTGGGGGTGGGGGGGGGGGGGGGGGGGGGCTTCGTTGAAACAGGTTTTCTAAGAACACCGCGGAATTTCTTTAAAACGAAATGAATATTGGGTGTGCCATTTTGACGTGGAAACTTCAAAAGTTTCCAGCACATGTTGATTTTTTGTCTGCCCTCCCTTCACAGATAAGCACACCATGTCGTGCACCCTAGTGATTCTTATCCCTAGAATAAACGATGTTTTGTAATATCCCGATACATTGTAGTCGATTGATATTGCTTAATTCTATTTGAAAGCCCGGAGAAATGTAAACATAACACCGTCGTTAGCCATGCCGGGCGCAACAAATGTTCGCAAGGCGTAAGGCTAACACGTTGGCCAGCTGACCATAAAAATTTAAAAAAAAAAGTCCACGCAGCTGCAAATCATAAATGTGACATGGGTTGATTTGTGCAAGCTGTATCGGATTGATGAAAAAAACAAACAAACAAACAAAAAAACTGTCTGTAGTGAAAATGAATTCGATGATTCACCAAACAGCTCACGTTCGACTTGGACGGCAGCTGCGAACGTTCATGTCCGGGATATAATCTCCTTTATGATGTACATAGGCCTACTACACACTCACATGAAATGCACTCTCATTTTCTTCGTTTTTAGGATATACGCCTGTTTTTATGTCACTTGTACCTTAGGTGTTGTACATTGTGTAATCATATTCTAGAGAGGTTACGTTTTTCTTGTCACCATGTTCGGGACGATTTTCAAAGCCGTGTGCGTGAAGAGTCTGCAGCTGCTTTTAGCAATAACGTGAACATCGCGGATAGTGTAATGAATCGCCATTCTAGAACATCTACTCATATTTTGCACTTTTATGTGTATTTTCGCTTCCATTTTTTTTTGAGGGGGGACCACAAGGAGGCCTACATGTCACACGAACATTATTTGTAACGTCTTAACACAGTAGCACAATGAGCGACATACCTTCAAGACAAAAATTCGCAAGGTCTGTGAAAGCCAAACGGAAGTCAGTTTCATGATAATAACCATTATCAATACAGAAAGCATGTGTAGTGTCAGTGTTCATGGCTAGCAATGGGCAGGAAAGGGGTGGGGGTGGGGAGGGGGGGGGGGGGGGGGTATGTTTTTATAAAAAGAAAAGGAGAAAAGCAATTTCGCCACACCCTCAAAACTCGCCAAGGATACTTTCACACACACACACACACACGCACGCACGCACGCACGCACGCACGCACAACACACACACACACACACACACACACGAACGCACGCACGCACGCACACACACACACACACACACACACACACACACACACACACACACACACACACACACACACACGAACGCACGCACGCACGCACACACACAAAGTGTAAATACGTTGGGCTAATCAGAGAGAAGGGTCATTATGCACGTTTCTGTCACAGTGGGATACAGTTTGGAACTGAAGCATGCTGTGCAACATGTGTTCGCCAGTAAACTCCTAGATCCTCCCTTCGTGAGAACATTCTCCACTTGACTCTCTGTCTGTCTGTCTGTCTGTCTGTCTCTTCTCTCTCTCTCTCTCTCTCTCTCTCTCTCTCTCTCTCTCTCTCTCTCTCTCTCTCTCTCTTCTGTGCGTGCGTGTGTGCGTGTGTGTGTGCGCGCGCGCGCGTGTGTGTGTGTGTGTGCGCGCGCGCGCATGTGTGTGTGTGTGTGTGTGTGCTGTGTGTGTGTGTGTGTGTGTGTGTGTGTGTGTGTGTGTGTGTGATCATTAGTAAAACATGAGGTGTAAATCGCACAGAGTGTTCCAGGCTGTGACACGGTATGACACGGGGGACTTGTGATGGTCCAAGTGAGTACAGGTGAAGTAAGGTGTCCTAGCCTCCTTGCCCTGTGCGCAACAAACAAACGCGCATCAGTCCACACAGATATGAAAGTTTGCCTTCACTGCAGCGGGCTGGGGGGCTGACTTTAAAGTGAGTTTTGGAATGTGCTCTGGCGTTGAGGGATATGAGGGGCGGGGGTGGGGAGGTCTCTGAAAAAGGGAAAAGAGATAAAGTGGTAACAAATGTTTGTTGAAAGTACTGCTCTCAGCGGGGATTCACACACTAAATCTTCAGGCACGTTACCAGCATGATCTTCCACAGTCTGTCTGCCTGTCTGTCTTTCTTTGTGTGCGTACGTGCGCGCGCGCGCGCGCGCATGTGTGTGTGTGTGTGTGTGTGTGTGTGTGTGTGTGTGTGTGTGTGTGTGTGTGTGTTTGTGGATAATTAGCGTTTGTGAATGAATGAAAGGATCCCGATTGGAGCAACTGATCGTTTTGGAACGAGCACTTTTGTGCATACATCAGCGGGGATGATGAGTGCTCCTGATTTATGAACGCCCCCCCCCCCCCCCCCCCCCCGTTTTTTTTTTAATATTTTGATTGGACTATCTGCGGCCTTGGTGTCCTGTGTTCAGAAAATGGTTCCTGAGGCAACCCACATTAACCTCTCCGGATGGAGGGGGGTGGGGGGTGGGGAGGGGGAGAAGCAAACTGCACACTGACAGTTTACCGCAGAAGCCTCCGTCATTGCCCCCACAACCTGCCAAACGAAATACATTTTCGTCTTCGTCAGACCTGTTCGGGATCCGTGCTGAAGACAGGAGATTGATACGTTTGAACGAGCGCAGCGCCTACCAGCAGTCTGCCAACTCCATTGCCAGAAACAGGACCACAGACTTTTTAAGCGTAACTCCACACTCGGAGAACGACAGGAACACTTGCTTCTACATTCTTCTTCAGGGTGGTTGAGTGATTGGTACCTATCCCCCCCCCCTCCCCACCCCGCTTCCCCCACCCACCCACCCACACACACATCCCACGCTCCCGTTCGCTCCTCCCATCCTTACTCCTGTCTTTTGCTTTGCAAGAATTAAGTTCCTCACGACACAAAAACTATGACCTGTTTGATTTGCTAATCCAAGAGCATCACAAACTTTGGAAACGGCAAGTTTTCCAAAACATTGATGCACTGTCCTCCCATTCCGTTCATCTGGTTCTGCTTGTTCTTCTTCTGCTGATGCCCCACTGTCGATTTGTTGATCATTCTGGCACCTAATTGAAAAAAGAGTGGGTTCGGTGTTATCGTAAAACATGTGAGGATGTGTTAAGTTCACTTTTTCGTTGTTTGCAGTCCGGGATAATGGGTTGGGGATTCAGCCGGGGGAGGGGGAAAGGGGGTTGGTGGTGGTGGTGCTGTTGGTCATAGCATTGTTCAGGTTTGTACTCCGGACACATCTGTTAAACACAACTGTTAAACTGAACCTCATGTTTAGAAAAACAAACAAAACAAAACAAGCAACAACAAAAACAAAACAAAAACCAGCCGTTTCAATAACAATCACGCGTCGCTTCGAGCACTCTGGTCAACAACATCATAAACTTGGATATCTCTGAAACACTGATATCGGTGCTGGCAGCTGCTTCCAGAAGCCCATAATACCCACACTATGCATCCCATCACAGTGCCCGATGCCAGCAACGTAAGGTGTTATGCAGAGCTACATGGAATTACGTCATTCGAATAATAAGTTATCATTATCATCATCCAGTTGATGTCCTCAGTCATCATGTTGACTATTCTGACGTATGGAGAAGTTCATAATAATTGACCAGACCAGAATTGACCAGACCAATAACTGACCAGACCAAAACCATCCCTGATTACCATAATCCAGTCAGCTGAGTTGCCTTAGTTTTGCCCGTTAGGCTAAGTGGAGTAATAAACGTGCGCAGTTTGGTAGGCCTAATGTTGCACCAAAAAAAAAAGAAGCCAAAAACGTCTACACGGCCAGGCTTCTACCATTCAAAATGAACATCACTACGCACTGCTTGCTGTCACATTTTCACTGTTGAATGATGTCGGCAAAATCATGTTTGCGCATGAGAGACGGGAAAGTCTGGCACAGTTTAGAGGCGTGGTTGGTAAAGTAATGTTAGCGCATGAGGGACAGAAAAGCCCATCCTGGCCTGGAGAGTTATGCCCCTGTTCAAGCACCGGTCGGTCGGTTCACGCCCTTGTTGCAGCCAGCAGCTAGAGAGGGTATCGTAAACCACAGCTCTACACGTCAGCTCTGGTCTCGGCTGATCTCATCCCGAGTGATGTCACGCGCCCACCCATCCTTCCTACTGATTGGTTGCCGTTGCGGATGAATAGTTTCTCCGAAAACAACAGCTTTTGATCAGGCCGAGAATGAAGTGATCTTGATCGGGCGGATAATTCTCTCCAGACGGTGGAATCTGAAAAAACCCCAGTGGTGATAAGAAGAGAGGAGGCCACGCCTGAATATGTTACGGGGGGGGGGGGGGGGGGGGGGGGGGGGGGGGGAGTGCAAGAGACGTCAGTTAAGATCAGCTGCGAGAGGGCCACGCCTAAATTTGACACTGGAGAGAAACGGCAAGAGACGTCTGTTCAGCTCTGCCAGTTTCATGGCTCACTGAACGTGTACTCACGAGATGCCGTCTCCTCGAGTATCTGAAGCACGCTTAGAAGTAGATTAGTTAACTCCCAGAGCGCAGTGCCTGGTCTGAACTCAATAGCTAGAAGAGTGTATTGTTGCCTGATGAGATGGATGCTGAACATGGGTAAACCTGGAGAGGAGGGGAGGTGATTTTGCCAAAGCATTCAGAGTACTTGTCAACCCCACCCACTTAACAGTAACCTATATTTATTTGAAGTGTTTTGCAAGGGTAGCATGGAATTCAAATTAATGCAATAGCGTCTCTCTCTTTGTGAGATAATGATATTGACCAGAGAGAGAGAGAGAGAGGAGGGGGCAAGAGGGTTGAAGAGGGAAGGGGAGGGGGCTGACAAAACTGAATAGAACATTACGGGAAGGAAGTAAGAAGAAAAAGAAGAACAACTAACCAACCAACAAACAAATCAAAACAGAGAGAAAAAATTAAAAAAAATCTTCAATAGCCCATTTTTTTCCTCCCACCCAGCTGCAGTTTAAGCAGCACGATTGAAAAGAACTTACAAAAACAACTGTTCCTACAACATTCAGTGATTCTCCATACCCACCTCCTTCCCCCATCCCTCATCACCCTCCAGCCTTCCCTCAGTCTCAAAAACAACAACAAACAAACAAGCAAAACCACCTTTGGTGTGGACATTTAATAAATCTTGTTTCCACGTGGCCTTAGACTATGCATGCTTTCAGTCACAGAATACAACACTGTGGTGGCTGTCGTACAGAGAAGTTACCACCTGTAACTAAAATGGGACACTGTGCAACACTCTTCAATACAGTACAAAGTGCAGTACACCACTTTACCGGACATGTACAAAGATATAAATAACAACACCATACATGACAGCATAGTACAAGAATATACATTGCTATCCCCGCTTGACAAGACTACACAGTACATTATAAATTACCACACACCACTACCAAAACATTATACAATACTATACAGTACTATACAATGTTTTATAAGACGAGGCGATATGATGCTGCAAATAACGAGATGCACCTTTACAAGACAGTTTTCAGCTACATGTCTCGAAAATGAAAGTGTCCAGTACATCATTGATCTCTCCCCTCCCTCTCTCTCTCCCTCCCCTCTCTCTGTCTCCCTCTCTCTCTCTTTCTCTCTCTCCACCTTGCTCTCCTTCTCTTTCTCTATGTTCCCAACTAGAACTCCCAGTTGAGAGTTTTGAGCATGTAGCCATTTTTAATCCAATCATCATTATGGCAATCATAACATTGATGATTAGTTTCTTGTTGTTAAAGCAAGATTTGACATTCTGCAGTTACTTCTTGCCTATAAAAAGTACTGTTGAGAATGCATTCTTTTCCCTGCTTCTACAACGCACACAGGGCAAATAACATTTCAAAAGAAGCAGTAAAGAAAAAGTACTGAAGACATAACTGTATGTAAAGAGTTTCTGTTAAAACTAAAATTACAGCATGAGCCGGGGAGCCGGAATAGCTCAGTTGGTAGAGCGCCGGACTCGTAATCTTGGTGATCCTAAGGTTGCGGGTTCAAACCTCCGCCGGGGCGTTTCGGTACAGGGTTTTTTTTCCCTCGGAGTTAACATTGGTTCTGACTCCATTTCCCATACAGCCCTTCGAATGAGACTATAAACCGAGGTTCCGTGTGTGAACGCACGCATAACATCTTGCACACACGTAAAATCCCATCACCAACTTTCGGAAGAGTAGGCCAGTTTGGCCGTTGGTATGGATGACACGTTGCACGTAGCATGCACCCTGCATGAGAAATGGAAAGAATGAAGGAAGGAAGGAAAATGTGTGATCGATATTGAACGATACTGACTGGATGACACGGGAAACGACTGAATGAAGCGCCAGTTGGCAGCTCTTCAGTCGGCACTACCCAGGTAGGCAGCCCATTGTGTAAACGAGTGTTGATTGTAAAGCGCTTAGAGCTTGGCCTCTAGCCGAGAATAGGCGCTATATAAGTATTCATTATTATTATTATTATTATTATGATAGCCTCTTTTTCATCTCTCATCCATGCCAAGCACATTTTCTCAAATGGCCTTTTACTTGGAATGGTCAGAGTAGTGGTGGAGCACCCAATTAACAGTCAGACTTTGTGGGTTCAAATCCTGCTGGCATCCAATCTGACGAAAAGCTGGCACTTTTGCTGCCCATCTAACATGTTTTGTTCTTGTGGTGTTGATGTAGTGTTAGACAGGTCCCCAAGCCCCAACTCGCTCTCCTGGGATAGTTTTTCATGCGTTTGTACCTGAATATAGCGCTAAAAAGAAAAACAAACAAACAAATAAATAACAAGAACTGTTCCATCAGTTTGTTGGAAGAATAACTTTTGTTCTCTTGCTCAATGGAAGAAGCAATTCAGGGGGATTAAAATCACTCAAATTCACCATTGCTGAGGGGATGAGTGCTAGTGTGCCTGTCTTTGCAAACAGCACTTTGTTGTGAGCTAGAAGATAGGGAAGCAAACTGAATCATCATTTTTTCTTTTTCTCTTTGTTGTTTCAGGTTCATGTGGAAGTCCTAGACATCAACGACAATGAGCCAGTCTTTTCCCATCAGAGGTACCGAGCCAACATCTCAGAGAACTGCAATGTCGGTGATCATGTGTTACGTGTCATGGCATCGGATCAAGACAAAGACAACCGCCTACTGTACTCTATTGCCTCAGCGGCCTCTGTGACCAGCTTCCACAAGTTTAAAATCAGCCCAGGACTGGTAAGAGATTAGGGGTAGGGCGTTGTTTTTGTTGTGGAGGTTTGATTGTAATATGAATGACAAACATAGGAAACAAAATAAAAGTAAAGTCAGTGTTTGTATTAGTAGGAGAGTATGTTTCAGTATAGCATGTGTGTGCAAATGCTTAAACACACACACACACACACACACACACACACACACACACACACACACACACACACACACCACACACACACACACACACAGACACACACTCACACATGCATACATGTACACACACACACACACACACACACACACACACACACACCACACGTACTCACTCACTGAGAAACATGCATACAAGTTCATCACACATGAGTAAATATCAGGAGACACATTTGTTACACTTAACAGTAGAATTTAAGTCTCGGTCACAGTAAGCTAATCACAAAGATTTGACAAATGGTGAAAAGCATGAAAGAGAAAAGCCCACAAGGCAAAACAGTGACATTTTTGTTGAATCTTCTTCATGTTGAATGTACAAGAGTATGAAGGAAAAGAAAGGCAGGAAAGAAGTTACACATCAGACAGTTGCTAAGAAGGGAAATGGAGACAGAAACAAAGGAGAAAGAAAGGTCCAAACATACAAGAAACATTTTTGAAAACCACATTTTTCAAGAATCATATCATTAAATAAAAATAAGCATTCGAACACAAAATGGGGGAAAGCACATCTTCATCATATCCCTCGTTCTCTTTTGATTCATACTGGTTAAACAGACTCTTTAGACTGAGTCAGTGGATGGTGAAAAATGAATACAACACATGTATTCTACATGAAGCATGCATTCAGACCTGTGCACAGTAGACTTTTAGTTTATTTTGATAGTCATTTAATAAATGCATAAAAAAAGAAAAAAACAAAAAAAAATTAAAAAAACAACAGACAACACACACACACACACACACACACACCACACACACACACACACACACACACACACACACACACAGTCTATTTGAAATTATGGGATAGTGCAATTATGGTGACTGCCCCAACCAGCCTCTGTCTGTTAAAGAAAGATGCAAGAAATAAACACATAGGTAGTGTATTCACACAGTGAATGTCCTAGCCAGTTCTTCTTTAGTTTCTTTGTTGACAATTTCACAAGAATTGCTGTCACTGCGCAAGTGTCAGTCTGTAAAAATAAACAGACTCAGGTAGTTATCTTGATCATGTTTGAATGCAGACATTTTCAGATGAGAAGCCATCGGCATTATATGAAGATTTTATTTTAAATTTTATTTTCTAGTGAAAAGAAAAGGGCAAGAGCAAAGAATACACCATTTTTACCCCCTTTGAAAATACTTCAATAAATGAAAAACATTCGCAATAGTAAAAGGAAGATGCATAAGTCTGTGCCTTCTATTTAAAAACATTCTCCATAGCAAAGGGAAGATGTGTAAGTCTGTGCCTTCTATTTAAAAACATTCTCAGTAGCAAAGGGAAGATGCGCAAGTCTGTGCCTTCTATTTAAAAACATTCTCCATAGCAAAGGGAAGATGTGTAAGTCTGTACCTTCTATTTAAAAACATTCTCCATAGCAAAGGGAAGATGCGTAAGTCTGTGCCTTCTATTGAAAAACATTCTCCATAGCAAAGGGAAGATGTGTAAGTCTGTACCTTCTATTTAAAAACATTCTCCATAGCAAAGGGAAGATGCGTAAGCCTGTGCCTTCTATTGAAAAACATTCTCCATAGCAAAGGGAAGATGCGTAAGTCTGTGCCTTCTATTGAAAAACATTCTCCATAACAAAGGGAAGATGCGTAAGTCTGTGCCTTCCTTCTTTTGTGACAGGAGTGATCATGGTTTCGGAGAAGCTGGACAGAGAGCAGATGCCGCGCCACCTGTTGACCATCATGGTGCGTGATCAGGGGGTGCCGTCCAAGAAGAGTTTCGCCCGTGTTGAGATCGATGTGGTGGACGACAATGACCCACCCCTAGCTTCCTGTCCCAGACATTCGAGGGACGGGTGTTCGAGACGGCTGCAGTGGGGAGTGTGGTGGTGCAGGTGATAGCCATGGATCAGGACAAGGGGAGCAACTCTGAGTTGGTCTACTCCATTTTGTCAGGTATGGAGTTACCTTTCCTATTCTCCTCTCTCTCTCTCTCTCTCTCTCTCTCTCTCTCTCTCTCTCTCTCTCTCTCTCTTGTTGTCTGTGTCTGCCAATTGAAAATATTGTTCATAAATAATCTTTCGGGTTCACTCTGCCTCTCTGTATTTGTCTTCATAGTATTCCTCATGTTAACATGAACATAATTCTTTTGCATGTTGATTGCATGCAATTGATGAAAGTAATGGCCATGGGCATTTATATAGCATGTGAGCTGTAGGTGCTAAACAAATGCAAAGCATTCATTTAAAGAAAAGAAAAAAACTCACTGTTTTTCTCTCAGTCTGTGTGTCACTCTCTGACTGTCTGTCTGTCTGTGCATCTCTGTCTCTCTGTGTGTCTCTTTCTCTGCCCTCTCTCTCTCTCTCTCTCTCTCTCTCTCTCTCTCTCTCTCACTCACTCACTTTCTTTCCATTTTTATGCTGTCACTGATATCATTTCTGTAAGAAGATGAAATTTTGATTTGCTTATTTGGTTAATTCCCCCTTAACCTTGCCACCCAAAACCCTCCTGTCTCTTCCACAATACATGTCCGTCCGTCTGTCTTCCTTTTATTTTCTTGTTCTCACCTCCTTTCTCATTCTCCCTCTCTTTGACTCATTCATTTTGTTTTAAAAGTTAACAAGCATGTAGTTGGGGATTCCCCTAATTTTGATCGGCCATAATAAACGCATCACCGTTTGTTGTGCGTTCAGGCAATGCAGACAGCATGTTCTCCATCGATGAGCGACAGGGCAACATTTTGCTGGCCAAAGAGCTTCACCGTGCTGTCCAGCATCTTTTTCACCTGGTTGTCATGGCAGTGGACCAAGGCGTCCCAGCTAGGAGCAGCACGGCGATGTCAAGATAACAGTCACAGTCTCCAACAACGCACCACCTGTATTTTCCCACAAAGAGATAGTGACAGAGCTGAAGGTACATATGAACTGATGATAAGATAGTGACAGAGCTGAAGGTACATATGAATTGATGCTAAGTGTAGGGTGGTAGTTTGTTTGGATGGAGTATGGGTATAGTACATACACAGTAAAAGGAAAAACTGATCGTAACCGGGAAAATCACCAGTAGATTTTGACTTACCGGGTGACATAGAAGCTTTTTTTAGGTGTTGTTGTTTTATATGCTCTGGATGAGGTATTACTCCAGTGGGATAGCTCCCATTAACATTGTTGATAGCGCGTCTGTCTCCATCCCTCTCTCTGTCATGTTTATGTGATCGAAGTCCCATGCAGCTTTATATTCATATGTTGCTGCTGATGGAAAATTGTTTAAGTACTGGTTACGCTGTCAACACTTGGTGACAGTCTTGGGCAGAGTGAGCAGACGAAATAAGTAGTATTATTTCTGCGCATATGAATGGTGGTGTGCATTAGGAAGGATATTAGTGGCTGATGAACCTAAGTTGTTTCCATGTTTTCTCATTCACAAAATAAAGGAAAACAAAATAAATAAGAGTGACAGATTTTGCCCAAAGAAGATCTGGACAGGAAACTGAAAGCTTTCAGAAACAAAAACTGTGCAAAAAAGAGAAGACACATTGTTTTTTACTGTCTTGATTAAACAGAAATTGTTTTCAGAAGTATGCAGTGCAGTAATCACAACACATGTCCCTTCTGTTTGGAACAGAGACTTGTTTCAAAGGATCTTTTTATTTTTCCTACAGAAGTCCACAGAATGGTGGAAGACAACTGTGTAAAACTCACTCCTTTTAAGATAGGGTGCAGGGTAGACTTTTTTGTACTGTCAGCAGTAATGATTATGGTGAATGGGTTATGGTATGCTTCTGTTTATGATTTAAAAGTATGGATAGTGTGAAGAGTATTAGTGTGGCATGTACATACGTGCATCTTCTGAAAGTTGAACCCCCTATACCACAGAGGTACTGCAGTCTAAAACTTGTTTTTCAGACTAGCTTGCATAATTCTCCCTCCCCCTCCCCTCCCCCTCTTCCTCTCTCTCTCTCGCTCTGTCTCATTCTCAGACATAGAATCACACACACACACACACACACACACACACACACACACACACACAACACACACACACACACATACACACACACACACACACACACACACACACACACACACACTCTCGCATGCATATGCATGCACATGCACACTCTCTCTCTGTCTCTGTCTCTATGTATGTCTCTCTCTCTCTCCCCCCTCCCCCCCTCTCTCTCTCGCTCTCTCTCACTTGCACATTCGCTCGATGTGAGATTGAGGGAATTAAAGTAGAAGAGTAAAAACTGTTAGAAGGTTTTCCAGTGAGGAGCTGAACTCAGACTGTGACAGTTCTGTGTCCCACAGGAGAATCAGCCAGTGGGCACAGTTGTGGGTGCAGTCACCGCAATCAGCCAGTCCACCGTGGTGTACACCATCATCAGCGGCAACGACGACGACCTCTTCTTCCTCAACCCCAACTCTGGTGTAGTGACCACCACCACGGTCATTGACTACGAGCAGCATCGCTTCTTCAACCTCACCATCCAAGCCAGCAACATCGTCGGTGCCACCGCAACTTCACACATGCTGGTGCACGTCAGTGACGTGAATGACAATGCCCCCAAATTCTCAGGTTTGGTCTTTTTCGGAAACATCAGCGAGGGGATGGATGCTGGAACGGTGGTCCTGAACACAGAGGGTTTGCCGCTGGTGATCGAGGCGTCTGACGCAGACTCAGGGGAGAACGCTCTGCTGGAGTTTCGGATCGTAGAAGAGAGTGCCAGGCGGTATTTTTCTGTGGATTCCAGCACAGGAGCTATTCGCACTACAGCTTCGTTAGACCATGAAACAACAGCTGCCTTTAACTTCACGGTTCAAGTCCAGGATCGAGGAAATCCCCGCCACACTGCTCGCGTCCCTGCGCAAGTGATGGTGTCTGTGGATGACATCAATGACACGCCGCCACGCTTCACAAACCATACGTATGTGGCGAAGGTGTTGCTGCCGACATACCGTGACGTCAGTGTGGTGAGGGTGGAAGCCACTGACCCTGACACTGTGAACCCTATGCACTGACGTACAGTGTTGTCAAGGGCAACCAGGAAGGAGTGTTTTCTCTCAACCCTCAAGATGGATTGCTGCGTGTTGAACAGACACGCAACATCCAATCCAGGTGTGTCTTGTTACATTTAGTTATTGTCATTTTTAGAGTTTTACCTTATCGTGTCTGTTAGTCTGTATTGGAGTTTTATGTCATTCTCTTGTTTAAAGTTTTATCTTACTGTCTTTATTAGAGATCTATCATCTGGTCTTTTAGCCTGTTTTGGTCAGATCTTGCTGACTTTATAAGCTTTTTATTTTATTGTCTTTGTTCGTTTTATCCAAAAGTGTTTTTCAGTGTAGTTGTCTTCATCAGTTTTATACTAATGTTTTTTAATCAGGGATTTATTTTGTCTTCAGCAGGGTTTTATCTTATTGTATTGCATAGATTGTCTTCATGAAATCTTATCTTGTTCTTGTTAGTGGAATTTTACCTTTCTGTTTTTACTTAAGTTGAGTTGTCTTTTTGGGGGGAGGTGGATACATTTCTGGTAGTCTGATGCAATTGAGATATGACTGAACTTTAATGGAGAGAAATTTATATTAAAAAAGAAGAAGTTAAAACAGATAGTTTTGTTTCTTCAAATCTTAAGAGTGCACCGTGCCAGTGGGAAATGCAGAAAGGTGAACATGCAAACATTCAAACAATGAATATGATTAGAAAAAAAAGACACATGTGTACACACACATACACACACTCACTCATACACACACACACACACACACACACACACACACACACACACACACACACACACACACACACACACACAGAGAAAAAAGCAATCCCTAATTGCTACTCTCACCCCTCCCACTTCCCCCAACCAAAAAGAAAAAAAACAACAAAACAAAAAAAACCCGTTTTACTTTTGAAAACTACAATTATAAACAGGGTATGGAGAATACAATATATAAGCGTATCTTTGACATACATGTATACACGTTTCTTGTTCCGGCAGATACGAGCTGACCATACAGGCCAGCGATGGTCGCTTTGACACGCTGGCTCAGGTCGTAGTCACGGTGGAAGAATCCAGAGACAGCGGAATCGTCTTTGCCAAGGACAGCTACTCCGTGCACGTGGCTGAAAACTCCAACGAAGAGCAGAACCTGGTGGTCCTGCAGCCCCTTAACGCTGATCCTTCCCAGCACTTCTCGTTCTCGCTCCTCAATAACCAAGAGGTGTTCTCGGTGGGAGGGACGTCGGGCGTGTTGCAGACCACAGGTGTTGCTCTGGATCGCGAGCAGCAGGAAAATTACACAGTGGTGGTTGAGGTAAAGTGAAAAGACAAAAAAAAAGAAGAAGAAAAAAAACATAGGGTGGATCAGTGTGTGGTATTTGTCATTAGATGGCTTTGTCTTCTGCTTTTTTTTTGCTTTTTTTGACCAGAACTAGGAGGTTCAGTGTTGGTGGGATTTTGTGTGTGTGTGTGTGTGTGTGTGTGTGTGTGTGTGTGTGTGTGTGTGTGTGTGTGTTGTCAGTACAACACTATGTTAATCTGACAGTAAATGGTTTTCAGTCAGTCAGTCAGTGTGTGTGTGTGTGTGTGTGTGTGTGTGACGAGATTTAATCCCTCAGTGACTGTGGCTACATTTTGTTTTCAGAGAGGAAGCTTTAACATAAGGTTAAATGTAGTGTGCAGTCTACTGGCACAGGATGGCTGGCTCTTCTACTAAGGATTGAATGAAATTTAATGTGTACAAAAGTTTTTTCTTACTTTATCTTCTTTTTTTTCTTTCTTTTTTTGGTGTGTAAATGCATTCCTTCATACAACTTTCATTCAGAGTCTCATCTGAAGGATTGGGAGGGTGCTGGAGTCTGCACAGATGTGGACTCAGAAGAGGAAATCTGTCATCTAGCTGTGTCATGTTGGGTTTGAACCCAGAACCTTTAGATCAAGATTACAATGCTTTAACCACTCAGCCAGCCCAGCTGAGCATGGGCATGCCAGTTCAGCATGTTTCAGTGTTTTTTTTTTTGTTCCTGAAAAAAGAAAGAAAATCTGAGAATTAATGTGATGGAAATAGTGCTTATACACAAACATTTATATTCTTATTGGATGAAACAGAAGGAAATGGAAATTCATCTTTTCCCCATTCCTTGCACTGAACTTTGCAGCTTCTTTTTTTTACAGATGATAATGGTGATCATTTAATTCATCAAATGTGGTTATAATCAACATCATAATTGTCAGTCGTATGATTTTAATTTATCTTGGTGTGTGGAAGTTGTATGAAACTAACAGGATCTGTTCGTTATAGTCTGCTTTGTATGTGTCCAGGTGTTTCAATTGATAAATGAATTATGTTGAAGATATGTATTTAGATTGCAAAAGTACATGCTTTTGAGTGAAATGAATCTGTTTTGTTTGTGCTGTTTTAGCCGATCCAGCGCATGACTTGTTAATTTTGAAGTAAACACAGTCTTGATTTTTTTTTCAAAAGATGTGAGTCAGAACATCGACAGAACATGGCCTTAGCTATTAAACGTGCCAGTTAGTTTTCCATGTTTCAGAGAATTTCTCTCTCTCTCTCTCTCTCTTTTTTTTCCATTGAATTGTTCATGTGGATTCATTGAGGGAAAAGATTCCTTTAGCAGATAGAAAGAAAGAAAAGCTGAAAAAAAAGATCATCAGTTTCAAGATCTCATTCAGAGAAGCTTTGTTTTTCTAGGAATAGTTGTATATGAACTGTTTTGATTTCATTCGGTTGAAAGAAGAGTCCAGAAAATCAACAAGATATATAGAAGTGATATGTGGAATAAGTTTTTTTCCTTAGTTTCATGGTGAGCTGTTGGTGGGTGGAAATTAAAACAAAAGAAAAATTACTGTTCCTCACAAAGAATGAACAGTCATTTATCTCTTCAAATTGAGCACAAAATTGTATATGGGGTTTAGCCCGAAATTTGAGGAGATACATGATTTTCATTGTTTGTCTTCATTTTCTTGATGTTGTGTGTCTTGCCGGAAGAAGACCAAAGAGGTTGAAATGACTTTATATTCGTTGGCCTCTTTCATTTGGCGGAATACTAATTTTTCTTTTTAAATATTTTCTTTGTTTTAAATATCTCTTTCATTTGGCGGAATACTAATTTTTCTTTTAAGTATTTTCCTTGTTTTGAATATCTCATTACTCCTCCTGTACACAGTTGCTTTTGTACTGTTTGTTCACATCATAGGTCATAAGATTTTTTGTTTTCTACTTATCACTTGATGTTTCGGTGTGCTGCTAACCCCTGTCCCTCACTGGTCCTCTCACTGTGACCTTTTCTCCCCTGACATCTCTCTCCCCAAAATGTCTGTCTTTTGGGTGTTCAAGCAGAGCTGATTCATACCAAATCAAAATCAATGTGGCTTGGTGTATGAGGACATACATCATACATAAGGCAGATTTTCTAATATGTGCATGTTATGTGTGTGTGTTGTGAGTGTGAAGTTTTACGTCCATTTGCATTTTCAGAAGTGTGTGTGCTTGTATGTGTATTTATATATCCATGTATGAGGGTGCGTGTGGTTTTTGATCATGTATACATGCATACACATACACACATGTGCATGTGTCTTTGGCGCTTTAGGGGTTTTTTAGTTTTGTATGTTTGTTTTTTGTGACCTGACATGAGTTGAAAGTTGCTGTGTGATGGCAGGTGACGTGTGACGTTCCTGAACGCAGCACAGCCCACGTGATGGTGTTGGTGAAGGTGGAGGATGAGAACGACAATGCCCCATGTTCGTCAAACAGCCTTTCCAAACTGTCATCTCCATCGATTCCGAGGCTGGAGATGTCGTCAAGAAAGTAAGCCTAAGCGGGTGATGGAAAAGAGATTGGGGAAAAAAGTACAAAAACAGAAAAGAAACATGAGACAGAGACAGGAAGAGGAGAGGAAGGGAGGGAGAGAGTGAGAGAGACAGAGAGAGAGAGAGAGAGAGAGCAGTGTTGTTTTGCCATTTTTTTTATTGCTGCAGTCTTCATTTCTCTGCCGTCGCCTGCCCTGTTACCCTCCTCTTACCAAAATGGTGAAAGTGGTCATGAATTTCAAGAATCTGAAAGCTAGCAGTGCACTTTACTGAATTTATGGTATTCCTGGAAGATGTTTCTCTGCTACTGATTTTTTTATGTCTTAATGTTCATTGATGATGTGTTGTCACTGTATGTGAATTCTCCTCCTGCAAGTTCTGTGACTGATATACTGAAGACATCCTTCTCTCTCTTTGTTGTGGCATGAATCTGGTCTATCCTGTCTCTTTTCTTTTTCATTTGCACATTTTGTCTTTTCTTTCTTTCAAGGCTCTTTGTTACTCCCATTTTTTCTTAATCCTCTTTGTCATATTGACCATTTTTCATTTAAATACTTGAATAAACTATGAAACTGACAAGGTTGTTATTTTTTTTTTTTGGTTACTATTTTCGCTGCTTTGTATCAATCAACCTCACTACTCCCCTGTCTCGTCTTTCTCTTCCCACCAGGTCACAGCCATAGACCATGACCTGGAGAGAGGCGGGGAGATTCGCTACTACATGCCTGTCCACCTGAACGACAATGGCAAAGACGCTTTTGCCATCAACCAGTACACGGGTGATATTGTGGTCAAACGCCTGTCGAAGATGGACCGCAACACCAACTTCCTCCTCACTGTGGAGGCGGCTGATCGAGGTATGGGTGGCGCAGATGTCAGCAAAAGCCTTAAGACCAAAGAGTGAAATTTAGCACGATTATTCAACTTTGGAAACTCTGATTCTCGTCTGATGATGCCTGTGCAAATGACAGTGCTGCCATAGTGTAGGATTCTGCCTCTTAACTCACTGTCGTTAATGCAAGAAAATGTATTCTTACAGTAATTGAAAATAATATCCTGATTTTCGGGCTAGGCTATCAGAAATTTTATGAAAAATAACAAATTGAAAGTTCCGTAAAATAAGTGGAAGCAACTCTAACAGGGTTCTGTGGTTCATACTGGGTTCTCCGCAGTGCAGTGTATCATTTTACCAAAAGGCTAGAAAAGCTCAAGTATCCAGGGTTTTTTTTCCTTTTTTTTATAGTGATGATTGAACCCAGGGCTTGTGAATAAAGAGAACCATACTTTACACATTAGGCACAGCAGCCCCAGGCAGTCCTGTGTTAGTTTTTGTTCTTGTTGTTTGATTGTTTTTTGCTGCATTATCTTCTCTGTTCTCTGACTGTCAGCTTGTGGGTGAAACTGATGTATGATGAAAAAAAATCTTGTAATGAAAACTCATAGAATACAACTGAATTGATTCTTTGAGTTTATTCATTGATAAAATGCACTCAGGATGGAGGCAGTGTCGTGTCCTAATCTGTCTGGCGCCAAGCTCCAGTCTTTGTCCCCTGTCCTGGGTTGGAGTCTGTCTTTTCTTGGCATGTCTTCCCATATTTCTGCAACTCATTTCTGTTTTCGTCTTATGACACACCTTAGGATGTACATATCAGGATGGACATAGGCACGTGACAGACTGTAACTTCAGGATTTCCAGAACTGCTTATTGGCGGTGTTTCCCTGTGCTTTGTTTCAGGCAACCCCCCTCTCTCCTCCACGGTGGACGTTCCCATCCGCGTCGTGGACAGCTCAGCTCCGATGTTTGAGTCTCAGCATGTGGAGGTACGGATCCCGGAAGACTTGCCTGTGTATTCTCCAGTGAAGAGCGTTCAGGCCGTCAGTCCAGGCGGTCACAAGTTGATTTATTCCATCAACGCTGGTGACCGATACGGCGACTTTGCTGTGGATTTCAATACAGGTCAGTTTTCAGCATCATGCTGATGTGTGAGAGAAGAATATGAAAACCTGAAAACAGGTGTGGGTGTGTGTTGAAGGGATGTCTACTCTGACGTGACAGTTTATAAGTGCTGTTGGTTGTTTGTTTTTTTTCCTCTAATGGATATTTTCAGTTTCATTTTTCTTAAATTTGTGTGGCTGCTTTCGCTTTTTCTGCACAGATATGAAGCCATCTCCCTCCCTTTGATTTGTCCAGCACTGGGTTTACTTTTTATTCCCTGTTGTGGCCTCGGTGTCTAAAGCAGACCAGGAGTTAGCCCTCAGTGCTGCTGTGTTTTACTTCACCCGTTTTTCCCTGTTATGTTCATGATCCTGCTCTCTCTCTCTCTCTCTCTCTCTCTCTCTCTCATCTCTCTCTCTCTCCCTCTCTCTCTCTCCTCTCTCTATCTCTCTCCCTCTCTCTCTCTCACTGTCTCTCCCTCTCTCCTCTCTCTCTCTCTCATCTCTCTCTCTCTCATCTCTCTCCCTCTCTTTCTCTCTCTCATCTCTCTCTCTCTCTCTCTCTCATCTCTCTCCCTCTCTCTTTCTCTATCTCATCTCTCTCATCTCTCTCTCTCTCTCTATCTCCCTCTCTCTCTCTCTCTCTCTCTCTCTCTCTCTCTCTCTCTCTCTCTCTCTCTCTCTCTCTCTCTCTCTCTCTCTTTTGTGCCTATCCCTGAAGACAGGAAGTGTCAGGGATTAGTTTTGCTGTATATTCAAGACAGCATCTGTATATGAAAACAAGCTTGTGCTCCAAATTGTGATGGCGCACAAGCTGAAACAAAGAAGATAACTATGTGTATATTTTTCATGTTGCTTTTGCTGCCTTTTTCATCCAATTGTGTGTTTGATCATATCTGATTATTGTTGCCATGTAGCAGTGCAGATGGCTGAATTTTTGTGTTTCTACCGTTTGAAAACAACAAAACATTATCTTTTTTTTCATGACATTTTACATCATTTGTACACGCCTGTTTCATAAATGTTTATCGTTCCATGTCATTTACGTTTCATAAATGTGAATCAGTTGATTTGGGTCAAGCTTGCAACCATGCATTAGCTTCATTGGCTCATTACTGTTTTAGATTTTTAATGTTAGAATACAATTTTTCTTTAAATTTAAATTATTATATTTGTGTCAGTAATTTTTTTTCTCAGGTTTTAAATGTCAGTTTTGCTCCTGTTTATTTAATCGTCAACTCTGTATCTTGTGAACATGCTGGGCCAGATATGACAGAGTTAGGTCCATGTGAGTACCCCAACTTTGTCTTTGTAACAAAACCAAAAATGAAGTATAAATGTGTACTTTTGTTTCATTATGGATGTATCTGTTTGTTTATTTATCTTGCTGAATGCATCGTACGACTTCCACACAGTGCCACTGCGTGATGTCTGGTGTCTGTTGCGTACAGTCTAGTTTGGCATGCTCACACTGGCTATCACTGATTTAAATTGCCAGTAGGCACCTGAAAAAAAAGTTCCTTTGAGGATCTGCATGAACTTGCTGCTGATGTTGTTTTGTATTGCCACATGCATTCTCACCTCTTCACTTGGGTTATGGTTTTTCTACATACTTTCTTGCATAAGAAAATGCATGTTCCGATGATTAGACAGGTGAATAAATAAGTTAAGAAATACACAAATAAAAACAAAACATGTTGCACTTTATGAAACCACTTGTTTTCTCTGACGGTACTTCCTAGCGTTTCTTTCAGACACACTGTTACGTGCTTCTGACTTGCTAATTCTCTCACCCTCCCCCCACTCTTGAAGCAGTGTTAGTTTGTTATCGCTGTCATTGTGGTCGGTCAGTGAATTGTAGAGGACATGTGTGATAGGTTGTCATCGCTGTCATTGTAGTCAGTGAATTGTAGAGGACATGTTTGATAGGTTGGTGCATGCTACAGTCACACACTGTGCGGCAGTTGTTTCTGGCGGTCTGTGTATATCTGATGACAGTTAGTGCAGGTGGGGAGAGGAGGGAAGGTCATGGTTGGGTTTAGAGGAGTGGATGGAGTTAGGGCTTTGGGGAGGGGGTGGGGGATGGGTGGGGGTACATTCCGTGGCAAATATTGGCCAAGAAGTTGTGTAAGGGATGATTAATTTCAATGGTTTAGGTAATGTTTAGTAGTATTGGAAGAGAGAAAAACACCAGGGATGTAGACATTCTTGTTGCACAAAGGAGAGAAAGAAAGCCAAAGCTATCTGGATAAGAAAACATTGATTTTTGTTGGAAATTTAAGCAATGTTTGCCATAACAAATGTTATCATTTTGATTATTCTTTTCCTTTTTCTATTACTCTGTTCAATGTAGAATTACAGCAAAATGTACTGAATCGATTGTAGCAGTGTTTGTATGGTAACAAATTGTACAAAAATTAGAAAATGCTAACACAAATGATAACCATATGATATGATGTTGTTCTTGGTGTGTGTGTGTTGGTGTGTGTGTGTGTGTGTGTGTGTGTGTGTGTGTGTGTGTGTGTGTGTGTGTAAATTCTACTTCTTTGGAAGCCTATGTTATATGCTTTTCAGTGTCCTTGAAAAGATATTTCTTCCAAAATAAGTAGTATGTATATTAATGCTTGCTTGACTATGAGTTGATGAGTACACGTGGGTCTGGACTGTTTGTATGTTATGTTTATGTCCACTACAGATATGAAGTGTACGCGAATGAGTGTTTGAATGATAGTAGTCGTGTAATCTTGTAAAGGGCTGTGAGTTGGTCTGTAGATGGTGTATGCAGTATATATCAGACGGTATTAAGATCCTGTAGCTTACACTTGATTATAAAATGATAGTATATGCCTGTGTGATATCTAGTAGCATACCAGTCTAGTGCATGCAATAGTTTTGTTTGTTTGATAACGCATCTCACTCAGTATGTCAGTATCCACATTTCCGTTGTCGTAGAAATCCAGATTTGAATGGGGCAATAGGCAGGGAACTTTTTTTGGAATGAAGATGTGTGTTTGACATGTGGAGAGAGAATAATGTGTGTGTGTGTGTGTGTGTGTGTGTGTGTGTGTGTGTGTGTGAAGCAGAAAAGGCTAATGAAACCACTATTAATGTGATTACAAGAATCTTTTACGTTCAAATGTTTAGCTTGTAACTTTGCCATGAAATCATTTTAGATATATATATATATATATATTTGTTCTTGTGCCATTTGGAGATTTGAGAACATTCACCACTTGATTGGCTGCTCAGTGGTAAAGTAGCAGATAAAAAAAAAGAACAAAGTTAAAGAAAAGTAGGAAGAAGAAGTGTGCAGTTAGACATGATGATAATTACACAAGGAATTTCGAAACAAACCTGGTCAAAATAATCTGGTGTCATTGAACCTGAATTCTGTTGCCCTAGTCCTCTCCCTTACCTCATCATCCACTCACTAGTGTCCGTGATATTACATCGCATGGTGTCACATGCATGTGTCATAAAGAAAGTCTGCTACTGTCACATTGTATGTTTTTTTTTAATATTTAATTTATTTTCAGGAGTTAATGCAATACATTCAGATATTATAGTATCTGATTTTTTGTGATTTATATAATTATTGCCAGCTTCCCGTTTATCCAGTGGTTGTGTCCCTGACTAGGTTTATTTGGATGTTGAGTTAAAGGAAGTTGAGATTGAATATTTGCTCTGTTTGTAGGTTTTTCTATCTGTTTCTTTCTGCATCTGACACAGTCTTCAATGTCTGCCTGTCTTGTCTTTGATGTTGCTCTTTTTTCCCCCTTACATTCATGTAGGCACTCTCTCTCTCTCTCTCTCTCTCTCTCTCTCTCTCTCTCTCTCTCTCTCTCTCTCTCTCTCTCTCTCTCTCTCTCTCTCACACACACACACACACACACACACACACACACACACACATATGCAGACACACACACACAAACACGCATATGCACACACACACAAACACGCATATGCACACACACACATATATGCACACATACACACACGCACGCATGCATGCACACACACACACACACACACACACACACACACACACACACACACACACACACACACACACACACACACTTATACACGAACCAATACACACATGTGAACACACACACAGAGGCAGACATGTATGCATGCTCACTATCCTCTTTCTCTCTTTTCATCATGCATGTACAGAAAAAGGTTGAAAGAAAGATGTTATAGCTTTACTGTGTCTCTTTTCATCATGCATGTACAGAAAAAGGCTGAAAGAAAGATGTTATAGCTTTACTGTGTCTAGGACATGGCGTGATGAAACCCAGGGCCCATCCATCTCCTTCTGCTGTTTTTAACCTTCCCTGAACTGAATTAGGCATTTATTTACTGCAGAGTGGACAGAGTTTTCAAGCTGAAAAGAAAAACAAACAACCCCATTTGTCTTTCAGACTTTTATAAGTGTCAGCTCTACAGGCAAACGCTTTAACCATTTGGCTACATAACATGGGTACACAGACGTATACAGTCTCTCTCTCTCTCTCTCTCTCTCTCTCTCTCTCTCTCTCTCTCTCTCTCTCTCTCTCTCTCTCTCTCTCTCTCTCTCACACACACGCACGCATGCACGCACGTATGCACGCACGCACACACACACTCACACTCACACACACACACACACACACACACACACACACGCACAGATGCATTTTAACCATTCACACTTTGAAGGAAAAGAACAATCTGTGCAAAGGCAAAAATGGAAAGAAAAAGAAAAAGAAGAAGGCCTGTGATTATTGAGGGCGGTGTTGGGTCAGGTCTGGTGTGGGTGGCCAGCACGCTGGACAAGGAGAGTCAGGAACAGTACCAGCTGGTGGTCAGGGCCACGGATGTCCTCACTGCCGCCTACGCTGACATGCATCTCACCGTTCTGCTTCAAGTCAGTTACTTGAATGTGCATGTGTGTGTGTCTGTGTGTGTGCGTGTTGTGTGTGTGTTTGTATGTGTGTGTTTGTGCGTGCGTGCATGTGTATGTGTGTGTGTGCATGTGTGTGTTTGTGTACGTGTGTGTGTGTTTGTGTCTGCATGCTTGTGTGTGTGTGTGTGTGTGTGTGTGTGTGTGTGTGGGTGTGTGTGTGTGTGTGTGTGTGTGTGTGTGTGAAAGAGCAAGAGAGAGGAGAGCATGTCAGTGACTTAAGTTTAACACAAGTGTGCAACATCTGTGTGTCTGTGTGTGTGTGTGAATGCGTGCATGTGAATGAGTGTGCGTGTGTGTGTGTGTGTGTGTGTGTGTGTGTGTGTGTGTGTGTGTGTGTGTGTGTGTGTGTGTATAGTGAGAGACTTTTGGTGACTTGGGTTTGTCCTACTTGCTTACAAGTGTGTGTGTGTGTGTGTGTGTGTGTGTGTGTGTGTGTGTGTGTGTGTAGTGAGAGACTTTTGGTGACTTGGGTTTGTCCTACTTGCTTACAAGTGTGTGTAAGGTGTGTGTGTGTGTGTGTGTGCGTGCATGTGTATGTGTGTGTGTGCATGTGTGTGTTTGTGTACGTGTGTGTGTGTTTGTGCTTACAGGTGTGTGTAAGGTGTGTGTGTGTGTGTGTGTGTGTGTGTGTGTGTGTGTGTGTGTGTCTGTCTGTCTGTCTGTCTGTCTGTGTGTGTGTCTGTCTGTCTGTCTGTCTGTGTGTAGTGTGTGTGTGTGTCTCTGTGTGTGTGTGTGTGGTGTGTGTGTGTGTGTGTGTGTGTGTGTGTGTGTGTGTGACTGACTGTATGGACGTGTCTGTGTGACTGACTGTGTATGTTTGTGGGTCGGTTTATCGAGTGTGTTTGTATATGCATGCACACATGTGCACATGTGTGTTTTGTCACTTCAGAATTATCTTCCTTTGTCATTGTCTGCATTCTTGCATTTTCAGATTAAATGTGTTCAGTGGAGAATGAAGCCAGATGGAAAAAATACAATAGGCTGTGTTGGCAAAACACCATTTTTAATTGGAAAATTTGTCGCCATTCCTTTCTGTTAATGCAGCCTCTCTTGCCATGCAGGAAATGATGGGCTGATCCTGCACCAAATGCTTTGTTGACATGTTGTTTCCTGTCCAGGACGTCAACGACAACAAGCCGATGTTTGAAAAACTGAGGTACACCCACAGCGTGTCGGAAGTGGCGCGTGTCGGCGTGACCATCCTGCAGGTATCGGCACATGACTCGGATGACGGTGCCAACAGTCTGATACACTACAGCCTGGCCCCAGTGTCGGAGGACCGTCCCAGTCCTCTGCCCTTCTTCGTCAACTCAGAGACAGGTGTTATCATGCTGCAAAGGTGAGCTGGGATTGGGAGTGAAAAAGTGTGATGTGTGTGTGTGTGTGTGTGTGTGTGTGTGTGTGTGTGTGTGTGTGTGTGTGTGTGTGTTAGATAACTGTAGCATGTACTTGAGATAGTTTTTATGAAATCATTATAATTTCTTAAAATAAATCACACACCACCACCACCATCACCATCACCACCACTAAGATGAAGCATCCAGTTATGTCAGTCTTTTACTTGTGTTAGTTCAGATTTTGTTTTCTTGCTGCATCCAGGTCAGTATTGAGAAGCACCAGACTCATTCTGAATGACCTGTGCAGTCATATTTTCACTTATTCTTTTTGATTTCAAGTCCAGCTGTCAGGAAGGGATTTTCAACAACTACGAGGCTTTTCACCCAACGTCATTGTTGACCTGTTCATTTGTCCAGTGGGGTCCTGCCTGATGCAGCGTCATTGTTGACCTGTTCATTTGTCCAGTGGGGTCCTGCCTGATGCAGCGTCATTGTTGACCTGTTCATTTGTCCAGTGGGGTCCTGCCTGATGCAGCATCATTGTTGACCTGTTCATTTGTTCAGTGGGTCCTGCCTGATGCAGCATCATCACCTCATTCTCTATCAAGCTACCTGCTCAAACATATAACTTGGTTTCATCATGGAGTAGGACTGAGTGAGCCTCCCCCATGTGATACACGACCTGTTCATCCTTGTTACTTGATGGGTCGTTTTTGTTGCAGTTTAGTTGACAGATGGTGGAGGAATGAGTATGTGGTATTGGTAATAGCATCTTTTCCCCTCTTCTGCAGTAGTACTTTCAGTAAGGATTTCTCTAATGGCTTATGTGTGTTGTTCCTCAATTTAACGTCTTCTCACTAAAAGTGATATCAGACGATGTGTTAATGGTGTGTGTGGTATGCGAATGAGTGCTTATGAAAAGATTGGTGGAGGGATAGGCGAAAAGCGTGTAGAACTTTGAATACTACTACGTAAGCTTATTCAAAAAAAAAAAAAAAAAAAACAACCACCGTAGATAAAACCAGTTAAAGTAAAATGCCAACTGGACTCTGTAAGAAACTTTGACTAACTAATCTGAGAAACGAATAATCATTCAACATTTTAGAGAGTGATGACGTCGATCTATCGGAAGTATCACCACCAGCCATGATAATCAAGTTCTTTGTTTTGGGGCAATGAATTAACAAATGTGAAACACATACATCTAACATTTCTACTGAATTTTGTTTTCAGTGAATTTAAACGTAATCTGTGGATTAAGCTTCTTACGTCTCTAGGTATATGAGTTAGATACGTTTTTGCCGTTTTATTCTGTGTTCCAGAGCTGTATGCAATACAGTTATGATAGTACTGAGATTCCGAGTTCTTTAAGGATTGTTGGAAGCTTATCTCAGTCTGTTTGTCAATTAAGGAATAACACTCTGAAAGATCTAAAGGTATATTAAGTGAAGTTGTGCTTTCCATATTTCTGGCTGCTCTTTTTGCTGCGTGATCAACCTTTTCATTTGATACAATTCCACTGTGAGATGGTACCCAATAAAACGTAACAGTGATCCCTTTAAGTGATAAATGATGAATGACATGGTTAATTTCTAATATAATCTCAAGTCGAATTTTTGAATTTTGGGACTGGAGGGCACCCAGCACCGATCTGCTATCGGTACACACAAGAATTCGACAAGAATTTAGGGGGTAATGTAACAAAAATTCCAAAGACATCAAAATGGCGATGAGCTCTGCACTAAATATGGAAAGATTTTTACCAAGATTATAGAGTTTCTCTACATTCAAATCTGGAATAATAAAAGCAGCGCCTGCTTCATTATCGTCTAAAATTGAGCCATCAGTGAAAATCTTCATGTGATTTCTGTAATTTTCATCCAGATGAATATTGACAAATTCTTTTAATATATGGGGGGTCTCTATTTTTATATTTCATTGGAACTGATATCAAAAGAGGCTTTTTTTTTGCACCCACCTGGGAATTGGTGAAAAGGATGGTTTAGAAGCAATGTTAGTGATTTCAGAGTCTATGTTTTGATTGGAAATATAAGACTTAATAGTTTTTAATGATTGGATTTCTCGCGCTCGTTTAGCAAAATCTACTTCAGATTTTAAAGATACCTCGTTTGTACAGAAATTATTCAAGGTAAGACTCTTTAAAGTAAATTTTGAGGCAGATGCTTAAAAATCTTAACTCTTCAAGAGGTAGTATTCCAGCTTCACTATAAGTTCCTAAGTTAGACGCATGTGTGGGGACACCTAGAGCAAGTTTATAAGCCTTGCAGTCAATACTTTGTAATTTATTCAAAAGATACTGTGGCGCGCTAAAAAAGACTTCTTGGGCATAAGTAAGCCGTGAACGCACGAGAGCCGTTGCCAGAGCAGTTAAAGTTGTTGTATCTTGTCCCCACTTTTGTTTAGTTACGATCTTCAGAAAGTTTAAACTTTTTCTTGCTTTGTTTGTAATATAGTCAATGTGATGATTCCAAGAAAGTTTAGAATTTATATATACACCTAAAAACTTGACAGATTTCACATACTGTAAGATAGAACCATTTATACTAAACACAGGAAGCTTCTCTGGGTCGTACCCTGAATTGAATAGTATAATATTTGTTTTTTCAACAGAAAGAGATAGTTCATTTTCTAGTAGAAAACTGTTGATTTTATTTAGTTCATGTTGATATTTGATGCGTATATAATTAAGTGATCGTGCAGGGGTTTTTCGCTTCATGGTAACATTCATCCATAAACAAATGTCGTCCGCGAATTGCGCCAATACAACATCTTTAGATAAATCTTTTGGTAAATCAGCCATTAGAATATTAAACAAGATTGGCGAAATCACAGATCCTTGGGGTAATCCCATTTCTAATATCCTTGGGGTTGCAGATGACAGTTTAGTATATAGAACAATCAGAAGCAAGAATGATACACGCATTCTACAAGAAGATCTAAACGCTTTACAAGAGTGGGAAAGAACTTGGAAAATGGAATTTCATCCTCAAAAGTGCCAAGTGTTGCGAAAATGTAACAAACGCTCACTAATTAGATCAGATTATTCTATCCATAATACTATTCTTAAAGAAACTAATGCTGCAAAATATTTAGGCGTGATTATAGATAGTCGTCTCAAATGGAAAGAACATTACAATTTAGTATGTAAGAAAGCAAATAACATCTTAGCTTTCTTACACAGGAATATCAATGACTGCCCCCAAAAGGTTAAAGACGACTGCTACAAAACACTGGTTAGACCAGTACTGGAATATGGTTGCTCAGTTTGGGATCCTTACCATCTAAAGGACATTGATAACCTTGAAAAGATTCAGAAGAGAGCAGCACGGTTCGTAACAGGGAACCACATCAGAGAAAAGGGGAATACTAGGAAGAACATGAGGAAATTAGAATGGAAACCCTTAGAAGAGAGAAGAGCTTTTATTAAACTTAACACCTTTTTCAAAGGCAGAGCTAAAGTAATTGATATTCCAATGGAACAACTAGTATTGAATAAAAGTAGCACCAGGAGTGGCGGTCGGTGTTATACCATACCTGCATCAAATATTGACAGCCACTTACATTCTTTTTACCCCAGTTCTGTACGGCTGTGGAACTCACTGCCGGGTGCCATCAAGATTGCCACAAATGCAATCTCTTTTAAAAAACAAATTGATACAACAGTTTTGAGATCTGCATATTGATGTTTTTCTATTTTTTACTTCCCCAGATATTTTACTGTTAACTGGGCCTGAATTTGGCCATTGCTTTTAACTTCTTGAATATCGAGTGCAACCCCTTGTTGCCAAATTTGCTCCAGGGCCAACAGTCTGAGTCGCACTATTTTATGTTATTTTATTTTACTTTTTAACATGCGCGCTGGTGACCTACTCGTTTTTGAGTGAACCAGTATTTTGGGAAGAAGAAGAAGAAGAAAAAGTGTGTTCAATTCTTGTTTGAATTGATCTTTTTTCTAAAAAGTTTGAATGTAATTATACATTTACCGTTTATACCAATATTATTTAGTTTATACAACATTCTTTATGTCTCACACGTTCGTACGTTTTCCTTAAATCAAAAAAGGTTGCTAGGACATTTTTTCGGCGTGCAAATTGTTGTTTGACATGATTTGTTTATTTTTCACTAAGTGTTCTTTGTAGTTCTATCTGTTTTGAAACCCAGTTTTGGTTTTTTGGAATGATTTGATGCTTATTACAGTAATGGGTTAGTCTGTTTAATACGATGCATTCCATTAGTTTACCTGTGTGGACGTAAGAGCAATGGGTCGATAATTATTTATGTCACTTCCGCTTTTTCCATGTTTGTGAATGGGAACTATGATTGAACGTTTCCATACTTGGGGCAATTTGCCATCACTCCAGCACTTAAGAAAAAAACAATGAGAAAACATAAGACATTAGATGGAAGATGTCGTAGCATGTCATTGGACACCCCATCTTGCCCTACAGACGTTTTCTTAGTGCCCAGTTTAGATTATACATTCCTGCACTTCATCAAAAGTTATGGGGGAAATTTAGATACAAATCAGTCTCATTTAATTGCTCTACCGCAGGTAAGCCCCCTTTTCTTCATAATCTTTGTTTGCATTAGTCTTACAGACAATTTTTCCAAGCTGCTGTTTCTGGCGAAAAATGTCAACAAAAGCTTCAGATTTTTCTGAATTTGTTGGAAATTTGCAATTGTTGAATTTGACAGGGTATTGAGGTAGATTTACTCCATGTTTCATTGTTTTCATTCTTCCCCATACTTTTTGTATGTCTTTATAACTGAATACTTCATTATTGCAAAAGGACGAGCAGTATTGCCTTTAGCAAAAGCAATGGTTCTGTTGGATTTATTTTTTGCTCTTTTCTTCTCAAGAAGTTTTTTCAGCGCGCCAGGTCCCTTACTACGTAAGTAATCTTTTAATTTAATATTTTTCTCCTTTTTGGCCTCTTCGCAAGCCTCATTCCACCAGACATTACCCACATGTTTTTTAGAAGGTAAAGGCTTTATCGTTGGTAACGTTGCCTTGCGGCAGTATATAAAGCATTTTGAAACTGGCCATATAACTCATCAACATCTTTGTTATCTACATCATAAGAATCTATGTAAAACGATCTTAGTAAAAAGGAAAATTTGTTCCATCTGCAAATTTGTAGTTAAATTTTTGGAATTTTATCTTTATTCAATTCAGTTGTATTAAGTGTAGGTCTTACGGTTTCTAGTTCAGTTACAATAGGTAAATGATCGCTGTTGAGTGTACGATTAGCGGATTCCAGTCACATAGTGGCGCTAGATCAGGGAAATAAAAGTTAGATCTATAGCGCTCGGCTTATGATTAGGATTGTCAGGATACGCGTTATTCTAACCGTCATTCAAAAGATAGAGGGATGAATCTACTAAATTTTCTACAAAGCGGTTGCTAGTTATTTTAATATTTCTTTTTCCCAAAATGGAGAATGGGCGTTAAAATCCCCTGCAATATAAATTTGTTTTCAGAATCTAAACTACGAAACCATTCTGTATTCAGATCATTGGGGCCTTGCGGTAGGTAAATAGACACTAATTGATTGTCATGTTTGGTTGACCTGAACTTTGACCGCGCAGGAATGGGCTCCTGTGATGTCTGGTGGAACAGGACTTTGGCATAGAAGATATTTTTCACCTTCACGGATATATATTGCTACATTGATTTTACCGTAATTCCCCACATTTTGGGTAATGGGGGATAGTAAAAGCCCTCGAGTTTTGGCAACTTGTCTCTTCGGACATTAAGGGATTGTAAGGCTAGTGCATGGTATGTTTCCTGTCCAAGATGTTGACTCAATTGATCAAGGCCAGTGGTGATAACCGACAGTTCCATTGGAAGACCCTGAAGGATCCAGGGTAGACATAAACTCTCTAAAAATCAACAAAAAAATATGTCACTTAAGGCTTAATACTTCGTTAATAAACAGGTAACCTTGATGAGTAAACAAGGTTGGGTCAACTTGGCAGTCAATAAATGGAATTAGGGGAAAGAGTCAAAATGAAATCTGATTACTCAGACACTAAACAGTCAAGTAATTTGGTTGCCTAGTAACACAAGTGGTGGGTGTAATGAACATACAATCAGGATTCCTGCTTAAATTTTTTGAAAGTTCCCCATCACCAGTTATGGAGAGCGCCAAATGGGTTTCTCCAGGGCTGAAGACCGTAGGAAGCGTCGACTGCAAAGTGTTGGGAGAGCCTGGACGGGTGGAAGCGGGTCGCTGCCTCCTTTTTTTGCAGTGGTCCACAGCAGTCTTCTGATGTGACGCCCCATATTTCTGGCAAGAATGCTGGCTCCACGGTGGGTGGGATGAAAGTTGTCAGTAAGATGCCAGTTGTCCCACAGGTAGGTTGTGGTGTTTGATGAAGGTCACCTTCTTTTCTTCGCTGAGACTGGACGTCACAAGAGCATTATACAGTTCTCTCTTCACATTGAGTTGGGAGTCTCTAACGGGCGATACCTTGCTAATGACTATGTTTAAGTTAGGATGCTCTTTCTGATTTCCTTGACGCATGAAACCAGGTGATCACTTGATGTCGAGGGGGAAGTAGATCTTAAATCGATCACCCCAGTGTGGATGAGCACAGCGTCGAATGGTTTCTCATTGGATTGAATAGCTGTGTTGAAGGATGATCGTATTTCCTTGATCGTGTGGACTTTGATGGACTGGGCGTAGAAGTCGTAGGAATGACCCAGCCGTTTGCCGTTGACTTTGTTGGTCACCGAGTCGTGCAGAATGAGTACACGCGGTAGATCTGGATCTTGGTTTTTCTTTTTTTTCATGAAAGCTGACTTGCTACGTAATGGTTGGTGACTTTCTTTCGCGTGGTTGGTTTTGACGTCATCGGAAGGTTTTGATGTTCGAATTGCCGATTTTTCTTTTTCTTTACTGTTATGTGTGTGTGTGTGTGTGTGTGTGTGTGTGTGCGCGCGCGTGCGCGTGCGTGCATGCATGTTTGTGTGTGTGTGTGTGCGCGTGCGTGCATGCGTGTTATTCCATATCTCTGTCCCACAATACTTTAGCATTCTTTCATATCATTTTCATATGTAAATTCTGTGAAGCTTGGTTGCATTTAACTCTCGGGGGCATGGGTAATCTCGGGGGCATATATCAAAAGCTCATCAACAGTAAAATAAAGCTTCAGGAATTCTTTGCTATCCGTTGGACAAGTTGTCAATATTGTACTTGTGGTTATGAAGCAGATATAGATCTGCCTATGATGTGTATTTATGTGTATGTGCTTTGCATTGGTGCAGACATGTGTTTTTGTGTAATGTGTGTGCATGTGCATAGACATAGTGGTCTCTGTACTCAGTGGTCTTTGGTTTCTGTGTTTATGTTTTAAACTTTTGATGTTTTAAACTTTTGATCAGAAAGAGTCATTACAGCTGCCAAATGCATTCAATCCTATTTTTAGATATTCCCCCCCCCCCCCCCCCCCCCGCCACCAGTTCAGTAGTTATCCTTTGTCTGTGTTTTAACAGACTCCTTGCTTGATGAAGTGTCTTTTTGACAATATGGTGGCATTCACAGTGGCAACAATTGAGTGTGAGATTCAAGTCAGAATGGTCTGGATTTTACATTACGAAGAAAGCAAGCTAGAAAAAAAACTGCTTGACGCAATTGTTTCAAATGAAAACTTGGTATGCAAACTAATCAAGATATATGAGCACATGTATGAGTCTGTCAAGAAGAACAAGTCTTCAGGTTTTAGTTCAGGAACTCCCAGAATTCAGATCAGTTTAAGCTTTTCTTGAAAACAAGTGGAGTTTGCTCTTCATAACATGGGCTGTTCAGTATTCAAAGGCCGCAACTTTCGCAACGGTACATGTTGAAGGGGAAATATTAAGTTTGTCTGGTTTTTTTTTTTCATTTTTATTTTTCATGCTTGTGACGATAGTCGTTGATGTGTCATTTTTACAGGTCACTGGATTATGAAGAGCAGACGGAGTACGTGTTCCTGGCAGTGGCCACAGACAGTGGATCCCCGGCACAGAGCAGCACAGCCACCGTGCACATCATCGTCCTGGACCTGAACGACAACCCGCCCCAGTTCACTCAGCCCTCCTTCAACTGCTACATCACTGACCAGGCGCAGCGCGGACAGCTGGTCACCAAGGTCGTGGCCATGGACAAGGATGTGTCCAACAGCGGCGTGCTGGCCTACACCATCGTCGAGGGGAACGAGATCCAGGCCTTCAACATCGATCCCATTTCAGGACTGATCACAGTGTCGGAGTACCACACCCCCGACTTCAGCCCCGCCTACATCTTAAACGTCTCTGTCAGTGATGGGGTGTACACCAGTTTTGCCAGGGTGACGATCGGAGTGAGGAACACCAACCGGCACTTTCCACGTTTCACGCAGCCGAATTACCCTGTGGAGCTGTCGGAGATGATGTCGGTGGGCACGAGCGTGGTGTCTGTCTCGGCCATGGATGCTGACAGGGGGAACTATGGGATGCTGACGTACGGACTGCCTAGTCAACGCATGGCTTCCTTGTTCTCCATTGATGCTGATACTGGTGAGTGTTCATATATTGTGTTGTTGTTTTTTGGAGGGTTTTTTTTCTTTGTGTGTGTGTGTGTGTGTGTGTGTGTGTGTGTGCGATAAGCTACATGGTTGTGTGTGCGTCCGCAGTCTTGTCTTCTGTGCTCGTTCACTTCATTATACCTCTACCACTTATTCTAGTCTCATCTCACACAACCACACCCACTGCATCACTGACAACCTACCTGAATTTGTCTGTAATTATCTATTTTCAAAAATCATTTCTGAAATTTCAAATTAATTGACGAAATCCAGAATTTTTCTAAATATTGTATGGAAATTTGAGGTTTGAAAGTGTCACTTTTTTAATAGAGCCGATGAAATACTACAGAATAGATCCCAAATAATGAATCATCAGTGTCAGCATTTACGTATAGCGGAAAATGCTTCTTTATTTGTTTCTAATCCTCACTTTGTCAGCTGAAGCAACAGGGGGCTGACCTGTTTTCAGTTAAAAGCCAAACTGTCCTGTCTCCAATCCACCCCATCCCCATTCAGCCTCTGGTTCCAGAATTCTGAGGCCAGGAGGTTGGCAGGTGTGCCATTGTCACCTTGGTGCAGCCTCCTCACTAACAGACTACAGGGAGCTTTCAGTATTAGCTTGTCTAGAGCAACCCACTGTTTGTTGTCATTATCTAAAAAATGTGCATCTATATGTACAGGGAGAGTGTATTACATTGTGTGTGTGTGTGTGTGTGTGTGTGTGTGTGTGTGTGTGTGTGTGTTGTGTGTGTGTGTGTGTAAAAGAGTGAGAGAGAAAGAGTGAGATAATAGATGGATGTGTGTGTGTGTGTGTGTGTGTGTGTGTGTGTGTGTGTGTGTGTGTGTGTGTGTGTGTGTACACGTGTGTGTGTGTGACAAAGAGAGAGATAAGATAATGTTGCTTATAGCCCAGCTGACCGCAAAGGGCCACATCAGGGCTGCAAAGAGAGAGAGAGAGAGAGAGAGAGAGAGAGTACATGTGTGTATTGTGTTCATGTCCATTGCAATTTAAACTTTATGTTAAAGCAGAATCTTATATAATATAGACATTGTTTAACCGATTTTTTTCCAAAACAAACTGAAGTGTTACATTGTTGCTCCCAACATCAGGTATTCTATCTGCCTACAGGTGAAATACGAACTCGTCAGATCCTCGATCGAGAGAAAGCTAGCCAGTATGAGCTGACTGTTTCGGCAACTGACAATGGGGGTCAGATGGGTTTTGCAACAGTGACGGTGGTTCTAAAAGACGAGAATGACAACATGCCAGAGTTCCTGAGGGAAGAGTACCTGGCCAGCACCTTCTTCAATGCTTCCATTGGCACCTCAGTTATTCAGGTAGAGAGGCTGGATGAGGAGGTGTGTGAATGCGTGCATGTACCTGTTCTTGTCTATATGTATCTGTCTGTTGCTTCTTAGCTCAGTACAGACTTTCACCCTGAGGAGAAGATCATTGTGAATGCTCTATACAGAGTCGGCACCAGCCTCCCAACTTCAGCCTGATTGATAGTTGCCACCATCAAAGCAGTGCTGAAAAGGTCATTCTGTCCAGGTTCAGAACTCTGTATAACAGAATGAAAGTCCCTGTGTGCAACAAAATGACAGTTGAAGAGATGCCTCTGTGACATATCACCCGTGACTGTTGAGTATCACCTTGTCTTGCACAGTGGTTCATAGGGGGTAGCTCTGCCAGATCCAACTCCTCCAAGGCACCTAAGGCACCTCCACCTGGGAGCACAACCCACAATTCATAGAGTGATCAGCGAGGAACTCACCTCAAAGAATGTGGACTGATGCCATGATTTGAAATGATAGGCTGCAGTAACACATTTCTCATCTCTACAACGATATTTTTTTTATGGATGGAAATGGCAAATATTGAAAAGAAATATAAATGTGTCAATGAAAAAAGTAAAAACTGACAAAACTAACAAAACAAAAAAGGCAGAAAAAACTAACATGTGAAGAAAACAAAGAGAGTGGCTTGTTGACCTGTTTTCCTGAATGCGTTGAATGATAAAAGTACCAGTGTAATGAATTTGTCATGATAATTGCTAGGTCAGAACATTAGTTATTAATTAGAAGAAGCCTTGTTAATCAGACCTGGAGTTGACAACATTTCAGCTTTCTTTTACATAAAAATAGTTTTTAATAAAGGTACTTTTTGAGCATTTAATTGACAAAAATGAATGGTGATTACAGTCATACACAACATTTTTAACTGCAGTTATTGGGAACACAAGAAAATGATTAAAAAAATTATTTAGTATCTGTTGTTACAACTGGAAAGCTTTTTTTTTTGTTTTTTTTTTTTGTTTGTTTGTTTGTTAACATAACAATTTACGGTTCAGTTCTGTAACAGCCTAAAGAGCGATCAATCACCTTTGATGTTTAGTCGCTGCGTTGTATTCACTGCACCATCACCTTTCAACGTTGTGTGCCAGGTGAAAGCGATGGATGAGGACCTGGGCACAAACAGCCACATCCAGTACACGTTGCTGGCTGGGGAGGACCAGGAGGTCGCAGAGCTCTTCGCCCTGGATGGGGACACAGGGGACATCACTGTCCGCTCCAGCCTGGTCTTTGCCGGTCAGTGTCAGTCCAACCATCGAGGTCAGCAGGGTGCGCATGGAGCGTAGTGTTGGAGGATTTGGTGTCTTTATGAAGAGATTTGTAATGGTGCTGTTTTTAGATGTGGACAAAAATAAACTTTAACCAATATGTTTGTTGGTTGATTGGCGTCAAATAAGACTTTTTTAAAAAAATTCCTCTTATTTCAAGATCGTGGACTGGGTTTCGAAGTGGGGTGACTGCGGGTGGCAATTGAAACAAAAAATACAATCAATGGGCCCACAAACAGATGAAGCAAACAAACTACAAACAAGTAATTTGTTTCTTCCATTCGTTTGGCGGTCCAGTGATTCTACTGTTAATCATGGACTAGTTCATTCAATGTGACAGATCTTTGCAAATGAGTCATGTTTCCTAGAGATCACAGGAGTCAATACATGTACTTGTAAAATGATAAAAATGTCATGTTCCAAACACTTAAAAAGAATTGCTAGTATTGGGTGGCAAACCACAACCTTGTTTATAGCTTTATTCTCATACTGAATTTTAGCAACGCCTCGGGTGTTGAGATATATGCCAGTTTTATAGACAGCTGGATAAGAGGTTCTTTAGCAGCTGAATTTCTCATTGTGTATGATTACTTCATGCTATTGTTCTTTCTTTTCAGCCAACAAAGCCTACCAGTTCTTTGTGGGAGCCAAGGACCAAGGAGACCCGCCCCTAGAAAACCACGTCCCTGTGGAGATCCGTGTCATGGGTGCCGACGATGAGCCTCCCGTCTTTCCCAGCAAGGAGCGCTCTTTCTTCATCCAGGAGGATGAGCAAGTCGGGAGTATCATCGCCACTGTCCGAGCCAGGAGCAAACTGCCCGTCTCCTACTCCATCGTCCCAGGCATGACCAACAGCAGCAACAACCCCGTTGTGTTTTCTGTCAACAACTTTGGACAGATCCGCATCGTGAGGCCTCTGGACAGGGAGATCACTCCAGCCTACACTCTGACCCTTCAGGCGAAGACACGGACATCCCCTCCCCTTGTTGCCTCCATGACTATCAACATACAGTTGCGGGACATCAATGACAATTCTCCTCAGTTCGAGTCCAATCCATACTTTGCGACAGTGATGGAGAATTCAAACGTCAGCACCAGGTCATTCAGGTCCAGGCTGTCGACAGTGACCTTCCCAGAAAACTGGAGTACACCTTCGGTGAGGGCATGGAGCAGATGGCCAGTGTTTTTGCCATTGACTCCTCAACTGGCTGGGTCAGTTTGCTGTCCAGGCTGGATCGAGAAACAAGGAGCGAGTATAACGTGACTGTCATGGTCATTGACACAGACGACGACACCAGAATCAGTGGTCAGGGGGTACAGCTGACGTCTTACACCACTGTTGTCATCACAGTGACGGACTACAATGACAATGCTCCGGAGTTTGACAAATCCCAGCTCTCCACGGCGGTCAATGAAGGAGCGCCTCCGGGAACGGTCATCCTGTCCTTGACCTCCACAGACAAGGATGAAGGGTGAACGCAGAGGTGACCTTTTACATTGTCAGCGGGGACCCTCTGGGCCAGTTCCAGATCCATTCCAGTGGAGAGTTGTTTGTCAACAAGCCACTGGACCGTGAAAGCAGAAGCCGTTACCAGCTGAAAGTGGCAGTCACAGATGGTGGATTTGTCTCATACGCAGATGTCATGGTGTCAGTGCTCGATGACAATGACAATGCCCCTGTTTGTCTGGAGGTGAGATAATTGGCTGTGAAAAACATAACTATTTGGTATCATTGAAAAATTGATATAGAATTAAAAAAAGAAGATTTTAAGCTTTGTGTTGGGCTTTGGGCATAAGGGAAAAGGTGCTGTTTTTTTATGCAGTTGACATTTACTGAATGAAAATCAGAACAGATGGCTTCCTGTCAAATTCCATTTTGTTTTCTTTGTAATTTCAGGCAAGTTTCACAGATTTCCTATGTCCAAAGAAAACTAATCATCTTTTTTCCTTTTTTTGACAACTTGTTTACATTTTAACATAATGCATGTGTTCACTTTTGATGTGTAGGATGTGAAAACAATGCGGAAACACATGAATACACTTCTTCTTTAACAAGCAAACAGACAAACAATTATAAAGGAAAAAAAAAAAATTTTCTGTGAGGGGCAGCAGCTAGTGCGCAGTGCATTCCCATGGTGGATTTTTAACCTTTTCGTGATGCGCCGTGCGATAGTGAAGGCATCTTAGTTGACCCGTTCACGACGAGCCGTGCCCTGGTGACGGCAGCACTGCTGTACTGCCTGGACATGCCGTGCCTCCGTGACGGCACAACTGTAAAAAATTCCCATGTTCTCTCGTCTACCGTCTAGGGGACGCAGCTGCCATAAATATTTAGAACAGGGTCCTAGCCACTGGAAGGGAAGTTTACATGCACTAGCGATGACCTTTGCAACCCCAGAGTAGTCCGAACAAAGAGACCTGTCCGGCACTGGAAGGCACATGTGGAATTTCCTGCTTCACCAATATATCGGGCAGAAGGAGAATGACACGTGGTTTTAGAACTGGTTCAGCAAAGTAGTTCAGAAAATGAAGCTGATAAACATGTACAAGTTTTATCAAAAAGAATCTGAGCTTGATTTATTTGCTCTGTGTATTCAATAGTTTTATACGTCTTATCATCTGAAGCCAAAACAGTGAAAAGTGTGTACTGTGTGCAATGATTTAATTTCCTTAAAAAAAAAAAGAATTCACTTGGATTACACATATTGAATACCTCAGGCGTTCTCTACATCTGTTCAAAGTAAGAGCGAAGTTTTATGCCCCTTTTCTTCCTCATTTGCTGTTGTCATACTAACCAAACAAACGTACACAAAACTGTGCTCTCCTACGTTTTACTTATGTTGTTTCTGTAACAGTAGCATTGCTATTTTACCCAAAATGTATTTGATTCTATGCTCATTACAAAGTTTGCGCTCAAATACCCTTTCCGTTGATATATAGCAACTGCTTGTTATGTTTATATTAGGAGACGTAAAATAAAATAAAAAAGTGTGAAAATCGCGCGTCTGCAACGGTTGTAAGCACGTGCGGTGCATGCGCATGCAGGGAAGTGACATTGCTCTGCCGTGCCCGTCTGGAAAGTATTGAACGATTTGCCAGCTCTGACCAATCAGCTGATAGGAACATGAACCTTCATGAAGGCTTTACAGCGTACAAACAATACCGAAATGGAAGAAATTGATGAAAAATATCACTATTAGTTCACGAGGGCTTGGCTGGATGATGTTATTACAGAAGCATCAGATGATTCATGTGGGATAATATGCTTTTTGTCGCCACACCCCTGTCACATCCCTTGATGAATTTTGTAAACCATTGAAATGAAGAGTTCACATTGTGCTCAACACAACCAAAAGCATTCTGTGCAGCGCTATACCATTTTTGTTTGTTTAGTTTCGGAATGAGTGATGGTCCTCCTGTCAGCGTTACAAAATTTACAGCACTTTAGTCTTCTGCCCATTGTTTTTTGTGTGTCTTATTTGATTATATTTACTACTCAGCACTGCTAAGATCAGATTTGGAACCCATGGATAGAAGATGATAGTGGGAAGGAGCTTATGTGAAAGGATAGCTCAATGAATCTCAGATCACTCGGTGATGAGTAGACTGGCCTTATCAAGCCCCTTCCCACTATTATCTCTGTGAGTTCATCATCTGATGCCTGGTGAATACTGAGCTGCATATAATCATGTCCAAAGTTTGGGCATCTGCCTGCATGTGTTTTTATAAATGCTCTGTGTTTGTGTGTGCGAACATGTGTGTATGTGCGCGCATGTACATTTATTAATTGATCAAAGCAAAACAATCTTTTTTTGTTTTTGTTTTTGTTTATTGTTTGTATATCGTGGTTTTTGTTGTTGTTGTTCTTGTCTAGACATACGTGGATGTGATCGAGAACGAAGATGTTGTGGTTGGAAAGCCGTTGGCCCACATCAGAGCATCGGACAGTGATGAGGCATCGACAGTGAACTCCCGTGTCCAGTACTCACTTCATGGGGAAGGATCCGACAAATTTGTGTTGGAGAAAGAGTCAGGTATGGTGGTCATTCCTCTTTTCTTTTTTCACTGACATATTTTTTTTTAATGTATGTCATGTCTCTTATGCTTTTAGACATCTTGTAAAAGGTGTGTTGTTATGATTTTAGCCTTGAAGCTATGAGTGTGTGTCTGCTTGTTACAGGTGATACAACATAAAGATATACATTTTCTTGTCTTTTTATCTAAATAGGAGCAATAACTCTTTTCAATGTGAATCATTTTGCTTTTTGTTTCTTTCCTTTCCAAAATCCTATAGTTTTCCTTTAATTTTTGTTCTTCTTTCTTCTCACCAGTTTTAATGACAGTTCATAGACGATTGTGTCATGCTGTCTGGCTACAACTTGATAAGGTAAACACACTTTGACACTTGAGGGGAAAAAAAGATCAAACAATATACAAAACCATATATTTCCCACAACAGATTGACTGATAGTTTCAGCATTTGGTAATACAGATTGATGAAAATCACATGGAGCAACTCGAACATCACTTCGTCTTGTTCCCAAGTCTGTTCCCTTTTTGGTTAAAATACAACTGTGAGCATGGGGCAGTCAAATGGTACATGGTGGACAGAAACAGGAACAAAGGAAAGTTACTTTCTTTTGAATTCCTTGTATTCCCAGACATTTACATGTAATATATGAACAGTAATTGCAATGCTTTTTACATAAGATATTTTCAAACTTTGTTCAAAAAGAAAACCTAGCATCTGCCTAGTATGTTGTTCTTGTTCATGTATGAGTGTATGTGTATGGTTGTGTGTGTATTTTTTCTTAACGATGTTGTTCATCTACACACACGGATGCGATCTGACAGGCGTGCTGCGCACGGCCATGCCCCTGGATCGGGAGACTCAGCAGGAGTTCCTGTTGCTGGCTACCGCCACTGACGGAGGGGGTCTGTCCTGTGTGACCGAGGTCCACGTCTTCCTCAGAGATGTCAACGACAACCCACCTGAATTCACGGGCAACTTGAGCGACCCACTGACTGTTCGAGAAGATGCTGCGGTCAACACGCTTCTGACCCGAATTACCACGTCAGACAAAGACACAGGTTAGGAATCGATGAATGATGGTGAGGGGTGACTGAGGTGGGGGCCAAAAGGAAGGGTGGGGGAACACAGTGGGGAGGGAAAGAAAGGGAGATAAGCCAGTTTTTGGTAAGGTGTGGCACTGGGAAGAGGGGAGATGAATTCTCTGTCGTAGGAGGTTTGAAAAGTCCCCACCACTCTCTTTCAAGTCAAAACCAATGACTCGTTATCAAGTATCTCCCTTTTCAAGTTTTTTTTTTCTTCCTATTTTGTATGACTTCTATGACATTCAGACTCTGATGCTGGAATGTTTATGAATATGTACACATGGACATTTAATTGTAGGAAGATGTTACAATATGCATCATTATGGTGTGCTTGTGTGTATGTGATTTTGCCTAGGTGTACAAATATTTCTCTGTGTGTGTGTGTGTGTGTGTGTGTGTGTGTGTGTGTGAGAGAGAGAGAGAGAGAGAGAGAGAGAGAGAGAGAGAGAGAGAGAGAGAGAGAGAGAGACAGACAGACAGACAGAGAGAAATATGTAGGCATATGCAGGGTCAAATGTAAATGCACGTTCATAGGTTCACGTTGTCCTGTGCTTGTGCCCCTTCCCTGCATGTTTTTACACATCAAGGTGTAGTTTGTCCATGGGGGAGGTGGAAGGAACAGCATGAGGGTAATTCCACAGGGAAGGCATGGACAGGCACCTGACTATAAATCTGTTTGAGTGTCTCTTTATCTACACACACTCATTCAAGTATGATTATGTCTTTCTCTGTAAATACTTTTCAAATCGAGAGTCTTGTTTGAATGTTGTTGTTTTTTTAATTATTTCCACTCACCCACCTATCCTCTATATCCCTTTCTTGCCACATCTCATCTTGCCTCGTGTCTCTCATACAACATGCATAACATTAGAGAGGCAGTCTGCCTGTTTGATGTACACCCTGCATGTAAGAAAACGACCATTTTGTGTTGTTCTCCAGGAATCAACCGCAACACCCGCTACAGGTTGTCAGAGGTTCCCCAGTGTCTTCAGCATCAGCCCAGAGAGTGGAATCCTCAGCTTGGTGGGATCACTTGATCGAGAAGAGCATCCAAACTACAACGTGACAGTTGTGGCCTACAATGAGGTAAGTGAACCCAGTGGATTAAAAATCAGAAAGTGAACTGTGTTTTTGAACGATGGAATTGTCGAGGGAAAGATAGAAACTTATAGATGGATTGTGCCTGTTTGGCTTTTAAGTCGGTTTTCATTTGGTTACTTTTTTGCTGTTTTGTTTAAGACAAAAAGAAGGTGCTAAAAGATATGTTCCTTTGATGTGTCAACTCTCAGGATCTGTTGGTTCGAATTTCAATAATGATTTGAATATGGGATTCCTAAGTGTTAATTTTATGACTTTAATGACCCACTTCTCCTGAGCAGAAAAAAATGTTCCCTTCCCGCTACAAAATAGTTCAGTATATTGTTTCTGATTTGGAAAACTCAAGTGGTCAAGTGTGTTCATATTTGGCACATTCATACAGTCGTGATCATGGCTTTCATTTTGCAGATTGCACCAGAAATGTCGTCCACTGCCTTGCTCAGAGTGGTGGTTCTTGATGTCAACGACAACCCCCCAGTGTTTGAGAGAACCAGTTACTACACGGCAGTCAGTGAGACAGCAGCTCTGGACACAGTGGTGGTGAGGGTGAGGGCCACCAGTCTGGACATTGGAGACAATGCTGCCATCACTTACAGCATCGCTGCTGGCAACCAGCAAGGGAAGTTCACTCTGGGCCCAGAGGATGGTAAGAATGGGGTTGTAGTCCCTGTTCTTTGTCAGCATGTTAGCCTTTTGATTACCAGCTTCTTTTCTGGAATATTCCAGCCGTTAACGAAGTATTTTTTCAGTGCTGTAAACAAAATTGAATTGATTTTTTTAACTGTTACTTAAAAAAAAAACTTTTTGGGGCTGTTGCACGATGCGTAGTGATGCTCTATGTATATATGCTTTCAACTCAGACTGACATAATTTAACTAATCTAATTTACCTACAAACACATAAATCCCCAATGAGAATCTGAAAATAAAAATTCCCTCCCTATTTAACACCGCATTTCTGGAACATTTTTATCATCTTAATAACACTTTTTTTTCCCTTAAGATCTTTTTTTGTTAGATAAGCTGGACACAGCATTCTCCTCCAATGGATGCCACCACATCAGTCCAACAACAGATTAGTTAAATTATGTCAGTTTGACTTGAAAGCTTATATACGTAGAGAGCAGTAGACAATGCATTTCTTTGTAATTAGATAGACAGATGGCTTGAAAATTGTGGAGTCAGTATTCATATTAGATACTAGTTTCAAATTATTTGGATAAGGATTGATGTGTACAATTTTTTTTTTTTTTTTTTTTAAGAAAAAAAAAACCTACAGTGCACATGCCCTGAAACTTACCGTTCTCCCTCTGCAGGGGTACTGCGTGTTGCTGAACCGCTGGACCATGAGGTGTCTCGGGAATACTTCCTGACCATTCTGGCTCGGGATCATGGATCACCACCTCTGACCAACACGGCGGTGATCAGCATCAACATCACGGACGTCAATGACAACCCTCCTCGCTTCAGCCAGGACCACTACACTGCCACTGTCTCTGAACTGGCTCAAGTGGGCATTGAAGTGTCTCAGGTAATTATGTTCTTACATTTCGTGGGCTGTTGCATGATGCGTACTGATGCTCTGTGGATTTCTGAACAAACCAAGTCTGATGATGCTTGTGATATTATTTCAGGTCGATTCATACTGTTACCATGGATTCCTTGCTTTGCAAATGTTTAGTTTTTTCACGCATAATGTTAATAATGACTCATTCTGTTGATCAATAAAATATTCATGAATTTGTCCAAAAGCTTTAAAAACAAAGTGAAAGTGGTTTATTGTTGTGTTCAGGTGATGGCGACAGATGCAGACAGTTACGCCAACTCTGTCATCAGCTACGGCATCGTTGATGGAGATCCTGCCGGACACTTTGTCATTGGTCCTCACGATGGAATCATCCAGGTTGCCAAGCCTCTCGACAGAGAAATGGTTAGTATCTTTGGTTAGTTTTTCGGCTGCCCACACACATACATTTTGAAGGGCTGTGAGATTATGGGACTGTGGGAGGGAAGGATGGGGAGCTGGGGATGGTTGTGAGAGATTTTATTTCCCCTTGCAGTGAAAGTTCTATTTCTGTTTGAAACTCTGCATTGACAATATTACTCAACACTCGGAACGTTTGCACTTGCCTTCTATTGCAATGAAAATTCTCTGTCCATTTGAATCTCTTTAAATTGACAATACTACTCAACATTCAGAACATTTACACCAAGCTCTTTATGCCTTTGTTAGTCTTTGCTAATATGTTGGGCAACATTTAATGATGAAAATAACAATTTTATAGCTGACTGCCAACAAAGGTTGCATTAATAGGGATGGCTGTGAAATGTTTGTGCAAGTGTGGGTGTAAATGAATGGTGTCGTGAATGGGCAAAATGGGGTGTACTTTAAAATTGTCATCTTTAATGCTGAAATTCAAATAATCAGCTCTGTATACATATTTTTCTCCATTAATATTTGTGTCAACGTGGCAGGAGAGGTGCATAGTTATGTACTGACAGATGCTGTCCAGGCAGGTGCACAGTGTACATTCTCTCCAGATAAAGTTGTTTGTGGGATGGTGGTCTTCTGGACACATTGATGTAATTGTTTGTTAACAATGTCAGATAGAAATTGTGGTAATTGTTTGTTAACAATGTCAGATAGAAATTGTGGTAATTGTTTGTTGGCAATGTCAGATAGAAACTGTGGTGATTGTTTGTTAACAATGTCAGATAGAAACTGTGGTAATTGTTAACAATGTCAAATAGAAATTGTGGTAATTGTTTGTTGACAATGTCAGATAGAAATTGTGGGAATTGTTTGTTAACAATGTCAGATAGAAACTGTGGTAATTGTTGACAATGTCAGATAGAAATTGTGGTAATTGTTTGTTAACAATGTCAGATAGAAATTGTGGTAATTGTTTGTTAACAATGTCAGATAGAAACTGGTAATTGTTTGTTGACAATGTCAGATAGAAATTGTGGTAATTGTTTGTTAACAATGTCAGATAGAAACTGTGGTAATTGTTGACAATGTCAGATAGAAATTGTGGTAATTGTTTGTTAACAATGTCAGATAGAAATTGTGGTAATTGTTTGTTAACAATGTCAGATAGAGATTGTGGTAATTGTTTGTTAACAATGTCAGATAGAAATTGTGGTAATTGTTTGTTAACAATGTCAGATAGAAACTGTGGTAATTGTTTGTTGACAATGTCAGATAGAAATTGTGGTAATTGTTTGTTAACAATGTCAGATAGAAACTGTGGTAATTGTTAACAATGTCAGATAGAAATTGTGGTAATTGTTTGTTGACAATGTCAGATAGAAATTGTGGTAATTGTTTGTTAACAATGTCAGATAGAAACTGTGGTAATTGTTGACAATGTCAGATAGAAATTGTGGTAATTGTTTGTTAACAATGTCAGATAGAAATTGTGGTAATTGTTTGTTAACAATGTCAGATAGAGATTGTGGTAATTGTTTGTTAACAATGTCAGATAGAAATTGTGGTAATTGTTTGTTAACAATGTCAGATAGAAACTGTGGTAATTGTTTGTTGACAATGTCAGATAGAAATTGTGGTAATTGTTTGTTAACAATGTCAGATAGAAACTGTGGTAATTGTTAACAATGTCAGATAGAAACTGTGGTAATTGTTTGTTAACAATGTCAGATAGAAACTGTGGTAATTCTTTGTTAGCAATGTCTGATAGAAATTGTGGTAATTGTTTGTTAACAATGCCAAAAAGAAATTTTGGTAATTGTTTGTTAACAATGTCAGATAGAAATTGTGGTACTCTGACTCACTGTTTTTTTTTCTCTCTCCTTTCTTTTCAACAAAGCCATGATTTTATTTTCTCTCATTTGGGTGGTATGTTTGTTTTCTGTAATTGAACTGCCCCCCACCCTTCCCCCACCCTCTTTTCCCTTAGTAATTTTAGCTGGGTCATATCTGACAGGGAAATGATTGATTATGTATTTCATTCTTTCTTTGATTGAAACCCACCCCACCCATCTCCCACCCCTCCCCCTCCCTCATTAAGTGATTTTAAGTATCAGATGGTTGATTATTCATCGCATAGATATTAGCTCCATTGATTATCTTGCCCATTTTGTATGATTTACAGTAGGACTATAAACTGAACATGATTCAGGATCTGGAATGTGGAGCAGCCTGATCCACACAAAGGGATACCTCCAAGACTGTGCGGCATAACTTAAACCAGAAATCAACAAATGAAAAAAAAAAAAAAATGATAATAACAACAGCACTAGTAATGCTATTGAGTAAAGCTCTGACAGAACTGCTGAGTGACACTGTGTGCATGTGTTGCCAGACGGAGACGTTCACACTGACAGTACAAATGACACTGTGTGCATGTGTTGCCAGACGGAGACGTTCACACTGACAGTACAAATGACACTGTGTGCATGTGTTGCCAGACGGAGAAGTTCACACTGACAGTACAAATGACACTTTGTGGCTGATGCTTCTTGTTAGGTCCCATGGCAATTGATAACTGTTCTCTTTCATCCTCTCACTCATCTTCCTTCACCCCTGATCAACATGCTTTCTCTTTCCCACTCTTCCCGCATACATGCAACACATGACACAAGGATGTTATATTGCGCTTAGGTCCACTCCACGAGGAGTGAAAATATAATTTGTCAGTTCTTCATATACCAGCATTATACCCAGTGGGTATCTGGACAGGTACATATAATAGTGACCTGTAAACATCAGATTTCTTTTTATCTTGTAATTTCTTGACTTTATGTCCCATTCTTTCAAATGTTTTTCTCTGATCACTTTGTTAAGTGAGGAGTTCAACGCATAAATTCAACCTTAGCTTCAATTGGACAATACCTTTTGTTTGTCAGGTAACGGACTTCAACGATTAAACTCACCCATAGCTTCAAAAGGACAATACATTTGTTTGCCAGGTAACTGAGTTCAACATTTACATCACAAAAGATTCAAAAGGACAATGCCATTTGTTTGCCAGGTAACGGCTAATAATCCAGTATTTCTTTCCATTTCTGACCAGCGCTTTGCGCCGATTTCTTTCCAACACTGCTAAAGGGGGTTAAAAACATCAATTCCCCTGGGATCTGAACTTTGAGTTTGACTGAAGGGGGAAAGCGCCAGCGCCTTGGGAATTTTTTCGGAGAGCAGAGAGTGCGTCTTCACTGCTAGCATGTTACTTCGAAAAGGAAGCGCTTTTGCGCATGCCCGACCTGCATTAAGAATTTTGTCTTACCGGAAAATACCGGAATGATTTTTTACGCATGCCTGGCCTGCTTTAAGAATTTTGTCTTACCGGAAAATATCGGAATAGTCGCACTCCGCCACAAATTCCCTTATGTCCCATAAGAACTTGTGTGCATGTGTTGCCAGACGGAGACGTTCACACTGACAGTGCAAATGACACTGTGTGCATGTGTTGCCAGACGGAGACGTTGACACTGACAGTACAAATGACACTGTGTGCATGTGTTGCCAGACGGAGACGTTGACACTGACAGTACAAATGACACTGTGTGCATGTGTTGCCAGACGGAGACGTTGACACTGACAGTACAAATGACACTGTGTGCATGTGTTGCCAGACGGAGACGTTCACACTGACAGTACAAATGACACTGTGTGCATGTGTTGCCAGACGGAGACGTTCACACTGACAGTACAAATGACACTGTGTGCATGTGTTGCCAGACGGAGACGTTCACACTGACAGTACAAATGACACTGTGTGCATGTGTTGCCAGACGGAGACGTTCACACTGACAGTACAAATGACACTGTCTGCATGTGTTGGCAGACGGAGACGTTCACACTGACAGTACAAATGACACTGTCTGCATGTGTTGGCAGACGGAGACGTTCACACTGACAGTACAAATGACACTGTCTGCATGTGTTGGCAGACGGAGACGTTCACACTGACAGTACAAGCCTCGGACTCAGGCAGCCCCATGCTGTACAGCACTGTCGTTGTCAGTGTGCTGGTGGAGGACGCCAACGACAACCCTCCTTCGTTCAGACATGAGAACTACACTGCTAAAGTGCAGGTAGGTTGTCTCTTAATTTGTGGCTTTTGATTTAGGTTGTTTTGCGTGTTAGCAGAAAGGAAGACTTTGTTCTAGTTAGGCATGTGTAGGTGTGTTCAGTTAGCTGGTTTGACAGATTGAAAAAAAAAAAAAAATCAGAAGACTTGAGTTGACGTGTGAAATGATAAAGTCACTGATTTATGAGAATATGGTAAAATACATTAGACATGGACCTAGTGGTTATTTTTCAGTACTCATTGAGCATATTCGCATTTTATAAGGTACAGATGACGATGAATACAAATGGGTGATAGAAGGAAGAGACTGATGAATTGCCATAGGCAAACTTACACACACACACACACACACACACAGACATGCAGAAATGCACATGCATTCTCACACAGACCTGCACACCAATGCATCAGAATTTGCACTCGCATACAAGCACATGTACACAGAGAGAAAGATGAGTTGTGATCTTGAAAAAGATTTATGTGCAGCAAAGTAGATAAGCCAGTTTGAGTCTGTGAACTTTGTCTGTTGTGCATAGCGGGTTGTCTTTACGGAAGTGAGTATGGATGGTGGATTGAACACACTAACGGTAAAAGAACTGATTTTCTTGTCCATTAATTAATGTGGCATGTGACTGAACTTTTGTTGCTGGTCTTTTTTTTTTTCTTTGTTGTTGTTGTTTTTGTTGTTGTTTCTGTTTACTGTTGCAGACTGGCTGAGGCATATAGTGTTCCATTTTTTAAATTTTTTGACTGTTGACACTTTTCCCTACCTCTTCCAGCTGGTACTTATTCAAACATTTTTATTTATACCCTTGTGTGTGTTTTACCTACACGTGTCCTTTATTTTCAGTGGTCTTTTATGTTTGCTTTTTGTTTCTGGTCATTGTTGACACTCATCCTTCTTCCTCGGAATTACTTTTATTTATAGATATTTGTTTACATTCTGGTGTATGTGGTTTTTTTTTTAATGTATGTATTTCATTTTATTTTAATATTTTGATTGGTGGGTTTTTGTGTGCTTTTTGTTTCGCTTCTGGTTCTAAACTTCTTGAAAGAGCAACAGAAATATTTGGAAAGTATTGAAATTGAGTAAATTTTCATAGGTCGGTCTACCCTCTCTCTCTCTCTCTCTCTCTCTCTCTCTCTCTCTCTCTCTCTCTCTCTCTCTGTCATGATTCATACTATCAAAAGAAAAGAGAAACACACACACACACACACACACACACACACACACACACACACACACACACACACACACACGCACTCTATTCTCACACCAGCACACCACCAGAGACAGAGACGCTGAGAGTGACACTGACAAAAGACAAAGAATTCTGAAGACAGCAGCTTAGCTTTTAACAACACAATAATTTAATCAATGGTGCTTTAACTCTTTCTGTATTCATATCTGAACTAGCTTTGCAATTTGGTTTGATTCTGATGTATAATGCATATCAGAACTTAACACATTTGCAACATGTTGCAGAAATGTGTTATCAAACAATAAACATCCCAGCTGCAGTCAATGTTAGAGAATATACTTTTTTTAATTTGCCACCTTCTTTAAGAATGAAGAAGCCATTGGTGTGGGCATTTTTTTTTTTAGTTTGAAAATTAAATCGAGGTTATTTGTACTTGTTTCTGTCCATATGTGTGTTTGTCTTTTGATCTCCCTTGCATCCTTGGGTGGATCCTCAGGCGTAGGCTTAAAAGATTGCCCCCTACATTTTATACTGTTTGCATAATGTCTTTCAGCAACTTTTTTCCTCCCCACACTTTTGTTTTGTTTCATTTACTACCCTTTGCTGGCTGCTTTGGGGGTGCTGTTGGACTCTTTTTTGAATCCTTGATGGTGAGAACACCATAGTATTATGGACTGTGGTGTGTCTCTATTTGACGCCAGGAGCACAGACACTATCAGCCGTGTCTCCCTGATGAGTCTGACCCAGCGAACGAAAGGCCTAGGAATAGGCAATACAAATAAATGTGCCTTCAAGAGGGATAACGATGGTTCCCTCATGCAGCCAGTGAAGAGTTGTCATATTTATGATATATTTCCTTAATTTTATGTTCCCATTTTCTTCATCTTCAACCCCCCACCCCTACCTCCGCCTTAAGTTCAAATCTTTGCCAAGTCATTATTACTGTGATGACTAAGGGGTTATTGGCCTGCGCTTGTTTTTTTCCCCCCACTATTAGATTGTTTGTCTTTGTATTTTTCTGACTTTATTCAAGTTTAAAAGGCTGTGCCGGTCTTGAATAAAAGTTACTCTGTGTTAGGTTTTCTTATGGGAGCAAGAATTACCCTACTTGTTTATTATTTCTTTTTTCAATTTGTTATGCTAGAAAAATGCGCTCTTTTCTTCACACAGAATATTTGTCTTTCTGCAGGGTAGTACTTTTATGTCTGTTATACATTTTTATCCTTTTAACGTCTTCTCAATGCATTATGCAAGTTTTAAAACTTTACATGCATGTGTTGAGAGTTGCAGGGACAGTAGTGTGTGTGGGTTTCTTTCTTTCATATATTTTTTTTCTTTGGTCTTTTTTTAAATTTTTTTTTTTTAACTAACCCTAAGAAATGTCACCCCCACAGAAAACAAGATATTAAAAAACTGGGTGCAGAGACTGAATTCTTTTTAATTCCTTTCATATCTATGCAAAAATTGATCTGTATTCACATATTTTGCATGTAGCTCTATCGTTAGATTCAGTGTGTGCAGGGGTATGTCCTGGACATTGTTTAAGTTTGTCAAGGTTTGGGGGGGGGGGGGGGTGTTGGGGGTGTTGAAGGGGTAAAAAATTGATTTGTACCAAGAAGTTTGATCTTTTTGATCATTCATATACTCCGGATTTCTGTTTACGAAACACAGAAACTTGAATCCCTGGTGTTTAACAGACTTTGTGTGATTTGCCATGGGGCTGAGTGAAATGTTTTGTTTTGTTTGCGGTTTGTGTTTTTGTTGTATTGTACAGTTTTCATGCTGATGTAATTCAAAGGGAAGAATGCTTGCTAAGCTGAAGTCATTCGTTCATTACTGAAAAGAGGGATAGATAGACCGACACACTCAAACATCAGATAAAGAGACCATTAAAAATCAAAACATGGACTAATTTGTACTTGTCAGTTGCACACACGCACACGCACACACACACACACATACACACACACACACACACACACACACACACACACACACACACACACACACACACACACACACTCTCTCTCTCTCTCTCTCTCTCTCTCTCTCTCTCTCTCTCTCTCTCTCTCTCTCTCTCTCATACACACACACACACACACACACACACATACACACACACACACACACACACACACACACACACACACACACACACACACACACACACACACACACACTGTCACTGAACTCACTCACATGCACACAAGTACACATGTATGTTTAAGCATGTTCATATACGCACCTCCATGTTTACAAAGTGTTAATGTACTAACTTGCAACTGCCTTGCTATATCAGCATAATGTTTTATGTTTTTTTGTGTTTTTTTTCATAGTATCATGTATTGTTTGATGGAATTAACGGTGCCTTTGAACATATCATGCATCTCTGATTTCATGCAGCAGATAACTTTTTAATTTAAGATTTCTGCTGTGCAATCAGTTTATTTTTGTAACTGCTTTTGTACATATTGAATTAGCATAGTGACAGGTTTTATTCCATGAACAGTTCTTGAAATAGTGTCAACTCTGATTTCTGAATACATGTAACATTTTCTCACATAGGACAGCATGGTTCACTGGAAAAACTCCATACTGTGTGGACCCGACAAGTTTTTAAAGTGCATTGTGATTATAAAAGAGACAAATGTTATTTCCTTCTTAGTGAAACATTTTTGTTCTGAAATTTTCAAGACACATTGTCAGCCACAACACAGTTTACACATAGTGTGACCTGAAAGACAGACTGAACAATCTGCCAGTTGAGCTCACACCAAAATAACTTCAGTTGACCTGAACTACTTGGTAGTTAGTTAGTCATTGAACATGGTGAGACAGCCTCAAGTTTAATTTGTAAGACCTTTATGTGGAAAGCAGTTATCAAGAAAGGGGAAGAAATTAATGTATTAGTGAGGCCTGCAAAATTTTGGGGAAAACTGATCATGTACTATGGTGCAATGACTGGCATCATGGACTTGGAGGCTGTGGGGTTTGGGGTTCAGTTCCCATCAGAGGCATTTATTTCGGGGGGGGGGGGGGGGGGGGGGGGGGGGGGGGGGGGGGGGGGGTCTGTCCAGCCAGGTACTAGCTGGAGTTGAGTGTGCTATAGGATGATAACCAAACTGCTGAATTCCATGTTTGTCAAAATTTTCTAACTAAAGATGTCTAAATCTTAGGGGCATGGCAGACATGCGGCCATCTTTCGAAAGGAAGAGTAGAATAGAATTCAGCCCTGTCATGTGGTTTCTGACCAGAATGGAGTTTCGTAGCATCATTTTCATCATCATTTGGAAAAAAAGTTTGGAGAAAAGGTGTTTCTGCAAGACTGATAAGTGCCTTTTACCTTGGTACAGAATGGAAACAATCTTCTCTTGCTAACTTATTCATTTCCATTCCCCAGTCCAATCTATTCTGTCTCGCATTCTCTATTTCTTTGTCTCTCTGTCTGTCTGTCTGTCTATCTAATTTATGTCCATTCTCCAATCCGGTGTATTCACTCTCGTTCTCTGTTTCTTTGTCTATCTGTCTCTGTCTCTGTCTCCCTCTCTCTCTATTTCTCTCTCAGTCTCTCTCTAACCTCCCTCTCTCTGTGTCCATGTTCAATATTGCTGAAACCTGTCCTTTTTTATCCCTTGCTTCAGTCATAATTTTTCCATTCTTTTTCACTTCTTTTATTTCCTCTTTTCCCTCAGTTTTCAAAGCATTATATACAGAAAAGCCTGCTATTAATAGATTTAAAAAGAAAGAAGATTTGGAGGTATACTTTTCCATTTGTTTGTTTTCTGAAGCCTCCACCATTCCTTGTTCCAGGAGGGACGCCGAACAGGAATAGAAATCATGACCTTTAAGGTCACCGATCTTGATGCGGTGGACAATGGATTCCCGTTCACCTTTGACATTGTCGCTGGCAATGATGATGGAGAATTCCACATCAGTTCTGAAGGAGTTCTATCGACTGCTGGAAAACTATCAAAACAGGTACAGATCAATGTGCATGCCAGCGACCTGAACGGATTTGATTTTTCTTTTTGCCCATTCTGATTGTAAGATTCCCATCCCTTCCTCCCTTCCTCCCTCTCAACAGCAGTTATTCGAATGTTTATTTTGTTCCTACTTCACTGAAAGTTGTGGGTGTAGATTTTTGCTATTATCATTTCAGTAGACTTTGTAGGAGAATGCTCACTTTGTTGTGTGAACCGTTGTCGAGTGTCAGGAATTATCTTCTTTTACTATTATTTTTAGAGAGACGTAAGATCTTTTGCTTCTATCTTTCATTACTGTACACTCTTTGGGGATATGTTGAGTGAAAATCAAACGGAAAGGTGTCGAAAACTAACATTGCCCGGGATGTATTATGAAAGTAGATATGCAGGTATTAATCTCTCAGGCCTGGATAACACGGGGATGTAGTATGTAAATGGGCATAGTATACAGCCCTGTCATACAGTCTGTATGTAAATGAGCATAGCATACAACCCTGTCATACAGTCTGTATGTAAATGGGCATAGTATACAGCCCTGTCATATAGTCTGTATGTAAATGGGCATAGCATACAGCCCTGTCATACAGTCTGTATGTAAATGGGCATAGTATACAGCCCTGTCATACAGTCTGTATGTAAATGGGCATAGCATACAGCCCTGGCATACAGTCTGTATGTAAATGGGCACAGCATACAACCCTGGCATACAGTCTGTATATAAATGGGCATAGCATACAGCCTGGCATACAGTCTGTATGTAAATGGGCATAGTATACAGCCCTGTCATACAGCCCTGTCATACAGTCTGTATGTAAATGGGCATAGCATACAGCCCTGTCATACAGTCTGTATGTAAATGGGCATAGCATACAGCCCTGTCATACAGTCTCAAATCACAATAGAACTCCATAGCATCACCTTCACCATCACCTTCACCATCATCATCATCACCTCACCATCACCATCATCATCACCATCATCATCATCACCATCGTCATCACCATCATCATCATCATCACATCATCACCACACCATCATCATCACCATCACATCACCATCATCATCGTCACCATCATCATCATCGTCATCATCATTATCGTCACCATCATCATCACCATCATCATCACCATCATCATCACTCATCATCATCATCACCATCACCATCATCACCATCACCATCATCATCACCATCATCATCATCACCATCATCACATCATCATCATCATCACATCATCATCCCATCATCATCACCTCATCACATCACCATCATCACCATCATCACCACCATCACCATCATCACCATCATCATCATCCCTCATCACTCACTCATCATACCATCATCATCATCACATCACATCACATCATCACCTCATCATCACCATCCTCATCATCATCCATCATCCATCATCACACATCATCATCACCATCATCATCACCATCACATCATTCATCATCATCATCATCATCCATCATCATCACCATCATCATCACCATCATCATCATATCAATCTCATACATCATCACTCCCATACATCACATCATCATCACCATCACTCATCACCGTCACCATCATCACCATCATCATCACCATCATCATCACCATCATCATCACCTCACCATCATCACCATCACATCTCATCATCATCACCTCACATCATCACCATCATCACCATCCACATCACCTCATCACCATCATCACACTCACCATCACCACACATCACTCACCATCTCATAATCATCATCATCACCATCATCATCATCATCATCATCATCACATCATCATCACCGTCACCATCATCACCATCATCATCACCATCATCATCATCATCACCATCATCATCATCACCATCACCATCACCATCATCACCATCACCACCATCATCACCGTCACCATCATCACCATCACCATCACCATCACCATCACCACCACCATCATCATCACCATCACCATCACCATCACCATCACCATCATCACCACCATCATCACCATCACCATCATCACCATCACCATCACCATCACCATCACCATCAATCAGTATAACAAGAAGTCTAAAAATCTGTGGCTCTTCTTGTCCTCTCATGGTGACCTCATTTTTGATTTCTTCTCCATGTCAGTGCCTTCGGTGAGTTTGTGTCATGTCGTCAGTTTCATGGAGACTGTCATCAGACTGATGTGATGTGATGTGATGAGCTTACTCATGCTGTCTCTGTGTCTAAACAATTACTGTGATCGGTAGAGAGAATAGCAGGTGATATCCTGCATGTGCTGGTTAGAACAGGTACCACTGAACACACCACCAAAGTGACTCGGCAGAAGTGCAGTGTCTTCTCTGGTGGGGTGCTTCGTGGTGACTCAACATTGATTCTCCCTGTGTGTTACCAGTGCCTGGGCTATGACCAGACAAGTCAGGGTATGACGGTGAAATGAGAGGCTCGGGGTAATTCCATTGGAATGGCACAGTTATTGAGACATGGGACGAAAGAAAAGGAAAGAAAATTTCAGCTGTCTTCCACATGATGTATTTGTAGGGTCTTCGTGGCCCCAGCGCAGCTCTGCCATTTGTTAAGGCTGCTGAGGAGAGGCTGAAGGTCAACAACACACGGCCAGACCCAGGTTTCATTCCATATGGGACTGGTTAACCTCAGTCACCCCATGTGGTTTTTTTTGCTTGTTTTTTTTTTTATTGCCAGGAAGTTGAGTGGCTGAGTGAAAAAATAAACACATGTCCAGCTGAGGTGAAAATTTGACATCCCCACCCAGCTGCGGGTTGTCCATGAGAAAAGATTAAGACTTGTTTTCTTCTAGTTAGTTGTTCATTGTCTGTTGTGTGTTCAGTTTCTGTCCTGTCATGTCTGTGCCAGATTTTCTGTATCAATTTTGTTGAACCTGCATCAGAGAAATTTGAGTGTATCACAAGCATTATTTTTGTACTTGTATTAGAACTGGAGAGAGCATTTTCTGTTGAAACATTTTACCTTGTAAGTATACTCAAATGCACAGGTGACAGAGGAACAAGCTGTTTCTGTAATGAAGCCACTCTCTGTGTGTGCATGGTCAGGTGACAGAGGAACAAGCTGTTTCTGTAATGAAGCCACTCTCTGTGTGTGCATGGTCAGGTGAAAGACCAGTATGACCTGACCGTGCGCGTTTTCGACAACGGTTCTCCGACTTTGCACTCTGATGCCCAAGTCACTGTCCACGTTGTAGACGACAGCATCTATCCTCCTGTAGTCGGGAACCTTTCTATTCACATCAGCTCTTGCATGGACGCTTTCCCTGGAGGGGTCATAGGGCAGGTGGAGGCCACAGACCGTGACCCTTACGACACTCTCTCCTTCAGCATTGTGTCGCCCAATCGTCATCTGTTTGATGTTCACCGGGATGATGGTCGTCTGATCGCCTTGACGGGGCTGGATGAAGGAGAATATGTTGTGAACGTCAGCGTCACTGATGGGAAGTTTACACAGTATGGTCAGGTAAGCTTGGGTTTTGTTTGTGTTTTCCCTGGAATACTTGTGTGTGTGTGTGTGTGTGTGTGTGTGTGTGTGTGTGTGTGTGTGTGTGTGTTTGTTTTTATGTTTGTTTATGATTAAGTTCTTGGTAAACATTAGAATATTGCCATGGTTTTTGTTGATTGCAGGGTGCTTTGAATATGGAAAGTAGCCCTTCATTATTAAAGACAAACAATCCATTTTACCTATCTGGTTGGCTCTTTGGAAAGCCTAATACATTAAGTTCACTGTACGAAAAAAGAATGCCCCTTGACTGATGCATATGGGTGTTAGAACTGATTTTTTTTCATCATGCATGCATGGCAATATAAGACACTGTGGTTGTGATTCAAGTTTTTTTTTAAAAGATTTTAAAACATCTGCCATACAGTTATCGTTAAGTTTTGATTCAAGGGTATGCAAGAATGGTCTACTTCTGTTAAACAAAGTTCAGAAAATGATAATTATGAGCAAATTTGCAGTTTGGTAACCATGCCCTGTATGAAACAAAGTTGGGAGGAAGATAATTATGATCAAACTGGCAGTTTGGTAACCATGCCCTCTGTGAAACAAAGGTGGGAAGAAGATGATTATGATCAAACTGGCAGTTTGGTAACCATGCCCTCTGTGAAACAAAGGTGGGAGGAAGATGATTATGATCAAACTGGCAGTTTGGTAACCATGCCTTCTGTGAAACAAAGGTGGGAGGAAGATGATTATGATCAAACTGGCAGTTTGGTAACCATGCCCTCTGTGAAACAAAGGTGGGAGGAAGATGATTATGAGCTAATTTGCAGTTTGGTAACCATAACCTTTCAGACAGAAAGTTCAGAAGAAGATTATCATGAGCTAAACTGTGGTTTGATAACCATGATTTGTTCTGCAGATGATGGGTAAAAAGAACTGATAATGTGAAAAATCCTCTGGGAATCTGCTTGAAAGCCACTTTGTATTATTGTGCACTTTTAACAGTTCTCACCCCCTTTTTCTTTCTTACCTTCCACCCTCATCCACACACACACACACACACACACACACACTCACACACACACACACACACACACACACACACACACACACACACACACACACACACACACACACTCCTCTCTCTCTCTCTCTCTCTCTCTCTCTCTCTCTCTCTCTCTCTCTCTCTCTCTCTCAAATTCACTTCACTGTCTGTTTTCATACATGCCAATCATGTACATTGTAGTACACTTACATATGTTTCCCCAGCCAACCTCACTCCCTACCCCCGCTCTCACCTTCCTCTTCATTATTATTATTCTCTTTTTTATTTCGTTTTATTTTTTTGTTATTATCATTTTTTAGTTGTTGTTTTGTTTATTGTTATTCTTATTTTTTGTTTTGTTTTCATTTATCTTCTATTTTCATTTGATGTTCCTCTATGATTACATGACCGCTTTGCTTGCTTCTTTGATTTCTTACATTAATTGATTTCACTGCATGTTGTAGTCCCTACTCAGGGCGAGGACTGGATGTAAAAAAGCACGTTAGTGCTTATCTATTATCCTCGAAAATAAAGAATTTTGTCTTGTCTTGTCTTGTCTTGTCTCTCTCTCTCTCTCTCTCTCTCTCAGCCTATCCATCTTATTCTCCCTCTCACTATCCTTCCGTCTCTATCACTCTGTCTCACACACCCTCCCCCTACTCTTGCTCTGTCTCTGTCTCTGTCTGTCTGTCTCTCTTTCTTTCTCTCTCACTCTCTCTCTTTCTCTCTCTCTCTCTCCTCTCTCTCTCTCTCTCTCTCTCTCTCTCTCTCTCTCTCTCTCTCTCTCTCACAGAACTCTTACTTGTCCTCCTTCTGTCCCACCCCTTGCCCCAGTCTTCCTGCCTCCTTTCCACTTTACTGTTGCCCCTTCTGCTACTGTTGGTACAAGGATTTCAAAACTGACCACTGTTTCATGATCAGTCCTGAAATTCTGTCTATTCTGTTGTTCGTCAATTCAGGTGCCTGTGTCAGTCGTGTGCATCTCCAAAGAGGTGATCGACAGTGCAGTGACCATCCAGTTCGCCAACATGCTGCCTGAACAGTTCTTCGCGACCCACAGGAAGGACTTCCAACAGTTCCTCTCGCAGAAGCTGGATGTCAATCTTAACGACATCAAAATCGTTAATGTCCAAGCCTCCAGTGACACGACCATCACCAGCAACCGCATGCGCCGCAGCGTGTCGGACGATAACAGTCTGGACGTCCTGTTTGCTGTCCGAAAATCACCAGACCAGTATTTCAGCCGAAAGTCCTTGAAGCGGAAAATGCAGAACTTGGCAGACGAGGCGGCGATCAAGCTCGGGGTGCAGGTGATCAAGGTGTTCAGCGATGTGTGCACCCAGTCCAGCTGCGCCGCGGGGCAGTGTGTGGGCAGTGTGGTGTTTGACGACACCAACCTGGTGCCTGTGGTCGTCAACGGAGAAAGCTTTGTGTCAGCGCGGCACTACTACACTCACCAGTGTGTCTGCTTGAATGGTGAGTCCTCTGACTGTGTGCATGGCACTACTACACTGACCAGTGTGTCTGCTTGAACGGTGAGTCCTCTGTGTGCAAGGCACTACTACACTCATCAGTGTGTCTGCTTGAATGGTGAGTCCTCTGTGTGCAAGGCACTACTACACTCATCAGTGTGTCTGCTTGAATGGTGAGTGCTCTGACTGTGTGCATGGCACTACTACACTCATCAGTGTGTCTGTTTGAATGGTGAGTCCTCTGACTGTGTGCATGGCACTACTACACTCATCAGTGTGTCTGTTTGAATGGTGAGTCCTCTGACTGTGTGCATGGCACTACTACACTCATCAGTGTGTCTGTTTGAATGGTGAGTCCTCTGACTGTGTGCATGGCACTACTACACTCATCAGTGTGTCTGCTTCATTTGGTGAGGCTGAATGTCGCCGTGTTTGAGCGCGTGCACGTTAGTATGTACGTTGAACATTAGTGCTGATTGGTTGCTTACATGTATAAAAGAGTGCTGATTGGTTGCTTACATGTATAAAAGATTAAGCGTTTGTGTGACACTGTTTTGTGAGCTGCAGGACAGCATGGTTCATGAGTGAAAATAAATTAACACACATCACACACACATGCATGCACGCACGCACGCACGCACGCACGCACGCACGCACGCACGCACGCACGCACGCACGCACGCACGCACGCACGCACACACACACGTGCGCGCACACACACACTCACTCTTTGTAAAGTTTTGTTAGTAGTTTTGAACTGTGAAAGGTCTTGGCTCAGCTGGCATCTGAAGTGTGGGTAGAATGTCATTTGATTCAAAAGGCGTATGTCTATCTCAAGAAAGAAAGTTACTTGCAGGAAGATGATAGAACAATGTGCTGGCATTAGGTTGATGATGACATAAAGAATTGTGCTCTCTCTTTCTTTCTGTCTCACTCTCATCTACATGTACATGCACACACACACAAATACACACACACACACACACACACACACACACACACACACTCACAAGCACGCACGCACGCACACACACACACACACACACACACACACACACACACACACACACACACACACACACACACACACACACACACACTCACACCAGATAAACATACTTGTTGAAAAAGAGTTGAATTAATCAGTGGAACAAGACATACGTTCCCCACATTTATTTTATATCCCGTCATGCTCTCTGACTTTTAAACCTGACATAACCACCCTGTCCTTATTTATACCCAACATAACTCCCTTTCTCCTTTCATGCCCAGAGTAAACCCCATTATCCCGGCTATACCCAACACAATGCCACGCCTCCATATACATCAAACCTAACCTCATCTCTTTGTGCATCACCAAAGAGGTGATAGACAACTCAGTGACCATCCAGGTTGCCAGTTCTTTGCGACCCACAGGAAGGACTTCCAACAGTTCCTCACACGGATTTCTCCAATTTTGAATCAACATAACCTCCAATGTTTGATCAACACAACCTCCAATGTTTAATCAACATAACCTCCAATTTCCAGTTTACACCGAATGCAGTCTGCCTGACAGAGTGACACCCAACAATAACCCTGCTTCCTGCTTGTGTACACAACAAGCCCATCCTTTGTTTATTTATTGTACACCAGTAAACCACCAGCCCCCCACCCCCCTCCCCTCACCCGATGCTTTCCATCATACATACGCAATATAATCTTCATTTTTTTTCAATTTACTATGAACCCAATATCTTATACAACCACCCTTGCCTCCTTTACAGCCCACTTCTCCCCTTGTCGTGAACAGCCCCAGTTAACCCTCTTCCCTCTGTCGTGAACAGCCCCAGTTAACCCTCTTCCCTCTGTTGTGTTTTCGTTGTGCGTGCAGCAGAGGAGTGCCAGCTGCTGCAGTGTGACCACAAGATGTGCCAGTCCTACGAGGTGTGCGGCAGGGACCTGTACGGTGACCCCGTCTGCCACTGCCCTGAAGGGCACAGCGGGCCGCGGTGTCAGAACGTTGCATCTGTGTGTGTGGGAAACCAGTGTGAAGCAGGTGAGTGCATACCTGTGGGCCTCTCCTCTTTTCTTACACCTGTACTGGGAGCTTTGTATGTCTTATTTATCTAATTGTACATGAATTCTGACCTACCATGGGTAAAATTGACTAGAAAGATAAACAAGGGGGTTCATGTATTCTCTCTCCCATCAGAGTCAGTTCCTGGTAATTATTTATTAGCCTCTGAATATCCTGTTTTCAAAATCTTTTGGGTATATTAGGCGCATGAGTTTTCCTTTCATATTTTGTTAATTTTCTTTTCTTTTATTTTTTGTAAATGAGTGTTTGTATGTCTGTTGAGCGCTATTCATCCTGTAGTTCTTGTCACTTGCTGACACAATCACAGAGCCAGTTTGCATGAGCATTACACCCCAGAAGAAGATTCTACTTTAGAACTTTTTCTCCAGTTCACAGTGTCTCCTTTTCGTTGTTTTCCAGAGAAAGCGATGACGTTTTCTGGCCAGAGCTTTGCCAAGTGGACGCTGGCACACCCAACACAGAAACGCATGTCCTTGTCGCTCAGGTTCAGAACTCGCCAGTCATCAGCCATCCTGATGTATGCCAAGGGCAAGGTGGACTACAGCATTTTAGCTGTGAGTTGTGTGGCCGTGCCATGGCTTTTGATCAGGATCGTCTGTTTTGTTGTGAATGTCATCATCTTTGGTACAGCAAAAGCCTGTTACGAAAGGAACCAAGGCTCACAGCAAAATCCAGACATCACATCACAAATCTGGTTTCACGGAAATCTTTCTTGATTTTTTGAGTCTGTCCTTGAAATGCAGCAAATGAATGCACATGAAGAAAACTTAAAAAGCATGTTGGTGAAACCCATAATGTTGTAACAGGAGAACTGGGGGCAGAATTAGCTATATTTAGACATTTAACTTCCATCACCTACAGACTTGCACAAACTTCCGGTATTGCACTTTGACTCACATACTTTACATGTGGGTATTGTGTGTAGAGACTTTTGGAGAACCATTTATCCGTGTGCTGGAAACAAATTCCAAGTAACCAAGATTTCAGACCCATCCCGTTCAAGCTGTGGACTCTTCACAAAGTATTTCCACTGACTTTGCTCTCAAGGTGGCTTTGATCCATAACTTCTGTCGCACATTTGAGGTGTTACTGTTTACACTTTAATAATAAAAAAACATGCCACCCCTTTCTGCCTTTAATATCTGTGAAAATAAACATACATATCATTTCTTAAGCACTGCACTGATGGCTAAACATGGCATAGATCTTTGCCTTTTGTACTGTAGTAGAATACTTTGGCCTGTGTTTGACCAGATTAAGTAAGGTACAATATATGCGGTTGCAACGGGCAGTACATTTGTTTGGCAAGAAAGGCAGATCTGTCCCCCCCCTCCCCTCCCCTCTTGTCTGCTCCCCTGCCCCTTCCCTCTTCACCGCCTCACTCTCCTCACCTCCTCACCCTTGTAGTAGATGATGATCACTAACCAGGGTGGTAGGACACAGTCTGCCCAGCTGTAGACTTTGGAACGCAGTGTTCACGGTGATGAAGAGTCTGTGACTACCCATATGTGGTCCACTTCATGATTGTTATAATGGAAATCAAACTGCTGTCCTTTGAAGATATTTCTGTGGATGCAGAAGGCTGATCGACACGATGAAGGTGGGAAGGGGAAGTGGATGGGGTAGTTGGGTGATTGGGTGAGAGAGTTGTATAGGGTGTTTACTGTGAAGGGGCTTCAGTTTATGGTCGGTAGATCTGCTGCAGTCATGAGGTCTAGACTGACAGGAGCAGTAATTCATGCTCAGTTTGGCCAATGAAACTGAGGACTAAGTTTAGAATTAGAGTTGTGGGGAGTGTGAAAAGTACAGTTGCTTTCATTTGGATGATACACCGGCTGGTTTCCTGCCAGGCTATGTTTGTCCTGACCTGTGGATAGTGGAGTGCAGTGCACTTGTGGGTACGGGGGCAAGTCTTTGTCTATTTTGTATGCGTTTGATATTTAAACGCAGCATCCGAAAGTTTGATCATTGCCGGTGCAGCATGGGAAAGGGCGCGAGGGATGGGATGTTAGTTTCTTCCCTCATCACACAGTATGCAAAGTCAGGGTCTCTGCGATCCTTGGAGTGCAAGGTGTGTGTCAGACACTTACAAGTCTTGAAATCTCTTGGAACCAGTACATGTTGGAGCTGATAGGCAGTGAAGGGTACACCTGTTTCTTTTAAGAGCGCTGCTCAAGAAGACAAACATCAAACAGGCAAATAAGTAAGTGTGTGAATAAGTGGTTAAAAGATGAAACTCTTGCTGTTAAGCTACTCTACATGGGATTTTCTTTTGTCCAGTATGGCCTGGGATGGAGGAGGACGGTGAGAAAGAACCCATCTGCCAGGCAACTGTACAGCAAATAAAAACTATGAACTACCCATTAAACAATAATGCTACGATTTTAGTAAGAGTTTTTTTTGTTTTATTTGGAGATGGACTACTGTGATGAGCACATTACCAAAATAATGAGGACCGGAGCGTTGGTGATGTCTTGTTTTTAAGCATGGTAGGCCAAGCTCAGTGTACATGAGATATCTATTGAGATGCGACAGGTTATTCATGCATCACAGACATAAATCTTTTTCTCTACCACTAGAACTGTAGCTTGCTTACCTGCAATTATACCTTGTCTGCAAACGCACATCATCTGCCACTCCTGTAAGGGGTACACCAAAGACTAATGAGGATGTGGACCCGTGGAAGACGACTCTTCCAGACCATCCTTAAGAGCAAGGGTTGTTCATCTCTGTAATGCAACATCTGTGTTCAGGTGGAGGATGGCAGTCTGGTGTACCGTTTCAACTGCGGCAGTGGGGAAGGCCAGGTGTGGGTGCCAGTGGACCTGAGTGACGGACAGTGGCACACCGTGTCTGTGGAGCGGACAGGCAGGCTGGCGGAGATTCTGCTGGACAAGGCCTACACGGCCATGGGCACGGCCCGGGCATCCACGAGGTGCTCAACCTCGACTCGGAGGAAGTGTATTTCGGTGCCAAGGTGGACGTGTTGCGCAATGGCTATCGGGACATCAGCAAAGGGTTTGAAGGCTGCATGGATGATATCAGGTGTGTACGAGTGGTCCACGTTGTTCTCTCTCTGTGTGTTTGTCTGTATATGTCTTTGTTCTCTCTCTCTCTGTATGTCTTTGTCTGTCCTGTATTCTCTCTCAGAGATTGGATTCATTTGGATCTTTGGGTACTTAAGAAATCAATTTTGATGAGTAAGTGATAGATGTTTTTGATATTGATAAATAAATTAAATATTTTGACCAAGGGATCCTTTATACCAGAGAGTCAAACCATTACTCATATAATGTCTGATAACACAAACACACACGCATGTACGCACACACACGCGTACACACACACACACACACACACACACACACACACACACACACACACACATGCACACACACAAACACACACATACACACATGCACACACACAAACACACACATACATCACAGACTTTCTCATTATACTCCCACGCATGCATAGCATGTTCACAAATGTGCAGGACGACACAAAGAGGCTGACCTTGAGATCAAACAAGAAGGAAACCAGTATCTCATCTAACCAAACAGTTCCCATAAACTTGCCAACACTGAAAAAACTACCTGCGTGCATGGATGTAGAGAGAGATTGAAAATGAGGTCACCAAAGAATTCACAAACATGTGAGTTTGGTGGGATTTGAACCTGCAGCTCCCCGCCTATAGTCTGTGATGTACTGTACCACAGCAGCTACTGCAGCTAATCTATTTGCTCGACTGAAACTGGCACTGAACAACTTAACACTGATCAGTATTGATGCTCAAGACTCTAAAGTCTTTGGGTATAATGTTAAAGTTACTGTTGTTTAATGTGTGGTCAACTGCACAATGTATTTCTTACTTGCTGACCTCGTTTAGTCTGCGTTCAAATGTTTTGTAAATGGATATTTCTTTTCCACGCAGTTGTATAGAAATGCAGTTTTGGTTGAAAAATGCACCCTGTTCATGTGTGTGTCTGTCATATATGTGTGTGTGTGTGTGTGTGTGTGTGTGTGGACAGAATGTTTGACATACCCCTGCCACTGGAAGGCAGCAACAGCATTGCACACTCTCAACACTTTGAGCAAGTCAGCTTCCGTTGCCAGGACAGCAACACCAAGAAGTTCACTCCTGTCAGTTCCGTCGCTGGTGTGGTAAAAAGTAAGTTGTGTGTGTATGAGAACATGCATGTGTGTGAGTGCCTGTGTGTGTGTGTGTGTGTGTGTGTGTGTGTGTGTGTGTGTGTGTGTACTGCTGCTGACAATGAAATTGGGGCCGTCTTGCGCGAACAGACAGGGAAAAGGTGATCACCACCAGATGTGCGAGTTGATCAGGGGAGGTCACTTAGAGGAATTGTGAAAGTGTTGGCTCACTTCTCTTTCTATAATGATTTTGAATGTTTTATTTGTATTGTTATATTTTTGCTTCGGTGTCCTGATATGGACATGTTCATTCCAAGCATGATAATAGCACTTGTCTGGCAGAAAACATGATAGCATAGAATGTCTGTGCAAATGCAGCTAGCAACAAAGATGAGTGAATGTGCTTTACAGTATGTGTTTTGTCATGTATACTTGCAAGCACATCTGTCCATTCTTCTGTCAGATGCATCTGTGTGGGTCAACATGTGTGTCTCTCTATTGGATAAGTTTATCGTTTGTTTACGAGTCCAAACACAAAATGATTCCCCAAAAGGTGAGATGAGCGAGATAAAATTGACACTTGTTTGAGCACATGTATCTCTCTCTCTCTCTCTCTCTCTCTCTCTCTCTCCCTCTCTCTCTCTCTCTCTCTCTCTCTCTCTCTCTCTCTCTCTCTATGTTATTACAGCAGAGTATTAACCAGCTAACCGAATGGTCTGAATTAAACCATATGTGTCTAAACCCTGTCAAAACCAAACATATGATCATAACCACAAGACAAAAACGTCAAAACCTTTCTTATACGAGCGCACCCCTTTCTATCAATGGTATAACTATCGAAGAAACAGTCTGTCATAAAGTCTTAGGAGTAGTTATAGACAACAATCTGTCATGGTCTGAACATGTACGGTCTTTATGCAAGACAGTTTCGAAAAAGATATACCAGCTGTCCAAGATAAAGCATTTCCTAGACTGCCATTCACGTAAAATATTTTTTCACGCTTATATTGAATCCCATATAAATTATGCATCAACAATTTGGGATTCAGCTAGTAATCATATACTCAAACCTTTGTTTAGTCTTTATAGACGTTCCCTGAAATTAGTTTTGTTAAAATCGGTTACGTTATCATACTCTGACTATACAGATCTGGATATTTTACCATTAAACTTGAAGCTTAAATTCAATAAAGCTTTTTTCATGTTTAAGATTTTTTCGGGTCGTGCTCCCACTTCAGTTACAGAGAAATTTAGATTTAATGAAAATCGCCATTTTCATAAAATTGTAATACCCCGTCCAAGAATAGATATGTTTAAAACCAGTCTTCACTACTCCGGCGGCTTCTTGTGGAACTGCATTTCACCCTCTCTTGATGTTCATGCCAGCATATACAGCTTTAAAAGGGCACTTCATACCCAACTAATGACTGAATTTTCCAATTCATGCTCTTAACCCCCCCCCTCTCTCTCTCTCTCTCCCTCCCTCTCTCTCTCTCCTCTCTCTCTGTCTCTCTGTCTGTCTCTCTCTCTCTCTCTCTCTCTCTCTCTCTCTCTCTCCTCTCTTTCTCTCTCTCTCTCTGTACTGGTCTCTCTCATCTAGTGTTCCAAAGGTGCTGCTTGTCATGTGTAAATTTTTGTTTTTGCCTACAGGATGGGGTGCCTGTTCAATGATTTTTTTTTTCTCCAGAAATGTGTTATAATTTTATTGTTGTGATAATGTTTCTTTTATATATTTATCTATCTTCCAATAACCATTTTTTCATGAACTATATATGATGACCCCTCCCCTCCCACCCCAACCTGTTTCTCTCTGTCTGTCTGTCTGTCTGTCTGTCTGTCTCTCTCCCTCTCTCTCTCTCTCTCTCTCTCTCTCTCTCTCTCTCTCTCTTCCAGGCATTGATTGTGTTCTGTTCTTTTGTGTTAACCGTTTCTTCTTTCTATATATAGCGTATATGTATGTTTACTTCTATTCTAGATTAGTTTTGCTGATGTTGTTATGGCATTTTCTATATATTTCCCTTCATTGAGGGCCGGATGTAAAAAAGCCATGTTGTGCTTACTCCGCTTTTTCCCTCATTAAAAAAGATTCGTTCGTTCGTTCGTTCGTTCGTTCGTTCTCTCTCTATTTCTCTCTCTCTCTATCTGTTTTTGTGTGTAGATGAACATTTTTGAATGTGAGAACAGGGATTTAAAACCATATTGTTTGGGACCTTGCACCATGTGTGGTGTAAATTTGTCAGTGTTCGCATATCTTCATGTCTGCAGCCATACTTACATATTTTGGATGGGGTAAGGGGGGGTGTTGCCATGTCTTCTTGCATTTTGCTGAACTTTGTGTCTGGATTGAGCAAAACTGTGGACTGCTGTGCAGGTGGATTGAGCAAAACTGTGGACTGCTGTGCAGGTGGATTGAGCAAAACTGTGGACTGCTGTGCAGGTGTGTGCAGCAGCTAAAACTGTGGACTGCTGTGCAGGTGTGTGCAGCAGCTAAAACTGTGGACTGCTGTGCAGGTGGATTGAGCAAAACTGTGGACTGCTGTGCAGGTGTGTGCAGCAGCTAAAACTGTGGACTGCTGTGCAGGTGGATTGAGCAAAACTGTGGACTGCTGTGCAGGTGTGTGCAGCAGCTAAAACTGTGGACTGCTGTGCAGGTGTGTGCAGCAGCTAAAACTGTGGACTGCTGTGCAGGTGTGTGCAGCAGCTAAAACTGTGGACTGCTGTGCAGGTGTGTGCAGCAGCTAAAACTGTGGACTGCTGTGCAGGTGTGTGCAGCAGCTCTCCATGCATGAACGGTGGAGTGTGTCAGGTGACGGGACCCAACACCTACACTTGCGTGTGTCGTGGTCGCTTCGAAGGCCCCCTGTGTGAGCTTGACACCGACCCTTGTGAAGAAACCCCATGTCTCAACGGAGGTGAGAGCAAGAAGTGTGTCAGTGGTACTAAATTTCAGTGGAAATGCCAAAATACAGCTTTTAGTTTATTTTATTATTTTTTTTAAAGGTGTTAGCATAGAACAAATAAAATCAGTCTATGAGTAAGAACATTTTTTTTTGTCCCAAAAAATGTAAGGTGATTATTCAGTTTAGCATTTACACATATCCTTCAATATTCTGTGAGGAAATTCACCTTGTTGTATGAAGAAAAATGTAAACAGAGAAATCTGTCGTGATGATGAAGTTATACAAGACAGTATAGCACCATATAAGAATTACAGTGAAATACTCAATTTCTTGTTCAGTCATGTGCCATGAGATCTGCTCATGGTACACACCCTGAACTCAACCAGCCCAGTCAGTCAGTGCTTGATGTACTGTTTTATTTGTTTGAAGGTACTGTCATGTCTGAACGTGTTTCTCCAGGTCAGTGCCTGATAGACAAGGAGGCCCCCAACACCTTCGTCTGCCATTGCCCCAACAACCTTTTGGGCATGCGCTGCACTTACGGCCCAAACTGCCGACCCAATCCCTGTCTCCATGGAGGCACGTGTATTGAGGGACCCACCTCGGCTCTCTGTCACTGCTCGCCAGGGTTTGCAGGTGAGGTGGTGGTGGTGGTGTGTGGGGATCAGTCTGAAAGGATTAGTTATTGGCGCTTGTGTACGTGCGTGTGTGTGTGTTGTCTGTGTGTGTCCATCCAAGCTCGTGTGTGTATGTGTTGTGTGTGTGTGTGTGTGTGTGTGTGTGTGTGTGTGTGTGTGTGTGTGTGTTTGCATGCAATCAGAAGGTTGTGGGAATACTTAATTAATTGAGTACATTTGTGTACAAGTGACAGAAGGATACGTCTAGGAAGTACGTTTGTGCTGATACACAACAAAGATGACCAGGAGGATTAAATTGTCAGTTCAAACTTTACATGCAGCATTTTGTGTAGTTTTACTAAATATGAAGTTCATTCCAGTTGCTTAAACATTTCTGTCAATTCAGTGTGTTGGTTTGCATTTGACATCTAAAAACACATTTATTCTCTTGACAAACAAATTCACTGGGTGCATTGGTTCAGCTTTGAACGATGTGGTTTTCTTCAAGTTGATACAGCGTCCTGACCAACACAGTCTGAACTTGTTGTTTTCTCCCTCGTGTCCATCAGGTTTATACTGTGACAAGACCATCAACCCCTGCGACTCGGCCCCATGCATGAACGGCGGGGTGTGCCATGGATCGACAGGTGGAAAGTTTCGGTGTAACTGCACCATCAGTTACACAGGCAAATACTGTGAGAATGTCAACCTGAGTCGCATCACCTCCACGCCCAGCGGCATCAGTGCCGAAGAGATCTACGGCATCATAGGTAGGTGGCTGCTGTTGCTGTGCTGGACCAGTTTTAGGGGGATATGTTCCTTGTCAGTTGCATTGTCATTAAATCCGAAGTGAACATACATGGCCATTTCAGAAGTATTGCAATGTTAAAAAAGAAAATACCTGTCACAGGTGAAAAACCCAAATCACAAAATTGTTGACAAAAATTTGTAGTAGCTAAAGCAGTGGTATCTTTAAGATGAATTACACTATTCATCCTCCCCTTCTTCGGAGTTTCACACTTGAAACATCACGTTTGAGATGTTCCAGTTGTGTATGTGTGTGTTTCAACTTGCAGGTGTGTATGTGTGTGTTTCAACTTGCAGGTGTGTATGTGTGTGTTTCAACTTGCAGGTGTGTATGTGTGTGTTTCAACTTGCAGGTGTGTATGTGTGTGTTTCAACTTGCAGGTGTGTATGTGTGTGTTTCAACTTGCAGGTGTGTATGTGTGTGTTTCAACTTGCAGGTGTGTATGTGTGTGTTTCAACTTGCAGGTGTGTATGTGTGTGTTTCAACTTGCAGGTGTGTATGTGTGTGTTTCAACTTGCAGGTGTGTATGTGTGTGTTTCAACTTGCAGGTGTGTATGTGTGTGTTTCAACTTGCAGGTGTGGTAGCAGGCATTTTCCTCTTGGTGCTGATCTTCGTGGCCTGGCGAGTGTTCAAGAAACGCAGGCGGGTCCGTCGCCATGCCACCATGCGAGGCAGCCGTGACACGGTGCTGGACGGACTGATGAAGGACTCGTCCTTTGACCTGAAGCGGAAAGTCAGCAACCCGGACCTCTCCGTGCCCATACGTAACATCCCTTCACAGGTACGTAGCATCCCTTCACAGGTGGGAGAAGATGAATGGGTTTTTCTGCTTTAGACTCGCATGTCTAAACAAAGTGACTCTTTGTCCTCACTTGGTCTCGATTGTTTGTGGGTATGTGTATATAGGTATGTATGTGAACTTACGTGATGGGCAAAGTAGGTTCATGAATTTTCACCAGACTTGAAATGGGGTCTTTTTTTCTTGAACCCTCATTTTTCAGAGATCCTATTTTTTTCTATTACATCTCATATTTTTATTGTAGAAATTTGTTTGAAATCTGGATCATCTAAATCATAAGCATTATTAAAAAAAAATCAGTGTTTTACAAGTAGATTTTTTTTAAAGCAAGATTTACAAAGTAAAAAAACAATTGGAATGTGTCCAAGAGCATTCTAACTTAACAAGAAGGATATTAGTCTCAAAACTGCATAACTAAAATTTGGCTTCTTTCTGTGATTAATTAATATTATACTTAAAAAACGACATTTGAAAATCAGAGGAACGGACTCTTAGGGTTTTGAGAATGTGTGTGTGTGTGTTTGTGTGTGTTTGTGTGTGTGTGTGTGGTTTGTGTGTGTGTGTGTGTGTGTGTGTGTGTGTGTGTGTGTGTGTGTGTGTGTGTGTGTGTATGTGAAACTTTACCATTCACATTGATCTGTCAGTACAAGAGCAAGTACATCCAAACGTGGCTGAACAATTAATGGTAATAAAGACTTTCTAACTGTCCCCTGCATAAAGATGTCAACAGTTGCAGAGGTCATGAATCTGCAGTTAGTTTTCATTTTTCATATTACAAAATCAACATCCTCCTTTAGTTTTCATTTTTCATATTACAAAATTAACATTCTCCTTAAGTAAACTGTGATCAGCTGTAGTTATATACTTTAAACATTGGTAAGAGAGATGTCAAATGATGTGTGCGAGGATTGTAATAAATACTAAATTACAGTCACAGTGTAGCAGTCTGTGTGTAACACAGTTTCTACCAAGCAGAGGAGCAGACATGAATAAATGTATAACAAAATATAGATCTAAAATGGGCCATGTGTGGATACGTTGCGCCAATTTTAGCTGAGGAAGACTATATTAGTCTCTATTTCCGGTAAATCGAGCAATTATAGCTGTACTGAAACAGTAGAGATAATGGATTTTATCAGTTTAAGAGTGAAAGATCTGTACAAAAACACTTTTACAAAATAGATACAAAGGACATTTCATATTGTTGCTAAAATGATGGAAAGTATTTGATAATTTGAGAAAAACTCAAAATGTTGAATGGTTAACTCTACTTTCATGGACAAGTGTGGTAGTTTGACATGATGTGCTCTGTTCCCTCTCCACCTCAGCCTCCCCCAGTTCCCAACCGTCCAGTCTCCTACACGCCAAGCACTCACGACTCTCTCAACGTTCTCAACAACCTGGACACCGTGCGGAACTACGGCAGTGCCGCTGACGACCTGGAAACTACCGGCATCTGCCGCTACATCCCCGACTTTCCAGAGTACCTAGCTGCATTACATGCAGGTCCAAGTGGATCTCGATCCCGACCTTCCAACGCATCGAGCAATGCTCCAAGTCTACCCCCTCTCCCTCCTTCCAATACGTCTTCTGATACAGACTCTGTGCACAAGGCGCCTTGGGAGTTTGATTATCCAAATATTCTTGGGAGTTATGAGGGTAAGGAGTTTAGTGGTTATAGTCGAGTGGTTTTGTGCGCGCCCACATTTATGTGTGTGTGTATGCTTGTGTACATGATTTGGTTCATGTTTGTGTGTTTGTACGTGCATTAATCATCTTCCACTCACTCATCATGCTGTCATGAATGTCGGCCAGTCCTGGCTGGCCCTGCAATCTGTGAACCTCTGTTTCTGTCTTGGTTCGAAAGCAGGTTAATTGACAGTGGTTGCACCTCTTGAAGCACTTGTGGGTGGATGAGTGTTTGAGGATGAAGCATATCTATCTATCTATCTATCTATCTATCTATCTTTCTGCCTCTTTTTCTATTTGTCTATCTATCTATCTATCTATTTGTCTGTCTGTCTTTCTATCTTTTGTCTGTCTATCTATCTATCTATCTATCTATCTATCTATCTATCTATCTATCTATCTATCTATCTATAGAGAGACAGAGTGTGTTTGAGGTACCAGAGATCTGATTTCATAGGTGGTGTAAAAAAAATGGCATTCCCATGAACATGCAAGTCCCAAACCATTCAGACAGTCTTGACATGGTGGTGATGTCCCCCTCTCTGTCCCCAGATGACAAGCACCGAGACAACCTGGCAAAACACATGCCAGGCCTCCACTCCCCGACCTTGAACTCTCGGCCCTTCACAGGCCACGATGGAGCTCCTGCTCCAGACGTCTCGTCCGTCAGTAGCCTGCCTGTGTCTGAAAACGATGATGACTTGAATGGTAAGGAAGGATACACTAAGACTTCTTGATAGTTCGACCTCTAAAAAAATAATAATAATTTCTTGAAAATTTGAAATTTTAGAGAAAAGGATGTTTAGATCCACATGCACTTCAAAACTTTTTAAGGACCCCCCCCCCCCCAAAAAAAAAAAACACATCCTGTTGCCCCCCCCCCCCCCCCTCCCAAACACACACACACACACACACACACACACACACACACACACACACACACACACACACACACACACAAGGCAAGCACATATCACAGGCCTATTTCAGCTCAAAGCTGTATCCGATCATGACAGGGATGTGCACATTAACCCTTTTTCTCAATCTTTTAAGAGATTTATTCCATCCAAATCTCTTCACACTTCTTTTTGAAAAGCTGCAAAATAGTATATCATTAGTGAACTGTGAGGGATGTGATTGTGAAAATTGCTCTGTGGTCATCTGATGTAACCAAAACTTCCACGTCTCTTGTTTTTCTCTTACTGAACTCTTTCTTTATTGGTATTTGAATCTGGGATGCTATCATTTGTGCTAAGGCTTGATTGAGCAAGGAGGTTAATAGTTATGCTCCTGAAAGGTTGTTGCAAAATTGGAATGTAAAGCCAAGCAAACAGAAAGTCTCATGTAGATTAAATCAGTAAGATCAGTGGAGAGGAAGTACCCCAAAGAAAAGGTTTTGTACATCATTGTGTATCATTCAAACCATTCGAATATGTGTGGTGCATATACTTATTTTTGTAGCTGCTTTTATTACAACTACTGATGGCAACGTTGCTGAAACCATTGGGTCAGAGCATCGATACATTTTGCCCATCACGTTTGTCATGTTTTGCCTTTGATTGCCATTCATGTCAAAAACGTTTGCCTCAAAGTGGAACTGTGATCACAGTGCAATGCAATGTTATTATTATTGATTTTTTTTTCTTGATTCTGCAGCATGGCGTTCGAAGAGAAAAGGTGAAGCTGGTTGCCCTTTGTACCTGTCTGTTTTACTGTTCCTTCTTACTGTACAGTCGGTCACTGGATGTTGTATACCTGTGCAAAGTGTGGTACCAGATGTATGGATCAGTGGTCACTTGTACACGGAGTTTTCATGTTGAGATATTGCACCCCAACTGCCGCTTGTGTAGAGTATCGCAGTATACATGTTGTGCTGATGACTGCTTTATTTGCACTCCAGTTTTTTTTTTTGCGTGTGTTTGTGTATGTTTTTTTGTTTACTTTTCTTTTGATGGAAGCTGTGTGTGTTGGTGTGTGTGCGTGCGCTGGCTTCTGGGTGTTTGGTTGTGTGTGGGGTTTGTGTGTGTGTGTGTTTATGTCTGTACGTATTTGTTGATTGTTTGTCTGCTCGCTCTGTTTGACATTACATTGCGTCTGTAGTTTCATGACATAAAAATTGTCCTTTCCTTACCTACCCCCCTTTCCACACCTTCTTGCCCCTCCCCCACACTTGGACCTCCGTTGAATGCTATCTTCAGACGTACATATTGTATTGCAGCTTGACGGTGTAATGCTATGTCACTTCAGACGTACACATTCTATTGCAGCATGACGGTGTAATGCTGTGTCACTTCAGACATACACATTCTATTGCAGCATGATGGTGTAATGCTATGTCACTTCAGATCAGATTTGTGTAAGTTCTTGGCCTGCCAGTCAGTTGGATTGTTGGTTGTTTGGAAAGGATGTTGTATCCGATTGCCTCTTAGCTCAGCTCAGTGCAGTTTATCAGCTCTCAGGAACTGAGCGCATCGTGCTTGTTTTGGTTAGTAGTACTTTTACTTAGGGAATGTATTAGCATGCTGAATTAAAACAACGGAATGCAGATGGCATGCTGAATAATAAAGAAATGAAACAAAACAAACAAATATTAGATAATTATCATGTCTTGTTTGCAGTAGTCAAGAAAACTCGGCCAGGTAATTTAGGAGTACTGAGGGATGCCAGTTTAGGTCAGTTTATTGAGTATGTGTGTGCATCATCATTGTTAAGGGCATTACCATACCATGCAAGACTAAGGTACTTTATTTGGACACATTAGTGTGAGGAAAATGATGCAACTTGTGTGAAGTTTACAAAGTGGTGGAAAATGAATGTAAAATTGAAGTAAGTTACTAGAGCTGTAAAATGGGAATAAATGACTAAAGCTGTATATATTTTATAAAAATGGAGCAACAGTTGTGAAGTATGCACAGAGATGGATAAGAATGAAATTTGAATAAGTACTAGAGATGTAAAATTGAGATGGAATTCTAAAGTTATATATATTTTTTATTTTGCAAAAACTATGTTACAAATCAAGACAACAATTCTTTGGAAGTCAATAACGCATGACATAAAGTATCTTCAGATAACAAATGACGCAATGAATCACCCTTGTAATCAATCCATACAGCAGTCCCATCTGCCAGTTTACGAAAATCTCTCTCTGTCTCCCCCTCTCTCTCCCTCTCTCTCTCTTTCACACACACACACACACACACACACACACACACACACACACACACACACACACACACACACACAAATAGTGATAACACCTTGATTGTAAAGGGTCAGAAACAGTATAATGTTACTGATCTAAAGAAAATCTGTGCTGTCATTGCTTGATTTATAGAGGATGAAGTGGTTAATCATAAAATCATGTTATTTATAGCCCAGCCAACCACTGAGGGAGGGGGGGGGGTGTAAGGGCTGGATTGATAATGCTTAGACAAGATAAATGTGCATATATATAATAGGCATAGATATACCTAAACCCATTAATTCTTTCATGAATACTTCCAGTGAAAAGCTTACCCTACACACAAACACAACATGATGCTGCTGCTACATGACCACACAATGGTGAACTAAGGCTGGGCACAATACTGCTTTCCTAGTATTTGTCTTTTTTTTTTCTTCCTCTTTATTTTCAGAGGTGTGGTCAAACGTAGACCAGATAACCTTGCCCCCACCCCCACCTGTGCCCCCCTCCCTCCCCACCCCCCTCCTCCCTACATGTCCCCGTCCCAGAAGAGAGACTCATGTCAATGGCAGAGGCTTTGTGATGCACCGCTGCCGGAAGAGGGTTAGTTGGATTTCCTGTATTCCTGCACCCAGCTGTGTGTTAACAGGGTCATCGCTTCGTGGACTGGGTAGGAGCACCAACATGTCTGGAGCTCAGACCTGTGCACTTGACTGTGTAGGCCACCGGCATGCACTTCGAGTCAGCAGCATGTCCGTTGTAGTCTTGTTGTGCATGATGTCATCTGACGTGTGTAGAAGAGAGTTTAAAGTGAGATGGACATTGGGTTCATTTTTTTTTCTTGTTCACATTTTTCTTTTTCTTTTTTTTCTTTTTTTTTCTTAAGTCTTTCTCATCCCTTCAAGCACCTAAGCTCCTTCTGTTCATCTGTTGTCCTGTGTTGGGGTGATTGGAGAGTGAGGGGTAGGGGAAGAGGAGGAAGGGAAAGGGGAAGGGACGAGGGGGGAATGGGAAGGGAGGTGTGTGTACGAAGAGCAGTTAAGAGTTCAAAGATGTGTTAATAAACTTCAAACATACGTGTGATTTAATTTTGACTTTCCATGCACAGTTGCACACATAACAGCAGTGAAAGCAACAAAACAAAGAAACGAACAAAGGAAGCCAAAAGAAAAGCCCCCCCACCCACCCGCACACACACACACACACACACACACACACACACCTCCACCACCCCACACACATATGCACACACCGTGTTAATGGCTCAGTAGTAGTACATTCAAGTGCATTTTATACCATTCACATTTAACAAACATGTTACTCAAATGACAGCAATGAACGGTGCACTGTTCACAGTGACTGTCACTCTGTCCATGAATGGTTTGGTATTTTCACTGTCACACCCTCTTCTGCCTTTCCTTCTAGTTTACATGTTTCCCCAGTATTTTGATAATAAATCCGTAATTTTTCCTACTTTTGTCCACATGTAATAAAATGAAGCTTTGTTTCTTAAAAAATAAAGGTAGACAACTTTAGGCCTGTGAGGCCTATTAATTTGCACGCAAGTGAGAAAACACCCGAGGAACAAACTCAGAAGCCACTTTAGATAAAAAGAAAAGAAAGGATAAAAAAGCAGGATTTGTCAGGTGCTCTTTATTTAGACAGTCCGTTGAAAGATTGGTCATTAATCCTGAAAACATGTATCACTGCACTATACATGTTACACTAAAGCGCATGTCACTCCAAGTGTGTCTCGCTCAAGTGCTCGCTCTTGCATTTGCTTTTTGATTCTGGTCACATGTGGACAGCCAGATAAACGAACACAAAAGCAGGTCTTCACACGGTTTTGAGGAGCTGAGTATGTCAACTTTCCGGATGAGACTCCATTCAGAGCAAAAGTTAGTGGTTATGTACTCAAAAGAAAAAGAAGAAAAGACAGGGTCAGGGAACACAAGGTTTTCTTTCATCCCAAGCAGCCATCTTCATTGAACTGTGTGAGGAATATTGGGCTGCCTAGACTCTTCATTCATAACAGTGCAGGCACAGATGGACATGATTTAACTTGTTGAACTCATCACTGAAATAACAAGAGACTGAACTTCTCAGCCTGCTTTGAACAAACACAGAACAAACTGCTGAAATGAAGAATAGGATCTGCATAAGGGGTCACATGACTGTTGATTTGCATGCTGCTTCCCTGTGGACTCAGCAGACGTGCTAGCCGAGTGGCGATGCAGGCAAATGAGCCTGCTTTGTTCATGCACTTGAGCAGCAGACTGGTTTGGTGTGACGTGGACTTCGGTGGTTGTATCTTGACCTTTGACTTTGCTCCTTCCACAGATACACCCCGACCTTTCCGTCTCGCCAATGAACCGTTGCTTTGTCATCCCAGTCCCCCCTCTTCCCTCCTGTTCCATATGTATCAGTGAATTGTATTTGCATGCACAGATGTATAGATGTATATACGTACTGGTAATGCTGTATAACTGATTTCATTTCCCATTGCCCACAAGGAATATTTTGATGTATTTTTTGGATGTTTGTTGTGTTTTGTTGTTCTTTTTTCCCCTTCATTCAAAGTAAGTCTTTTTTGTTTGTTTGTGTATGTGTGCACATGTTAAAGTTCAGGAAAAGTGAACCTCATAATTTATAGCAGATTTTTTTACATCCGTACCACATGTGTTTTTGTTGATCAGTGATGGTCTTCAGTATTAAGCAAAGTCAACTGTTGTCTGTAGAACGAAGATAGGAACAAAATATTTACAGCATTTTGTTATTTTTCAACAGCGTCTTGTTTATCTCCTTTCAGTAGAAATTTGCTGTTGGTGATTGCTGCTTATACAGTGCTGATTCTTTTTGGTCTTTGGTGGTGTAGGATCAGTGTGAGTGTGTGTGTGTGTGAATGTGTGTGTTTGTGTGTGTGTGCATGTGTGTGTGTGAGAGAGGGAGAGCGGGAGGGGGAGGGAAACCAATAGATTTTTAATGTTTGATGGTAATGCCTGGACAGCTTAAATTAAGAATGTCATTTTATTGTTTAACAAAAATACATCATGAAAAATTTACCCGTCTGTTTTTATGTTTCTCTTTCTATTTGCCCTGTGTAATTTTGACAGAGGGACACCATTGGTTCTGTGTTTGATTTTAAACTGTTTGAAAAGTGACTTTCCAGTTCCCCACTGATAACAGAGTAGATCATCACCTTGGCTGGTTTGGGGCATATTTATTTTCGTGTTATAACGATTTGTCTTGTATATTGTTGCTCCTGTTCAGACCATGTACGTTATTAAGGAGTCAGATCTTTGTTGATAATAGGATTTGTAATTTCCTAAAAGCAAACAAAATAACAAAAAAAAGAACAGACAAAAAATAAAACACTTGATGGTGTTCATTGCTTCAGTTGTAGAATGATTCTGAAAAAAAAGAGCTAAGTCTATCTTCAGAAAGAAAGTGATGACTCTGTGTCTCTCTGTGTGTGTATGCATTTGTGTGTGTGTGTGTGTGTGTGTGTGTGTGTGTGTGTGTGTGTGTGTGTGTGTGTGTGCATGCGCATGTCTGTGTGTGCACATGGTTCTGTATTTAATGTTTTTTTAGGTATTCTGACAAAATAGTGTACAAATGACTCTGTCTCCTGCCATACAACTGACCACGCACACTGTGCATTGCAGGCTACCACTGGGACACGTCAGACTGGGCCCCCGGACCATCTCTGCCTAACATCAGCGAGATCACCGCCCAGGAGGTGGCCGATTCACCGCCGTCCTCGCCCCCAAGCTACGACAGCAACGAACGTGTTCCCATGCTGGCCTCAGCCACGGCCTGTGCTGTGGACTACATGACGCAGGATATCAACGCCGCTCCCGACCATGACTACATGACAGATTCAGAGTACGTCGGGGAAACCGAGAATGAACTGGACTACGAGGACAGAGAGGATGTGCTGCCCAACTACGCTGAACTTCCTAGGTATGATCAACTTCTGGCCGAGAGAGACCTGAACGACCAACCTTACGAGTTGCCCCAGAATCTGACGGTTCACCCTGACGCTTACTTGCCCTACTATGACCAGGACAGCATCGGGGAGCCCCAGACCGAGGAGGAAGTGAGCAACCTGAGCGATGAGCAGAACAACGAAGTGGACATGGCGGTGGCCCAGCAGGTAGCCGAACGCACCGTGCGACGGCAGCTACCAGGACGCGTGTTCTTGTCCCCGGGGTATGCCACCAGCGGAGAGTACACCACGGACCTGGAGCCTCTGTCTCATGCCTCCTACCTGGATGACATGTCCATGAGTGTGGGGGGCTACACCTCCAACGCTTCTTGCTCAGACATTTCCGGACTGTGTGAAATCGAGGACTCTGAGATCAATGCCAGTGAGAATGAAGAGGAAGACAATGACGAAAACACCCCTTGTCTGTCCCCTCGCATTCACACACAGGTGTAAAAAGGCTCTGGTAGGACCCCTCAGCTGTTGCAAACCTTGAGAAATGGCATCATGTTACTTGTTAAGCGGATTTTACAACTTAAATTGAAAGCAAGGTATTGCTTCTTTCCTAACTTTACAGGCTAACAAAACAATCAAACCATGACAACAGATGAGGTATGAAAATATTTCTGCCCATGCATATTTGTAAGCATCATGCCAAAGACTTCTGTACAAAAATCCCCCCCCCCCCTTCTCCCTCCCCTTTGACTCCAGTGGTGAACTCTTGCCATGGTGTGCATGTATCATATCACTACCCCTCTACAACTACGCACACAGCAACAAAACAAACGAAAAGGAAAAAAAGTTCTTCAGAATCCATTTGGGTTTAATTTTGTTCCTGTTTTTTTTTCTTTTCATAGTTTGTCTTTCAGATGGAAGGTTCGCTCCCTTGCTTTCGATTTGAGCCACTGAACATGACCCAAGACCAAAGTGTATCTAACATTGATCCAGAAGAAGACTGATTGTTTACTTGATGTTTTCATTGTACGTGGCAACACAGACTTGTGCAACTCGTATCATTGAAACCCACCTGATGACGCAGACAGAAGACCATAGCTGCACTGAAGCGGCAGGATCACAGACTGTTGCCTGGCAGTGAAGTCTGCAGCCTTCCCATCCCTCTCTTGCCCACCTTCCTCCAGTCCCAGATCTCTTCAATCCCACCACGCAGACTTTGAATCCCATCCACGAGGAGAGACACTGTATTGTAGCCAGTTTGGTCTGCCCTTTGTTTGCCTGACTGAAGATGCACGTCACAAGAAAATGAAAAAAAAAATTGGAGAGCTTCAATTTGACGACATCTTTTCTGCCGTTGTCATATCTTTGGAAGTGGTCTGTCATATGTGGAAGCCTTGCAGATGACGTTCCATAAATGTGGAAGCTTTGCAAGTGGTCTGCCGTATATGTGGAAGCTTTGCAAGTTGTCTGCCATATTTGTAGAAGCTTTGCAAGTGGTCTGCCATATATGTGGAAGCTTTGCAAGTGGTCTGCCATATTTGTAGAAGCTTTGCAAGTGGTCTGCCATATATGTGGAAGCTTTGCAAGTGGTCTGCCATATTTGTAGAAGCTTTGCAAGTGGTCTGCCATATATGTGGATGCTTTGCAAATGGTCCGCAATTCTGGCAACACTTTGCAGTTGGTCAGCACTGTGTGAGGTTTTGCTAATGGTCTTCAGCCTAGTAGCAGGAAATCACAAGTGGTTGGCATTGTGTGGAAGCTTTTGAAATGGTCTGCAGCCGTGCAGCATGGCTGTACAAGGTGTTAGCAGTATGTGAAAGCTTTGCAACTGGTTCGCCATTGTGGCTACAATGCTTTGCAGATGGATAGCAGGTTGCGGAAAGTTTGCAGGTGGTTTGAGCAACTGTTCCGTGACAAGTGTTGATCTTCAGTTCGGCAAACCAGGGTCAACTGCATGGTTTGCAGTGAAAGTGACACAGCATAAAACAATATACCTAGGCGACTGTGTAACTGGCTAGAGTTTGGGACCAAACAGTTTTGAACTGAACATTATCATCTTGTTTTTCCTTAACAGGATCTCTCTAAAGGAGCTTCATTCATGATGAACAAGTGGTATTGAACATGAAGATAATAACTATAGAGAGTAGCAGTACTTTTGTGGTAATCAATAGATCGAGTGCTTTTTGTGACCATGAATACTGTTAGAGTGCTTTTGATGTATGTGCTGGTATGCACGCATTAAAGCACGATGCTAGGGTGCACCATCACGCAGCCATCAGAATAGCTGGCACCGAGACTGAGAGAGAGAGAGCGAGAGGAAGACAGAGAGAAAGACAACACTGAATGCTCTTGAAGGGAATTGAGGGAGATGTAATGAAAGAGCAAACACCGGGTGTGTCATCTATGGTGGAAGCTCACAGCAGATTTCATCGTCACCATGGTACGAGATCAGGATGTGTGCTGGAGCCTCAGGAATGCTTTTTTCTTTTCTTTTCTTTCTTTTTTTTTGAATTATTGCAAGAAAGATGTAGAAAATATGTCATGATTAATTCAGTTGATTCACGATATATCACATTATGAATGATAAATTTATTCTGTGCTCCTAGCATTCAGAGAGGTTGACTGAAAATATCGTCCTGCATAAAAAATGGTATTTTAGTTTTGTGTTGTGCTTTAGTACTTTTTTTGTTTTTTTGTTTTTTGTTTTTCAAAATATGCCTGTTTGCATAGGTTTTGTGCATTGTAAAAGACGTGTGAACAGAATTCATTTGTAGAGAAGTATGATTGGCTACAGAAAGAGGAGATAACCACTTAATTGACTTTTTTTTTTAATGTTGGGTCATTCATTGCCTATTTCATTCAGTGCTCCGCATCAACAAAGTGACAAAGAATGTTTATCCTGGTTAGGTTACTAATGACTCGTTCTTTATTGTGTCTGCAGGCGTTGTTGATTTTTGTTGTTTGGTTTTTGAATTCATGTTATTTGCACAACACTTCATTAGTTTGTGTGATTGTACTGATATATATTCATGCTGCCATAAAGTGTCACCAAGTGTTTCTGGATGTCTGCTGAGCGTGCACCATGTAAAGAACTTAGCCAATGCAAGGGTTTATTTGTTTGTATAGAGTTTTGTTTTAGCAGTTCTCGAATAAAAGTATACATACCCTCAAATGATAACATATCCATGTATGTGTATGTATGCACATACACTCGCACACGCATACACGCGTACCATGCGCACGCACGCGCACACACACATGCACACACACACACACACACACACACACACACACACACACACACAACATATGATCAACCATTGTACATAACTTGATAACAGATCTGTCAAAATGTTCATAAAAAGCTTGTTGTAGATCCAGATTAAAGTGTAATGGGGGAAAGCCTAATTTTTTCTCCAGCTGTGATAATTATGAACAGCTTTATATCACTCGCAGAACTTTTCCCCTGTAACATGCTGAAAGATGGAGTTATCTGATTTGAAAATAAAGAGCAAGACCTCAAGACATATTAAGCATACTAAATTGTATCCAAGCACTTGTACGCACTTGTACACCTGCACACATACCCAAACAAATGTAAAACACACGCTGTTAAACACACTCACACATTTATGTTAAACATGTGCTCTATGAACATATGCTTTTAAACACACTCACACATTTATGTTAAACATGTGCTCTATAAACACATGCTTTTAAACACACACATTTATGTTAAACATGTGCTCTATAAACACATGCTTTTAAACACACTCGGACATTTATGTTAAACATGTGCTCTATAAACACATGCTTTTAAACACACTCACACATTTATGTTAACAAGTGCTCTTTAGTCATCAGATCAGTATAACAGGGCACACAGAAAGAATTTGCTTTTCTTTTTTTTTTCCAATCTCCTCGTAGACCATCTTAAAACGCATTGTATTGAACATGATCTGTTGCCCATGTAAATATTGTACCATAGTGATAAATGTTGTCTAACCCTGTTTCTCCGCACAGCAGATTCTGGGTCACATGTGATGATGGTGTGTTAGTAGCTCTTGAGTTGCTTCTTGTGATGAAGGAGGTTGTGAAACGTGTGAGGACAAACGTTTTCATAGAGCACAGTGTGATATGTATCCCAGCGTCAAAGCTTTATGTCCAGTCCGGAGCGTGAGTTGTCTTGTGTGTCTTCGCATCGTACCTCCTGTATTCCTTGTTTCATCGGTAAATTGATGAAGTAGTGACCTCTCCACCCCTCTCTCTTTCGATCTCTATCTTATTTATTCATTCCCCAATAACATGGGTGTGCTTCCTCCTGCCTCCACCCTCGTCCCATTACCTCCCTCCCCCACACCCAAACCTGCCCCCCCCCCCCCCTTTTTTTTTTAAAGCTAGATTGTATGTGTAACAATGTGAGTCGGTTTCATCACTCTTTTTCAGTAGTCTGTGCAAGTGTGTGTGTGTGTGTGTGAAATATGTGTGCATGTGTCCAAGGTGAATGTTGATGTTGGTGTGTTTTTCCTGCTGTAATGAGTGCAGAATGATGACTGTAGAGAACTTTCAGCTGTCCCCTGCACGAAGGTATCGGTGAGGACTAAAGGTGTATAATTTTAGATTGACATTTTTCACCCATGTTACAAATCATATATACAGTTATGTGCAACCTGATTACAGATATATGATATGACATTAACATTTTATGGAGAATAGTCATCAGGTATAATTCAACATTTATACAGAGAAATGGACTGTATGTTGTGTTTCAATGCAAACATTAGAAGAGAAATCAGAGAATATTTTATGAAAGTTGGAATGGTTCCACTGTTGACCAAACAGTTGAGTAGGTACACACATATTTTGCAAAATATAAACAAAGGTGGAGCAGGTCCTGTTTCATTCCAAATGTAGATTTAAAGTTTTGCATACAGTTATGCAGTAATGATAATGATTATAATTATGATAAGAAAGTTGTCATAGGTGTCTGTTGGATACATCCCCAAATAACACAATCTAGTTGGTTTTGGCCAGATTTTTTTTTATATTACAAATGTGGAAAGAAGTTATCCATGTGCAGATAAAGGAAAAAAAGAATCCTGAGTAAATCGACTCTCACAGTTTGAAGACTACAACAGTCCAACTGTAAGCTTCCTCTGCAAGTCCATGCATGACCAAGGATTGAAAAAAAACAACAACATACCAACTTAGAATGAAGGCAGATGGTAAACAGAAAAAGATTCAAACTGAAAAACAAAGCGGAGAAAGAGAACGAATAGATTTTTTATGAACAGTTTTGTTCGTTGTTTTTTTTTAGAAAAGAAACGAGCAAAACTTTTGACTGGAAAACAAAGTAACAAGTGTTTAAAACCGTGGCATTTCACAGATGTAGTGGGACAAAAGCAACATCAGAACCAAAATACTGTCCCCGATTCATGTCCTCTGACCTTGTGCTGCTCTGGCCACGATTCGTATGGTGTGTGTTAATTCACAATCATTTGAGGCTTTCCCTTCTTGTTTTTGTTGTTTCTTGTAGGAAAAAAAAAATTAGGATGTAAGTGTATATTCGGTGCTTTAGTCTTGTTTCAAAGTCCTATGTGCAAGATGTCTTAAAACTTTGCTCTTTTTTCCATATTGTAAACGTTTGCAGACATGTCAAAGGATTTTAATTGTTGATCATATGTTGGATGCTGAAGATGTGTTCATGTGAATTGTTCCCAGGTGGAAAGTTTACCAGAGTGATGAAATGTGACAAGAGATCTGATGCTTAAATATATCCTGTCACGGATGTATTTTTTGAAAATTGAAATGATGTACAGTTTTTCAAAGGAGAAATATCATTTTTGTAAATGTGCATATAAGTCTGAATTTTTGTGTATTCGAGTCATTATGTGGGTATTGTGTGTTAGTGGTTTTGTTTTTTAAATAAATGTTTTTAAATGCTTAAGCGACTGTATTAGTGGACGACAGCTTTGCAGTTCTAGGCTTTTAAAGTTGTGTTCGTGTTTCATTGTTTTTTGTTTTCTTGTTTCCGTGATTGATCAGGTTGATCACAGATAATACTGTGTAATAATTTCACACACACACACACACACACACACACACACACACACAATATATACTTGAGTTTGCGTTTGCATGTGTTGTTTTGGAGTGTGCATGCGCATATGTGTTGGAGTGCCAAAGTCCAAATAATTTGTGATGAACAAGAGTGAATTTTTTGTCCCTCAATCTAAAATCTTGAATTTATATCACACATTAAATCAAAGGAATGCAAGGTGCATGTCTGAATCAGAAATCTGTTACTTTAAAGCTTGCTACCTCTCACTGTATTTCTCCAATGTCTTAGGAAAAAAAAGGTAAGCTGAAGTCAAAAAGAAACATCTGCATTCATGTACCTTTTCACCTGACTGATTACATGACCATATTTGAAGCACACATACATTTAGCATCTACTGTGAAGTAATCCCAGAAGATATTGTAGAAATTATTTTTATACATTGCATAACTTAAAAGGAGCCAGGAAATTTGTAATGAAGAAAAAAAAAGTGAATTAAAAAAAAAGAAATGTTCAGGTAGTTAATGTTTTAGCAGTTTTATTTCAGAGTTTACCTTTTCCTGTTCAAGACTACAAGGTTACAATCTTATTTTAAAGACCAGATAGATGTGATTTTTACAAAATCTGCTTTCTTTATGATTTTAGCATTTGACACCTTCACAATTTCATCCAACCATTCATAAGATTTTACTATGTATCAGTGTGTAGTCCAGATTTATGTGATTTACATTTGTGCGAAAAAAAACATTGGTTATTCAGTTTTTAATGTTGTCGCATTCATTTGTTATTATTTTGAAAAATTAAAAGACACACCAAAAAAAAAAAAATTAGTTGTTCTTAGTTCTTTTTCTCTCACCCTTTGTCTGTGAGTGTGTGTGTGTGTTTGTGAGAGAGTGTGTGTGTGTGTGTGTGTGTGTGAGAGAGTGTGTGTGTGTGTGTGTGTGTGTGTGTGTGAGAGAGTGTGTGTGTGTGTGAGAGAGAGAGAGAGAGTCAGAGAGGGATTTTCCTTATGTGTGTGTGTGTGTGAGAGAGAGAGAGTCAGAGAGGGATTTTCCTTATGTGTGTGTGTGTGTGTGAGAGAGAGAGAGAGTCAGAGAGGGATTTTCCTTATGTGTGTGTGTGTCTATGTGTGTGAGAGAGAGAGAGTCAGAGGGGATTTTCCTTATGTGTGTGTGTGTCTATGTGTGTGGCTTTTTTTTAAATTTGAGATTTTTTTTTTTTTGAAGGCAGATGAATACAATGAAGGAGAGTGATTTTAAACTTGTTGTTTCAGTGCCATTCAAAAGCACTAAGTAGTTGACCCATCTGCGTGACCCATCTGCGTGAATCCCTGCACACACACACACACACACACACACACACAATTGTCCAGGCGCTTTAGGCAATCAGGAATTAATTGCAGGCCTGGGTGATCATGACATAGTTCTCTTAGAGAGCAACTTTCAACCTTTTCGAAGAAAACCTCCTAAACGTACCATCAGACTCTGGAACCAAGCAGATTTACCAAAATTGCGCAGGGATACTCATGATTTCAGTCATCTTTTTTTGAGGTCCCATAGTGTTAAAGATAATGTCAGTGACCTTTGGAAGTGTATAAAAACTAATTTGGAATTTATTATGGATGACAACATACCTACTAAAATAACTTCAAGCAAGAACCACCAGCCATGGATTACTACAAAAACTAAACGTTTGTTGAGAAGGAAACATCGTTTCTTTAAGAAATTGAAACTACATCCTAATTCAGAAAGATTACTGGTTAGGTATAAACAGATTAAGAGAAGGTGTCAGAGAGAATGTAGACTTGCTCAACCCAATTATGTTAATTCGATGATTTCGGAAGGTGATCATCAAAACAAGAAATTATGGTCTTACATAAGGAGTAAGAGACAGGACAACACTGGGATTCCAGACCTGAGAAACAACCATAATAACCTAATACAGGACCCCGAAGGGAAAGCAAACTTATTAAACAAGCAGTTTTGTTCAGTTTTCTCAAATCCCAAACCTTTAATTAACGTTAGACTAAAGGATGATGATAAACTCCCTGAAATGCTAAACATCAAAGTAAACAAAGCAGGAGTATTTAAGTTACTGACCAATATTAATGAAAACAAAGCTACTGGTCCCGATGGCGTTCCTGGCAAGCTCTTAAAATTATGTGCCAATGAATTGAGTGAGGTATACCAATTACTTTACCAAGCTTCACTGGACCAGGGAGTAATACCTGATGAGTGGCGTGATGCGAGCATTGTTCCCTTATTCAAAAAGGGTGACAAAACAAAAGCAGAGAACTATAGACCTGTATCTCTTACATCCATATCAGCTAAACTACTTGAACACATAATATATAGTAGCATAATGGACCATCTTGACAAATATGACTTCTTAAATAACGCCCAGCATGGTTTTAGACAGCGAAGGAGTTGTGAGACTCAACTTATAACAACTCTCAATGATTTTAGTAACTGTCTTAACAACAGACAGCAAATAGATGCAATTTTATTAGATTTTTCTAAAGCCTTTGATAAGGTTGACCATGAGGGCCTGCTGCTTAAATTAGAACACATTGGCATTGGCGGTTCTTTGCTAAAATGGGCCAGATCATTCCTCGTTGGGAGAACGCAGAAAGTTGTTGTGGAAGGGTCGTCATCCCATTGTAAACCAGTCTTGTCAGGTGTACCACAGGGAACTGTTCTGGGGCCCTTGTTTTTCTTAATTTATATAAATGACATAAGTAGAAATCTCTCTCCTGGAACTACTATAAGGCTTTTTTGCAGATGACAGTTTAGTATATAGAACAATCAGAAGCAAGAATGATACACGCATTCTACAAGAAGATCTAAACGCTTTACAAGAGTGGGAAAGAACTTGGAAAATGGAATTTCATCCCCAAAAGTGCCAAGTGTTGCGTATATGTAACAAACGCTCACCAATTAGATCAGATTATTCTATCCATAATACTATTCTTAAAGAAACTAATGCTGCAAAATATTTAGGCGTGATTATAGATAGTCGTCTCAAATGGAAAGAACATTACAATTTAGTATGTAAGAAAGCAAATAACATCTTAGCTTTCTTATACAGGAATATCAATGACTGCCCCCAAAAGGTTAAAGACGACTGCTACAAAACACTGGTTAGACCAGTACTGGAATATGGTTGCTCAGTTTGGGATCCTTACCATCTAAAGGACATTGATAACCTTGAAAAGATTCAGAAGAGAGCAGCACGGTTCGTAACAGGGAACCACATCAGAGAAAAGGGGAATACTAGGAAGAACATGAGGAAATTAGAATGGAAACCCTTAGAAGAGAGAAGAGCTTTTATTAAACTTAACACCTTTTTCAAAGGCAGAGCTAAAGTAATTGATATTCCAATGGAACAACTAGTATTGAATAAAAGTAGCACCAGGAGTGGCGGTCAATGTTATACCATACCTGCATCAAATATTGACAGCCACTTACATTCTTTTTATCCCAGTTCTGTACGGCTATGGAACTCACTGCCGGGTGCCATCAAGATTGCCACGGGTGCGGTCTCATTCAGAAAACGGATTGATTCGACAGTTTTGAGATCTGCATACTGACGTTTTTCTATTTTTACTTCCCAGATATTTTATTGAATATCGAGTGCGACCCCTTGTTGCCAAGTTTGCTCCAGGGGCCAACAGTCCGAGTCGCACTGTTTTATGTTATTTTGTTCTACTTTTTAACATGCGCGCTGGTGACCTACTCGTTTTTGAGTGAACCAGTATTTTAGGAAGAAGAAGAAGACACACACACCGGGACACACACACGCACTCACACACCGGTGCACACACACACACACACACACACACGGAGCGGCATGCACAAACACACTGGCACACGGACACACACACAGACACCGGGACACACACACGCTTACACACACACACACACACACACACACACACACTCCGAACTTTAGGCTGGTAGAATAATGCACCAGTGAACAATTCAGTGAACAACAACAACTAAAGAAGAAAGTCATGTACATTCTTTCATACCAATCCACAACCACGTACCACTGTGAACTTCAATGACTGTGGCACAACACGCTACGCCATCAATACAATTACAGAACACGCCAATGTCCACGGCCTACATGGACACGGGTGATCGCCAGAGTCAGGTGCGTGGTGCAGCCGCCAGAATCACTTGTTCTTCATTGCTACAGCTCGCGAACCGAGAGTTC
>CM031601.1:96642140-96679640 GCA_018398815.1 Conus ventricosus | reverse complement strand
GGGAAGCCTTTCTTTATCGCCGGTTTTTACGGCAGGATTACTCCATCAGTCTTACACATGGATATTTCAATAGCTAGATCCCCGAGTGTCTGTTCATCTTTCGTTACTGTAATTCATCCTACGATCCTGTCTGTATTTGTTATGGAGTTAAAAAAGAAGAAAAAGAAGAAGAAGAAAAAGAAGAAGAAGAAAAAGAACATAGGTATTAGACTGAGTTGCATAATATATAATCAGACGGACCCTTAATGATTTACGGAGAGAGAGAGAGAGAGAGGAGAGAGGAGAGAGAGAGAGAGAGAGAGAGAGAGAGAGAGAGGAGAGAGACGAAACTACAATAATAGCTGGAACTCTGAGATCAAAAAAAAACATGGGTTACCACACCAAACAGAGAAAGGACAAGCGAAAGGGGAGGGGAGGTTGTGGGACTGGAATCAACTTAACGATGAAATTCCGTGAACAATAAAAATAATGCCGCTGGTGCATATGTATATCAGAACATTACTCACCGCCTTGTATTGTTCTTTTTGTGGTTATGCCACCTGCAAGTGAGTAGGAAGTGTGGCTGGGGTTATCTTTCTTTGTGTAACACTCCTGTCTCTGTATCCTTGACACGGAGAATTCTGATGGTTTCATTTGCAGTTAGATGACTTCTCTATACAGGTGCATCCATAATAAATAATGGCTAAACACGAAAGGAAAGATTTCTTTTTTTTTGGACATTAGCCTTTGAATACAATTTCTTCTTGTTTTCTTCTAAGATTTAAGACGTTCCAAACGTTAACTACTAATTCAGAGAAAGAGATTGTTTAATTCATTATTTTGTCTCTTCATTCCCCCGTTCTCTCGCTAATACACAAAACACACACACCACACACCACACACACACACACACAACCACACCACCGCGCGCGCGCGCGCGCACACACACGCACGCGCACACACACACACACACACAACACACCACACACAACACACACACAAAACAAAACACCAACACAGGGTAGCAGAGCAGCAAAAAGGGGAGCGAAAAATACTAGCGGGTCGGAGGTTATCAGTATCCCGTTGTCTATCCAGAGGGATCCCGTCTTCTAGAAAATGATGCTTGAAACTTTTAGGAAAAAATCAAACCAAAATTCGGGATGTTCTCTTAATACACGCATAAACCAGCTATTAAAATTTGGACACACCTCATTCTTTTTATCAAAGTAGTTTGCCGTTTTCTCGGATAATAATTTCGCTAATATTTAAAATCAACTAAACGCTTTTAAGTCAAAGTTTTGCAAAAATGTAACATGCCTTTGTGGTGAAATGATAGCAAATTCCCCCATACTTTTCACTGCAAGCAATTAAAACTCATCTTTCCACCCTACCTTAAATTTTTCTCTGGATACAGTTGTAACCGGTTTATCACTAAGTGTAAAATTTGCTGTTCATTGCATCAAAGTCCTATTTTTTTCTGTTGTGTAAAATGGGAACTAGTGTTTTAGTAACGTCCTTGTTATTTAAACGGTTATTCTTCAATGTTTTATAGTTAATTATCCATTTTTGCTGTTGCTGTTAATTTTTATTCTTATAGATTAGGTTGTCTAATACCACAATGTGTATAGACATTAAATTGAGACCTAAACACACACACACACACACACACACACACACACACACACACATTCATTGATTTTAAATTTCGTTGCAACTGGACAGCCGACAAGCTTTGTATTCACTTGCCGCCTTTCCCTGCGTCCGTTTCTCCAGCCATTAGTTCATTTTTGTTAACAGGAAGGAATGACAGCAGGGCATCATACCGGGCTGTCAAGGTGTCAACTTTCATTTCGTGGGCCTGGTTCATGCGTTAGCTTGAAGGTTTTGATAGATTAGTTTCTTTCAAATATACTCAAAACGTTCTAGTAAACTGGGTCCATTTATCACAAAATCTTCGATTAAAGAATTAAGCGTGACTCCGTCAGAAACTCGAAATCACACCCCCTGAGCACTTTTCACGGAGCTGTTGTAAAATGTTCTATTGATTGTCGTTTAAATCCCAGTAAAAATGCTCCATTTGATTGTGTATAAAATCCCAGCACTCTGTCCCCCAGTCCAAACCACTTCAGTCACTAAAGAAAAGCAAACTCCGCTCATCATTTCTTCTCATTTGCACATAACGTGGACCAGTCGACTGGCTTTTTAAAGCAACAGGAGCCGAAATAGGTCACCAGGACCCGTCCCAGCACGACTCGAACCGTTGTGTTCGGTTTTGTTTGCTCTGCCTGCACAAGCCCGAGGGTCGAAACGCACCGCTTATCTATTATGATCTTTTGTGTTCTATTGATTTGGAGATCAGGGCACCCCCCTACCTCTCTTCTTTTTGTTTGTTTGTTTGTTTGTTTTCAACCCTCGGCTTCATATCGAGGAACGAAAAAGACGAAGACCGCCTTCCAAGCCTAAACTTATTACACTGGCGTCGCTTGTAACGCAATGCCCATAGAAGCCAGCGTGATGCCGCCTGATCGTTCTTTGAGGCATTAACAATCTCTGCTGTGGATCACACCTACGTGAAGCTGTCAACACCGACACAATGCCGTTATCTCGTCATTATTCAGCCAAGCGCAACAATGAACCACAAGGGGCGCAACTCTGCGCCGCCGAGGCTTCATAAACTTCCGCGCATTGCCGCTAAGTGACTCGGAACCAGCGGGTTTCAGATTACTTCGGCTGTACCGGCGACGAGCGAGTGATTAGCTGCGAATTGTTCAGACGACAAAAGACACTACAGCGGCGAAGGGCGAGTAGCTTGACACAGGCGGGTTTTATGCTGTATGCGGATACGTTTTGTTTACATATTAGTTCACATGTGTGTGCTTGTGGAGCTGATAAGTGGTGGGAACAATGTCAAAACGTTAAAAATAAAAAGGTGCATATATCTATATAACATGAAAAAGAAGAATAAGTTTTTTAAAAAAAAAGGAAAAAAAAAAGAAAAGAAAAAGTCGAGTCATTTATTTCTGGGTAAACATGTACTTTAGGGTACGAAATTCATGGGGCTGTTTGTACGCACTTTTTCGGGTGTTTTCGGTTCTTCTCGATGCAAAGAGACGTAAGACACCCTCACCTGCCCACTTTGACCTGTCCTGCCCCACTTGTGGGTGCAAATAATTTATTTCACTTCACAAGTAGGGATATGCATGCACATCCAATGCGCCATGTTGGTTGCTGATCACATGGGCACAACGTCATCACTACTGGGGTTCTTGTCTATAAATAGTAACCGCATGGCCTTCGTGATCAGCAACCAAAATGGCGCATTGGATGTGCATGCATATCCCTACTTGTGAAGTGAAATAAATTATTTGCACCCACAAGTGGGGCAGGACAGGTCAAAGTGGGCAGGTGAGGGTGTCTTACGTCTCTTTGCATCGAGAAGAACCGAAAACACCCGAAAAAGTGCGTACAAACAGCCCATGAATTTCGTACCCTAAAGTACATGTTTGTTTACCTATTTCTGACAGTGACAAAAATTGGTTAACATCTTCGTTGTATATATACACTTTTTCTTCTTTTTTTTTTTGTCAGCGCAGATGATCTGTGTAAAGACTAAAGAAGTCTTCTTCTTCTCGAACACAGATAGTGATGCCAGTTGCCCGCACGAAGTTGAATGTCTTCTGAAGTTCCGTCAGGTCCCCGCAGAGCTTGGCCCACAGAGCCACTGGCTCCGGCCATGTGTCCTGCCCGGGCAGTAGCATGGAGGTGACAGTCCGGTAGTATGTGCTCGGTGTACTACAGAAGTGGTCGACAAAACCTGTTTGTTACTCCCATCACCAGGCTATTCTGAACATCACAGGTGACAGAACGCCCAGCCATGCATTCTGGCGATCAGAATTCGCGTGTTTGTAGTTCAATCCGGCGGAGATTTGATGGTCTGTTAACGAAGACTAAGCCTTCCTGTAGGACGGGTGGGGCCACACCCACACTTTATGAGAAGCAGCCCCTGGAAAGAAGTAAAGTACTGTGCATGCTACTCTGTGCAGGAAAGATTATTCATCAGTTTTCCTGTAAAAGACGTGTGGGTGTGTGCATACTACTCTGTGCAGGAAAGATTATTCATCAGTTTTCCTGTAAAAGACGTGTGGGTGTGTGCACACCATACACAATATAAGAAAGGTTATTCATCAGTTTTCCTGTAAAAGACATGTGGGTGTGTGCACACCATACACAGTATAAGAAAGGTTATTCATCAGTTTTCCTGTAAAAGACGTGTGGGTGTGTGCACACCATACACAGTATAAGAAAGGTTATTCATCAATTTTCCTATAAAAGACGTGGGTGTATGTGCACACTACACACAATATAAGAAAGGTTATTCATGTTTTCCTATAAAAGACGTGTGGGTGTGTGCACACCATACACAATATAAGAAAGGTTTTTCATCAATTTTCCTGTAAAAGACGTGTGGGTGTGTGCACACCATACGCAATATAAGAAAGGTTATTCATCAGTTTTCCTGTAAAAGACGTGGGTGTGGGTGTGCACACCATACACAATATAAGAAAGGTTATTCATCAGTTTTCCTATAAAAGACGTGTGGGTGTGTGCACACTACACACAATATAAGAAAGGTTATTCATCCGTTTTCCTATAAAAGACGTGTGGGTGTGTGCACACTATACACAGTGTAAGAAAGGTTATTCATCAGTTTTCCTGTAAAAGACGTGTGGGTGTGTGCACACTACACACAGTATAAGAAAGGTTATTCATCAGTTTTCCTATAAAAGACGCGTGGGTGTGTGTGCACTATACACAATATAAGAAAGGTTACTCATAAGTTTTCCTCTATAAAACGCATGTTTTTGTGCTCACTACTCAGTATAGCAATTTTTAAATAAAAAAAAAATCAATTTCCCTTTATAAGCGGCATGGGTATATTATGCACACCACACTATACATGAAAGTTTACATATTGTTGGTGTATAAGATGCATAGACGTATGCACAGACACCATTCAGAAATGATCACCGTATGTCCCATATTCAAATGCATGGGTGAAGGCACACCCAAATAGAAAAGAACGCATTTCTTCTAACATTTTTATTTTTATTTTTTTTTACCACATTCAGAAAAGGCTAGCCCAACCTCCCACCCCTCATCTTCTCCCCATCCCTGCAACAACAACAAAAAAGGGAAAAAAAAGAGAAAAAGGGGAAAAAAAACAAACAACAGGAACAAGAATGAATGTCGGGAGGGCACAGACATCCAATCAGTGTCGGACGAATTTTTGATCCGTCCCTTGAGTGAGTTTATGAGGGAATACATTTTTTTTTTAACCACCAAAGACTGAGAGAGTTACTCCCCGTGTATTTTCTCTTTACTAGGACATGCAAAATACGCGATGTCACCGTTTTCAATCAACAGAAACGTTCTTCATTCCACGAAAAACATCACTTCGTAGATACAAATCAATTCATGACAGAAACTTCCCAGCGTTCATGTCCAGTGGAAAATTTATCACATCTTTTAATGCAGACAGAACCTGGATCAGCGGTTGATCCAGATTCATGATTTTTGTCTTGTGGCACACCGTATGTTTCCACCATGTTAAACTCGGTCGGTAGTTTCTGTAAGGTGAAACTTCAAATGGAATTGCTGGCTGCACACCGAAAATTAATGCACCATGGCCTTGCTTAAAGAGTCGAGACTGGCACAAGTAGATTGTTTTGAGACTCTGTGTGTGTGTGTGCCGAGACTGGCGCAAGCAGATTGTTTTGAAACTCTGTGTGTGTGTGTGCGTTTCAGATAGGCTAGTTGACTCTCCTTATTTTCTTTCAGACGGCCATCAAGGTACAAGCAGAGTGGTTCCAAGCAGAAGTGGAAGAATTGGTGGTGAGTTGTTCTTTTGATTAAATTATCAGTTTAACATTAAATGGTGGCTCAAACTTACGGTGGGCCTCAAAACGCCTCCACGGATGACATGGTGATTTAGTGCCAAACCCTAGTTGTGGTGTGTGACCTGCTGACTGATACCGGTTTGGCCATTTAATCTGGCTCCACATCATGGACAGCCATGAACGTCCATCCAGGTTCATGGTCAACATCCCCTCTCATGAGGACGTTTGGTTTTTGAAACACTGTGGACGGAGTGTGGAGGTAGCACCTACATGGCGTGTAGAACAGCGCGTGAGGTAATGGGGGTGGTGTGCCCGCTGACTCCGATTGTGTCCGGCAATCTTCTTTTGTAACAGAAGCAAATTCAAATTCAGAATTACTGTACACAACAACAACATACACACACTGACTGACTGAAACCAATTTATTGTCTGATTAACCAAATGGCTATACTGACAAACACACACACACACACACACAACACACACACACACACACACACACACACGCGCGCGCGCGCGCGCACCTACACACACACACGGTGACACACACACACACACATACACACACACACACACACACACACACACACACACACACACACACACACACACACACACACCGCCAGGCAAGACGAATAACATTCAAGACGAAGGAAAACGATGGAGGAACATTGACTTGCTCCTCCTCGAACTAGGTGCAAAACTGGCCTGGGATGAACGACTAAAACTACGGAATGGAACCGAGGTTGAAGGGGAGACAATAACGGGTTTAATATGATAGGAAAAGATAAACGCATTGTCTCCCAGTCAACCTGGGGTCCCATTCCATAGCTTTAGTTGTAAAATTCGGCATCCAGTTCGAAGAGACACAGTCTGTGCATCCTTCGTTGCAGTTGTCTTGAACGTTATTTGTCTTGCCTGATGAACACCAAACGGGTCAAAACAGAGTTGTGTTTGCTTTGTGATTTAGGTTGTTCTTTCATTTGGCAGAGCGATAATTCCGTTTTTTGTTGTTGTTTCAATTTCCGCCAGCAGTTACCCCACTTTGATCCCCCCCCCCCTCCCCTTTTTATTTATTTTTTTTTCTAGTCCTACGTTTTATTTCATCTCGTCATAAGTAGATGTGAGCGTTGTTGTTGTTTCTTGTTTGTTTTGTTTTTGTTTTTGTCTTTGTTTGTTTGTTTGTTGTTTTTTTTTTCACGGTTCAATCGCACAAGAAACTGCATCATAAGGAAAGCTCATCAAAGAGACCGCTGTTTATTCAGCTTTCAGAGAATACAGGAACAAAAGTGAATTCCCATAACCCTCCTTAAAGAAACTATCGAACAAAGAAGTTTCGTCAATTGATCAAGCTTTTATCTTTGACCAGCAACACAACAGGCTGTATATCGCTCATCAATGAACAGCCCATATGATACAACAGGCTGTATATCGCTCATCAGTGAACAGCCCGTTATGATACAACAGGCTGTTATACGCTCATCAGTGAACAGCCCATATGGTACAACAGGCTGTATATCGCTCATCAATGAACAGCCCGTATAATACAACAGGCTGTATATCGCTCATCAATGAACAGCCCGCATAATACAACAGGCTGTATTGCTCATCAGTGAACATACAACAGGCTGTATATCGCTCATCAGTAAACAGCCCATATTGATACAACAGGCTGTATATCGCTCATCAATGAACAGCCCATATGATACAACAGGCTGTATATCGCTCATCGATGACAGCCCATATGATACAACAAGGCTGTATACCGCTCATCAATGAACGGCCCATGTGATACAACAGGCTGTATATCGCTCATCTATGAACAGCCCATCTGATACAACAGGCTGTATACCGCTCATCAATGAACGCCCATGTGATACAACAGGCTGTATATCGCTCAGCAATAAACAGCCCACATGATACAACAGGCTGTATATCGCTCAGCAATGAACAGCCCGTATGATACAACAGCTGTATATCGCTCAGCAATGAACAGCCCATATATACAACAGGCTGTATATCGCTCAGCAATGAACAGCCCATATGATACAACAGGCTGTATACCGCTCATCAATGACAGCCCATATGATACAACAGGCTGTATACCGCTCAGCAATGAACAGCCCATATGATACAACAGGCTGTATACCGCTCATCAATGAACAGCCCATATGATACAAACAGGCTGATACCGCTCATCAATGAACAGCCCATATGATACAACAGGCTGTATACCGCTCATCAATGAACAGCCCGTGTGATACAACAGGCTGTATATCGCTCATCAATGAACAGCCCATATGGTACAACAGGCTGTACATCGTTCATCAATGAACAGCCCATATGATACTACAGGTTGTATATCGCTCATCAATGAACAGCCCATATGATGCTACAGGCTGTATACCGCTCATCAATGAACAGCCCATATGACACAACATGCTGTATATCGCTCATCAATGAACAGCCCATATGATACAACAGGCTGTATATCGCTCATCAATGAACAGCCCGTATGATACAACAGGCTGTATACCGCTCATCAATGAACAGCCCATATGATACAACATGCTGTATACCGCTCATCAATGAACAGCCCATATGATACAACAGGCTGTAATATCGCTCATCAGTGAACAGCCCATATGATGCTACAGGCTGTATATTGCTCATCAATGAACAGCCCATATAGATACAACAGGCTGTACATCGTTCATCAATGAAATCCCCATATAATACAACAGGCTGTATATCGCTCATCAATGAACAACCCATATGATACAACAGGCTGTATACCGCTCATCAATGAACAGCCCGTATGATACAACAGGCTGTATATCGCTCATCAATGAACAGCCCATATGATACAACAGGCTGTATATCGCTCATCAATGAACAGCCCATATGATACAACAGCTATATATCGCTCATCAATGAACAGCCCATATGATACAACCGGCTGTATATCGCTCAGCAATGAACAGCCCATATGATACTACAGGCTGTATATTGCTCATCAATGAACAGCCCATATGATACAACAGGCTGTATATTGCTCATCAATGAACAGCCCATATGATACAACAGGCTGTATATCGCTCAGCAATGAACAGCCCGTATGATACAACAGGCTGTATATCGCTCATCAATGAACAACCCATGTGATACAACAGGCTGTATACCGCTCAGAAATGAACAGCCCATATGGATGGAGGAGCCAGTGTCACAGCATTATGGGTACACAGCAGGAATGTAGCTAAGGCGTACCATTGGCGTCAAAAAGATGCAAGGTGCGGCGCACAGTCAGTAAAACTACAATCATGGTAAAAAATAGTAAACAGATCCATCCACTGGACTACAGGTTTGATAGTTTTTGCGTAATTCTGTTCAACATACGAACCCACAAGCAGACGAGGGACACAAGATAATCTTCTCGGCTGGCACCCGAACTTGCTCATGCTACCTTGTGTGTGCATTGAATTTCTCCTCGAAGGATTGCACTTTCATGCTTTTTTTTTTCCCCTCCCCTTGTGCGATTCATTATTCGCCCTTCGCCGTCGATCGAGCTCGCCTTTCACCGGTAAGAATGACGTGAACTCTCCCCCTGGCCGGTCGATGACTTGAAACTTCGATTCCAATTCAAAGAGAATGATAATGGCCTGCCTGCGCCACAGCGGACGTCATGCACGCGCAGGATCTGTCTGAAAAATCAGAAGAGCTGGTGTGTGAGCACCTGTCTTGTGCCCTTGGTGATTGACGAGAAGAAGGGAGCGGTAAAAGAGTGAGGTTGATCCGAATGGGCAGTTTGTATCGATAGTTTTCTGCATTAAATTCAGACCTCAGGTAACAATAATATACTGAGAGGCAATGAAAACGCAATCCCCATTTCGTCCCCGAAAAATGTCACCTCAGCCAAAATAATGTGAATTATGCACGAGGCATGCAACCTAGCACGCGTATGTTGTATTGCGACGATCTGTATGACAGGCACAGTTGGGTTCATGACGTCATGAGTAAACTACTCCAACACATCTTTTACTGATAACTGCAAAACACGTGCAACACAGGCATACTGTGATTGCATGCAAACAGCCCATGACTGTCCCCTATAAAACACACATTGGCGTTTTATGACACTCGTAGCACCATGCCGCGGTTAACTACAGACCAGAGAAATCAAGCCATTGGCATGCTGAGGGCAGGCACTGCTCACATCAGGGCCACACAAAATTTCAATGTACACCCATCAACCATAACCCGTCTTGCGACTCGGCACCAAAACACTGGAAGTGTAAACGACCGTCCACGCCCAGGCGTCCAACGTGTGACGACGGCACGACAGGACCGCTACATTGTCACGCAGCACCTCCGGAATCGTTTCCAGCTAGCTGCACAAACAGCCCGCAACACTATTGGGACTAGAGAAAGACCAATCAGCAGCCGTACCGTGCGTCGGCGTCTGGCAGCAGCAGGGCTACGGGCACGTCGACCATACCAAGGTCAGATCTTAACCCATCGCCATCGACTAGCACGCCAGCGATGGGCTGCCGCAGGTGGCTTTCTGGGGAACAGGGTTTGGGGGAATGTTGTTTTTTTCGGATGAATCCCGGTTCAATGTCTCTTTCCCGGATGGCCGTGATCGTGTGTATCGACATCAGGGTGAACGTTTTGCGCAACCCTGTGTCATTGAGCGAGATCGTTATGGAGGTGGAGGGGTAATGGTCTGGGGTGCCATAAATGCTCAATTTCGATCGGAGCTTGTGTTTGTGCCAGGCAACTTGACGGCAAGGCGTTATATTGACACTGTTCTTGAGCCAGTTCTTTTTCCTCTCTGGAGACAGCATGGTGGCAACAGACTAGTGCTTCAGCAGGACAATGCTCGACCCCACACAGCCGTTCTCACACGAAATTTCCTTCGGGACAGCAATGTGGATGTCATGCAGTGGCCCTCCGTGTCCCCAGACATGAATCCCATTGAACATTTGTGGGACGAACTTGGACGACGTGTGCAAGGTCAGCAGAATCCCCCAACTACCGTTGCTGAGCTCACCCAAGCATTGCAGCATCACTGGAACGTGATACCGATCCGTATCATCCGTCGTTTGTGCGCTTCAATGCCCCGACGTTTGCAAGCATGTGTTCGTGCTCAAGGGGGACACACCAGATATTGACATTGTATTCCTTCTGTCGCGCCTAAATGGGCGTCACTTCAGGCGAATGTGCACCTGTTATGGGCAAACTAATGTACAGTGGTCGCACTTTTGTCACACGTATTTGCTTTGATGTGTGTTTGTTTCATTTCAAAAAAATTGTCAGTTGACAATGGAATTGCGTTTTCTTTGCCTCTCAGTATAGTAGCAAAAAAACACCAAAAAAAACCCCAAAAAACCAAGAATAAGAAATAGCTGATCAGTTGACTGCGAACTGCAAACTGAATAAAAACTGGGCGATGTTTTCTTTGGGACAACCATAAATCCACAACTCTACCGAATAGTTGACAGTGGAGTGTCCTACCCTTTCAGGCAAAATCACAGGACACATTATTCAGTAATGATGCACAGGGGGTGGGGTGGGGGGTAGGGGATAAGGACTAGGTAGGGAAAGCGGGAGAGGGGGCAGGGGGGGGGGGGGGGGGCGGGAGAATGATGACACATAAATGGAAAGTATCCTCCGTCAGACCTCCATCCCTTGCAGGCTACGCTTTCCTTGCTGCATTCTCAGCTGTGGATTTAAAGCGGGAAGAAACTGAATCGAAGATTAGGTTGCTTCAATTTGGGCTGAGCCTTTGTGTCTCTTTCAATAAATTGTAAGTATGGCTACGCGATTGATGGAATTCTTTAAAAGTTTCCGCGATTGGTACGTGAAAGAGTCGAATTCCGCTGGTTACCGTTCTTTGCGATGCAGTGGTGGGAACAACTCTTCTGCCAGGCTTAGATATAATCTTTTCTAAGCGAGCAGTTTGGAACTGGTGAACGACCGTATTGCTTAACACCAATAGGGAGGAAGTTTACAGAATTCAGCGAATTGCCGAGTCCATCACAGATTCCTATTAACAGATGCCGAATCCATCACAGATTCCTTCTAACAGATGCAAGAAACAGACATGAAAGTTTGAACAACTTAGTCTCTGGCTCAGCTTCTTTCCATTCAGAATTCACTTCATCTTCGGTGTTAACAAGACAGATGTCTTTACAGGCTATGGAGAAGAAATCTTTTCAATTACGTACCACTATTATTTTTACACCATTGCCTGTGAAATGCATATTTTTTGTAATCACACACACTCACACACACACACACACACACACACACACACACACACACACACACACACACACACACACACACACACACACACAAGAACAGAAGAAACGCCAGCCCAGCATTTGACTTGTAGAATGCATACAACATTGCCTAGTTTCGATTTGTTTTGTTCTCATGGAGGTATTTGATTAGCATGACGTCAATGAAGATCGCGATATGGACAGCAGCAACATTTTTCGAGAGAAAAATGTCGGCCTTTTGCTCGGAGACTAAATGTCCGCACCCCATAAATCTCCCATGCAGCTGTCCCAAGGATCTCCGTTTTTCCTGTTTTAGACACTGTTCAGACAAATATGAATGCAAATCTCAACAAATGCGCAGTGGCTCGCTTTCTGACTCTTGTAGGCAATTGGATGATTTACTCAACATCATGTGATGCTCGAGAAAGAACGGAAGAAGCCCAACAGCACCCGAAGAATTACCTAGAGATGGGAAGAATGGAAATGTTCCAGCGATCCAGCGGAAGCCCAACAGTGGTCTTCACTCTCGGTGACAAAACGGCAGACGGATCAACCGCCACCAGGTTCTCGGAACTACCAGCAGTTTCCTCTGTTTACGCTGATGATGGCAACGACAATGGTGACGATCGGAGCACTGATTTCACACACAATGACAAAGACACGAACGTCGATGATTAAGACTTTTCTTTTTCAAATACCAATACTGAGGCGCTGGGAATCGCAACTCATGACAGAGACTAAAACTAAATGTGTTGAGACTTGCACATATATGACGCAAGGTGGAAAAAGGATGTCGACATAAATACTAAGCGCCCAGCGTCCATGTTCCTTCGTAGAACAATAGTGACCTGATTCGTTGTCAAACAACAGCTGTTCTGAATATGAGTGTAAAGTTATCATTAATGATCAGTCGTTTCTTTTCATTGGGCAAACTTTCTAAGTTAATGACCTATTTGGGAAAGTACGAGAGCTTACAGAGAGTTATGGAATAAGAACATTACTGAGATGTTTAAGATTTTGTTATTCCTAAGCCCATTGTGCTACAAGTCTTTCGAGTAAATAAAGAGCCGAAACCTTCTTTCAAAGCAAAAGAAAACCGTGAAAGGGCGTCAATGAGAAGCAAAACACGCACAGGTTCTTTCTTTTTTCTTATTTTTGTCCAGCTGACGTCACGACTGGCCCGCAGCACCAAACACTGATCACTACAGTGCCACATAACGGGACCGGCCTCTAAAGCTGAAACGATGTTAACATCCAATCAACATCACCGCTTTTCAAACTGGTTCAGAGGTTGAGCTAGGAGTTCTATATCAGACGTTACTGGCTCAGAGGTTGAGCTACGAGTTCTACCGGCTCAGAGGTTGAGCTAGGAGTTCTATATCAGATGTTACTGGCTCAGAGGTTGAGCTAGGAGTTCTATGTCAGACGTAACCGGCTCAGGGGTTGAGCTACGAGTTCTACCGGCTCAGAGGTTGAGCTAGAAGTTCTATATCAGACGTTACTGGCTCAGAGGTTGAGCTAGGAGTTCTATATCAGATGGTACGAATTCGAATCCCATCAATACTCAACAAAAGTACCGTTTTTTTATTTTTGGTTTTTTGTTGTTGTTTTTTGCTGCCCATCTTAACGTGTTGTCGTTCTGGTGGTAAGGTTATTTTCAGCATAGGCCGCCCACCGCCATTCTTCGACGTGATGTGTGTGTTTTTCGTTGTCCATGGCGCCTTTAGATAGGTGTGTACGCTAAACCTGCACGCGACTGTCCCTTTGAAGACGCGCCTGCTAATGTCATTTCCACAGGAACCAAAGAATCCTCAGACGTGCCGGAACGGTCTGAAGTGACGGGTCTATCGCGTGACCTCCCCTCCCCCTCCTCCCCACCCCCACCCCTCCCTTCCCATCTCCCACGCTCTTCAACTGTTATTTGTTCCGATGTTCAAAGAATACCTAGACGTGCTGGGAATGTCTTGAACTAATTGCTCTTTTGTCTGGGGGCCTCCCCCCCCCCCCCTTCCTCCCCCCCACTCACCTCTCCCTTCCTTCCCCTCTCCTCTCCGTCTCGTCCCCCAGGCCTACTTTTATGCTTAGCATCTTTGTTTCCCCTGTTGGCGAAAACGTGTTTCCGTACATATAACACGAGTAAGCAAAGGACCACACAAAGGACTCGCTACTCTCCGGGAACTGCCGGTATGGTAAAATGCTGGTTGACAAAAAATACTCTCTTCCCATCTTCGCCCTCAAAAGATATGAACAAGGGGAAAGAAAAAGAAAAAAAAAGTCACCCAGATCTTAGTGCCTTCTGCAAACAGTTTTTGGTCGGATCATCAGTACCAGAATGTCGATTAAAATAAACGAAATAACAAACAAAGAAATAAACTAACAAGAAAACAAAAAGAAAAAAGAGATTTACAGTGACTCTGATCTTACTCCTTTTCCTTTTCGTTTTCTGTTCTTTCTTTTTCTTTCTTTTCTGTTTTCTTTCTTTTTTGTTTTGTTTGTTCTTTTTGTTAATTCATGTCACACTTCCATATCTCCAAATTGCTGCGTTTGGTCAGTGTCTGTGGATCAGTGGGACGCTAAAATGAAGAAAGACAGAAAGAAAGAAAGAAAGAAAGAAAGAAAGAAAAATCCGGGGATGGACCTACCTGTGTTCATGCATGCCTATGCTCCCCAGCAGAGCACAGCATCTGCGGGATCATGGTGCTGGTCCCAGCAGAGCACAGCATCTGCGGATCATGGTGCTGGTCCCAGCAGAGCTCAGCATCTGCGGGATCATGGTGCTGGTCCCAGCAGAGCAGAGCATCTGCCGGATCATGGTGCTGGTCCCAGCAGAGCACAGCATCTGCCGGATCATGGTGCTGGTCCCTGTCTCGCTTGTTCATTCAGTCTCCTTCCATTTTCCCTGTTCAACTCCTGGATTGTTTGTGTGCGTGGGAGAGAGAGAAAGAGAAAGAGAGAGAGAGAGAGAGAGAGAGAGAGAGAGAGAGAGAGAGAGAGAGAGAGTGTGTGTGTGTATGAGCGAGAGAGTGTCTGTGCTCTCTCTCTCTCTCTCTCTCTCTCTCTCTCTCCCCTCTCTCTCTGTCTCTCTCTCTCTCTGTGTCTGTCTGTCTGTCTCTCTGTCTCTGTCTCTCTCTCTCTCTCTCTCTCTCTCTCTCTCTCTCTCTCTGATCTTCCTTTTCTTCTTTGTCGGTCTGTCCTTCATCCTCTCTTCCCACAGTCATGTAAGACACACAGGAAGGGGGTTCTGGCTTTAAGATATATATGTGTTCATTTATGTATGCAAGTTTTTCTTTGTGGGTTTTATTTCTTTTCAAAGAAGGAAAGAAAGAAAAAGATGAGAAGCAATATTGAAGAAGAAAAAAAGAAGAAAATTTGTTTTTAAAAAAGAAGAAAAAATAAGTGAGAGAAGGCAACATCACAAAAAACAAACAAACAAACAAACAAACAAACAAGAAACAACCGGAGAAATTTCTATGGAGTTCCACATTTTGAGACGTGCAAGTGCAAACTGTATAATGTGAGATCTACATACTTCCTTACAATATAAAAAGCAAGCAAGAAATAGCAAAATGAAATAGTATATACTGCGATATTCCGAGACAAAACACAAACAAATATAACAGTGACTTGAAATATATATATATATAATATATATATATATATATAATATATATATTAATATATATATATATATATATATATATATATATATATATAAGAATAAAGGAAACACACACACGAAATAGATCTTTGATCATTTTAAAAAAGAAAAAAAAGTGATTTGCAGTGTGCGTGGTTGAACAGGCTCACAAATGTCGATGCGAACATCGACCACTTCATGTTTTTGGAGGTTCTGTTTCTTTCATACAATGCGAGAGGGATTAGTAAGAGCACATCTATTTAGTTGACGAAAATGCCACATGCTGGTGACTTAAATCAACTCTTTGTCAAACATATTTTTTCCACACTGTATCAGTGTAACAACCACACTGGATCAGTGTAACAACCACACTCTCTCAGTGTAACAGCCACATTGTATCAGTGTAACAGCCACACTATCAGTGTAACAACCTCACTGTATCAGTGTAACAACATCACTGTATCAGTGTAACAACCTCACTGTATCAGTGTAACAACCCCTCACTGTATCAGTGTAACAACCACACTGTATCAGTGTAACATCCACACTGTATCAGTGTAACAACCACACTGTATCAGTGTAACAACCTCACTGTGTCAGTGTAACAACCTCACTGTGTCAGTGTAACAGCCACACTGCATCAGTGTAACAGCCACACTGCATCAGTGTAACAACCACACTGCATCAGTGTAACAACCACACTGCATCAGTGTAACAGCCACACTGCATCAGTGTAACAACCACAATGTATCAGTGTAACAACCACACTGTATCAGTGTAACAACCAATCTGTATCAGTGTAACAACCAATCTGAGCGCAGACACAATCAGCCGTGTCTCCCTGATGAGTCCGATCCAGCGGACGAAAGGCCTAGGAGCAGGCAATACAAATAGATCTGCCTTCAAAGGGATCACGATGGTTCCCCTCGGGCAGCTAGTGAAGGGTTTTTCATATTTATAATATATTTCCCCCATTTTCTTCATCTTCATTTTTTTTTCTCTAAAAGTTCAAATCTTTGCAAGGTCATTATTGTAATGACGGAAGAATTGTTAGCCTGCACTTGTTTTCCCCCACTACTTAATTGTTCAGCATCATATTGTTTGGTCAATCAGTGGGAGATTGCATCTCTTAGGAGATCCAAGTAAAGGTTGTCCTGCACAATTCTTAGCCACTGACATTGCTTGAGTTATAGAACAGCAGAGCTGACCACTCAAACTGTTCCATATCTTTTGATCTCCCTTGTATCCTTGAATGGATCCTCAGGCATAGGCTCAAAGATTGTCCCCTACATTTTATACTGTTTGTATAATCTTTTAGTTTTTTAGCAACTTTTTTCCTCTCCACACTTTCGTTTTATTCCATTTACTACCCTTCACTGGCTGCTTTGGGGTGCTGTTGGATTCTTTTTTGAACTCTTGGTGGGGAGAACACCACAGAATTATGAACTGTGGTGTGTCTCTATTTGACACCAGGAGCGCAGACACAATCAGCCGTGTCTCCCTGATGAGTCCGATCCAGCGGACGAAAGGCCTAGGAGCAGGCAATACAAATAGATCTGCCTTCAGAAGGGATCACGATGTTCTCTCGGGCAGCTAGTGAAGGGTTTTTCATATTTATAATATATTTCCCCCATTTTCTTCATCTTCATTTTTTTTTCTCTAAAAGTTCAAATCTTTGCAAGGTCATTATTGTAATGACGGAAGAATTGTTAGCCTGCACTTGTTTTCCCCCACACTTAATTGTTCAGCATCATATTGTTTGGTCAATCAGTGGGAGATTGCATCTCTTAGGAGATCCAAGTAAAGGTTGTCCTGCACAATTCTTAGCCACTGACATTGCTTGAGTTATAGAACAGCAGAGCTGACCACTCAAACTGTTCCATATCTTTTGATCTCCCTTGTATCCTTGAATGGATCCTCAGGCATAGGCTCAAAGATTGTCCCCTACATTTTATACTGTTTGTATAATGCTTTTAGTTTTTTAGCAACTTTTTTCCTCTCCACACTTTCGTTTTATTCCATTTACTACCCTTCACTGGCTGCTTTGGGGGGTGCTGTTGGATTCTTTTTTGAACTCTTGGTGGGGAGAACACCACAGAATTATGAACTGTGGTGTGTCTCTATTTGACACCAGGAGCGCAGACACAATCACCGTGTCTCCCTGATGAGTCCGATCCAGCGGACGAAAGGCCTAGGAGCAGGCAATACAAATAGATCTGCCTTCAGAAGGATCACGATGGTTCTCTCGGGCAGCTAGTGAAGGGTTTTTCATATTTATAATATATTTCCCCCATTTTCTTCATCTTCATTTTTTTTTCTCTAAAAGTTCAAATCTTTGCAAGGTCATTATTGTAATGACGGAAGAATTGTTAGCCTGCACTTGTTTTCCCCCACTACTTAATTGTTCAGCATCATATTGTTTGGTCAATCAGGGGGAGATTGCATCTCTTAGGAGATCCAAGTAAAGGTTGTCCTGCACAATTCTTAGCCACTGACATTGCTTGAGTTATAGAACAGCAGAGCTGACCACTCAAACTGTTCCATATCTTTTGATCTCCCTTGTATCCTTGAATGGATCCTCAGGCATAGGCTCAAAGATTGTCCCCTACATTTTATACTGTTTGTATAATGCTTTTAGTTTTTTAGCAACTTTTTTCCTCTCCACACTTTCGTTTTATTCCATTTACTACCCTTCACTGGCTGCTTTGGGGGTGCTGTTGGATTCTTTTTTGAACTCTTGGTGGGGAGAACACCACAGAATTATGAACTGTGGTGTGTCTCTATTTGACACCAGGACGCAGACACAATCAGCCGTGTCTCCCTGATGAGTCCGATCCAGCGGACGAAAGGCCTAGGAGCAGGCAATACAAATAGATCTGCCTTCAGAAGGGATCACGATGGTTCTCTCGGGCAGCTAGTGAAGGGTTTTTCATATTTATAAATATATTTCCCCCATTTTCTTCATCTTCATTTTTTTTCTCTAAAAGTTCAAATCTTTGCAAGGTCATTATTGTAATGACGGAAGAATTGTTAGCCTGCACTTGTTTTCCCCCACTACTTAATGTTCAGTAACAAACCCAATCTGTATCAGTGTAACAACATAATTTTGTTCTGAATGTTTACTCGGTTTTACCAACTTTACAAAAATCGGAGAATTGTATAGCTTCACACACACACACACACACACACACCGCGCGCGCGCGCGCGCGCGCGCGCACACACACACACACACACATAGACACACACAGGCCCGCGTGCGCATACGCACATATGCACACACATATGCACGCACACATGCACACACACACACTCACACACACACACACACACACACACACACACACACACATCACATACACACACACAACACACGGGCACGCGCGAGCGCTAGCAGTATGTGTGTGTGTGTGTGTGTGTGTGTGTGTTAGTCTTAACAGTTGTGCACCTGAAATTCTCTCTCTCTCTCTCTCTCTCTCTCTCTCGCTCTCTCTCTGTGCATACACACACACACACACACACACACACGCACACATAACACACACATGGGCACGCGCGCGCACGCAGTGTGTGTGTGTGTGTGTGTGTGTGTGTGTGTGTTAGTCTTAACAGGTTGTGGACCTGAAACTCTGTGTGTGTGTGTGTGTGTGTGTGTGTATGTGTGTGCGCGCGCGTGCACACGCACACATACACACGCACACACCACGCATACACACTCGCACGCACACACACACGCACGCGCGCACACACGCACACGTACACACAGAGGCCGGGGGGGCCGATAGCTCAGTTGGTAGAGCGCCGGACTCGTGATCCTGGGTTGCGGGTTCGAATTTCGGTCTAGGGGATTTTTCCCTCGAGTTAACATTAGTTCTGACTCCATCCCCCCCTATAGTCGTTCGGATGGGACTATAAACCGAGGTCTAGTCTGTGTCACATGCACTAAAGACCAAAACACGGACTCTAAAGATCCCGATGCCCCATGTCCTAAGACGGTGAGTACCGGCTAAAACGAAAATACACAATGCATGCAAACCTGTGTGCCAGAATAGTCTACTTGAAGACTGTGGGCGCGGGCAGTTAAACATCCCCATAGAAAAGAAGAAGAAGAAGAAGAGGCACGCACGCGCGCGCGCACGCAGTGTGAGAGTGTTCCGCGCGCGCGCGCGCGCGCGCGTGTGTGTGTGTGTGTGTGTGTGTGTGTTAGTCATAACAGGCTGTGGACCTGAAACTCTGTCTGTCTGTCTGTCTGTCTCTGTGCGTGTGCGTGCTGCGTGCGCGCGCGCACGTGTGTGTGTGTGTGTGTGTGTGTGTGTGGGGTGAGCGCCCGTGCGTGCTTGCGTGCGTGCGTGCGCGCGTGCTTGCATTTGTAGGTTTAATGTTTCTGTTTGCTTTTTTCTTACTGAGTTGTTTTCTCCACTGAGTCGCCCACGACAGAGAGCAAAAAAGGCTCAGCACATTTCTCAGTCTTTCACGAATTGCATGTTTAGCATCCCTTCCTTTACTTTCTTACTCGTCCTGAACCCCCCCCCCCCCCCCCTCCCCCCCGTCCATAACCCTCTCAGCTCCTCCTCGCCGCCCCCCCCCCCCCCCCCCCCATCTTTCCTGCCTATCTTATAGCTAGGTCTCTCTCTCTCTCTCTCCGTCCGTCCGTCCGTCCGTCCGTCTCTCTCTCTCTCTCTCTCTCTCTCTCTCTCTTTCCCTCTCTGTCCGTCCGTCCGTCTCTCTCTCTCTCTCCTCACTCTCTCTCTCTCTGTCCGTCCCTCTATCTCTCTCTCTCTGAGATAGGATAGTCACCCCTTTAACAGACGCTGTGCGGCGGGCCGCAAAACGCAAGCCGTGCTCGCTGGTTCTCCTCACAACTAAAGGGCGATCATCCTATAGGCTAGTTGGTATGGAAGCCAAGAGAGAGAGAAGAGAGAGGGGCAGCAAACAACTCCCCGTCATCTTCGAACGATCTCTTGTGCTGTTCTTCCTATTGACCAGACAGAGAGAGAGAGAGAGAGAGAGAGAGAGGGATAAGGACGAGGACTGCAGGCATAGCATGGCGCGGACAGTCCAGCTAGCTCCTGCATGGTTGACTGATTTGTGAGTGAGGGTCAAGGCGCGGAAGTTTGTGTGTTTTTGCCGGGAGTTGATGCGGGTCGTTGTTGTTGCTGCTGCTGCGTTTGTATGGGGGAGGGCCCTAGAATGTGTGTGTTGTGTGTGTGTGTGTGTGTGCGTGGGTATGTGTGCGCGTGTTACTTATGAATGTGCCGAGTGAGAGATCCTGCCGCCTCACGCTTGGGTGGCCCGGATTGCAGGTTCACGTGAGGCCGAGGCTTTCTGCAGTGACTGGAAAAAACTGTGTGTAAAAGCGAGACTGGAACGTGGTGGGGGTGGAAGGTTTTGGCTACAGATGTGATTGACAAGTCAGGGAAGAGAGAGAGGTATGTTCGCTTCTCGTTTGTTTGGAGGGTTGTGTGTTGTGTGTGTGTGTGTGTGTGTGTGTGTGTGTGAGTGTGTGTTGTTGTGTGTGTGTGTGTGTGTGTGTGTGTTGTGTGTGTGTGTGTGTGTGTGTGTTAGTGTGTGTGTGTGTAGTGTGTGTGTGTGTGTGTGTGTGTGTGTGTGTGTGTGTGTGTGTTGTGAGTGTGTGTGTAGTGTTTTGTGTTGTGTGTGTGTGTGTGTTGTGTGTGTGTGTGTGTGTGTGGTAAGTAGTATGTTAGTGTAGTGTAGTGTAGTGTAGTGGTAGTAATTGTTGTTGTTGTTGTGTGTGTGTGTGTGTGTGTGTGTGTGTGTGGGTGTGTGTGTGTGTGAATATAATGTTTAGTGCCTATGCATGCATGTATGTGTGTGTGTGTGTGCGCGCGTGCGTGCGTGCTTGATGAGTATATATGTGTGTGTGTGTGTGTGTGTGTGTGTGAGTGTGTGTGTGCGTGCCGCGCTGCCGCAGTTTTGCATTTAAGTGGTACTGTGGTCGTCATTGTGTGTGTTTTGTGTGGGGGGGGTGGGGGTGGTGTCGCGCGCGCGTATTTTGTGTTGTGTGTGTTTTGTGTGTGTGTATGTGTGTGCGCGGGCATGTATATGTGCGTCTCTCACTCTCTATCTCTCTCCTCTCTCTCTCTCTCTCTCTTCCGTCTCCACTCTCTCTCTCTTTTAAGGTAGCTGTGTCTTCATTGTGTGTGTGTATGGTGGTGTGTTGTGGTTGGTGTGTGTGTGTGTGTGTGTTGTTGTGGGATGTATTGGTGTTAGGTAATTGCGCGCACGCGTGTGTGTTGTGTGTGTGTGTGTGTGTGGTGTGTGTGTTTGTGTGTGTGTGTGTGATGTATTGGTGTGTAGGTAATTGCGCGCACGTGGGGTGTATTGGTGTGTGTGTGCGCGCGCGCGCTCGCGCGCAGCGTAAATTTACGTGCATACGTGTGTGTGTGTAGTGTGTAGGTGTGTGTGTGTGAGTGTGAGTGTGTGTGTGTGGGTGGCGCGCGCGCAAGCGTGCGTGCGTGTATATGTGCTCTCTATCAGTTACATTTAAAGCTTGTGTGTGTATGCGCGCGCGCGGTGTGTGTGTGTTGTTGTGTGTGATGTGTGTGTTGTGTGTGGGTGTGTTGTGCGCGCCGCGCGTGATGTAATTGAAGTGTAGGCTGTGCCACGCGCGCGCGCGCGTGTGTGTTGTGAGACGAGAGGAGAGAAGAGAGAGAGAGAAGAGAGAGAGAGAGAGAGAGAGAAGAGAGAGAGCACGCGCATGTGCCCCGTTTCCTGTGTGTGTATAGTAGTAGTAGTAGTAGTAGTGTAGTAGTAGTAAGAGAGAAAGAGAGAGAGAGAGAGAGAGAGAGAGGAGAGAGAGCGAATCGATCAGTTTGAAACTGATCCACCCAGAAGAAGTCTCCACTTTGGCAGGCATAGCGCACACACCATGCATCTATCCTCGTCTGACACACATCGCCTTGATGCCTGTCAATCAGCTTTGCAGCTAGGGAGGCACGGTAACCACGAGAGATACGCCGGTACCGTGCAGGAAGTTCATGCTGATGTTCTGCACTTCCGTCCCGTTTGTCTGTCTGTCGGTCGGTCGGTCTGTCGGTCTGTCTGTCTGTCTGTCTCTCTCTCATCTCTCTCTCCCCTCTCTCTCTCCTTCTCTCTCTCTCTCCTCTCTGAATTTCTTACCGAATCTGTCTGTCTGTCTGTCTCTCTGAATTTCTTACTGATCTGTCTGTCTGTCTGTCTCTCTCTCTCTCTGCGTCTCTGTCTGTCTTTTCGTCTGTCTCTATTTTTCAGTCTGTCTTTCTCTGTCCAGCCTTTCTGTGTGTCTGTCATCTGTTTTGTGTCTGTCTGTCTGTTCTGTGTGTCTGTCTGCCCTGTCTGTCTGTCTGTCTGTCTGTGTCTCTGTCTGTCTGTCTCTGTCTCTGTCTGTCTGTCTGTCTGTCTGTCTGTCTGTCTCTCTTTCTCATCTGTCTTTCTCTGTCCAGCCTTTCTGTGTGTCTGTCATCTGTCTGTCTGTCTTCCCCACCTCCCTCTCTATCTTTCTTTTTTATGTCTCCTTTTTTTTTCTTTTCTTTTTACTGTGAATATATCGGCATGTCTTGTATCTTTGAGCAGAAGCCAGCTGGGCTAAATCACCTTCGCCGCCAAAATATATAAATGAATAAATAGAAGAAACAAATAGATAAAAAAAAAAATTTTAAAAAAAGAAAAAAAAAAAAGAAAAACCCCAAACCACCACAAAAAATAAAAAAAAAAACCCCAACACCAAAACAACTACCAAAAAAAGAAAGTTTGGGACAAAACTAAAAAAAATTTTAAAAAAAACCACAGCCACAAAAAACAAGAAAACAAAAAAACAACAAAAAAAAAAAACCAAAAAAACAACAAAAAAAAACAAGCGGGGAGCCCGTAATAAGTGTAAAAAACACCGAATACCACCAACACAGAAAGGAAATTTTTATAAGCCACTAAAAAAAAAAAAGAAAAAGGGAAGGGGGAAAAAAAAAAAAAAAAAAAGGGGGGGGGAAACCTTAAAAATTTTAAAAAAACCAAACAAAAAAAAAACCCCCAAAAAAAAAACCCAAAAAAAAAAAATTTTCCCCCCTAAAAAAAAAAAAAAAAAAAAAAAATTTTTTAAAAAACCCTCCACAAACAAAAAAATCCTCCCTCCTCCTCTCCTCTTTTCTCCCCCCCCCTCCTCCCCTCTCTCCCCTCCCCCTCCTCCTTTTTTTTTTGGGGGTTTGGTTTTTAGGGGGGGGGGGGGGGGGGGGTTTTTTGGGGGGGAAAAAAGGGGGGGGGGTGGGGGGGGGGGTAGGGAAAGGGGGGGGGGGGGGGGGGGTTGGGGGGAAAGGGGGGAGAGGGAGGGGGAAAGGGGGGAAAAGGGGGGGGAAGGGGAGGAAGGCGGGGGGGGGGGGGGGGGGGGGGGGGGGGGGGGGGGGGGGGGGGGGGGGGGGGGGGGGGGGGGGGGGGGGGGGGGGGGGGGGGGGGGGGGGGGGGGAAGGGAAAAATTTTTTCCCCTTTTTCGATTCGTGTGTTTCCTCCCTTCTTTTTCCTTCTTCCTTCTCTTTTCCCTTCTTTTCCCTTCTTCTCTTTTCCCCCCTTTTTCTTTTTCCCCTCTTTTCCTCTCCCCCTTTTTTAAAATGTGTTGGTTGTGGGGGGCCCCGGGTGCGTGCCCCCCGCCCGTTCCAACCAAACAAAAAGACACCCGCCACGGGACACACCCAAACCATCTCCCCTTTGGGTGGGTTTTTTCATAAATGTATAAACCTCCCCCCCACTCCTCCCCCCCCCCCCCCCCCCCCCCCTCCCCCACCCCCCAACCCTCTACTCGCCCCCCTTTTTCCCCAATCTCCACACCAAAATCTTTTGTTGTTAATGAAAACGTTTTTGGGATATAAAATCCCACATTTTCTTTTTTAATTTTTTTCCCCTGCTGCTGCCAGCGTACACTATAACCAATCCTCTCTCCTTTTTTCCCCTTCACCCTCCTTCCCCTGGTGAGACCTCGGGGGGCTTTCGCGCATTTATGCTACATGCAGCGTGTTGTGTGTGTTGTGTGTGTTGTTGGTGTGTTTTGTGGTTGTGGTGTGTTTTGGGGATGTGTTTGCGTGTCCTCATGCGTGTAGTCTATTTGAACGTGAGGTGCACGCAGTGGGTGGTGTGGTTGTTTTGTGTGTTGTGTGTTGGTTTAAAAATTCCCGCCCTGGTCCCATGCAGGGCGGCTCATTGTGCTGGAAGGGGGATAAGGGGGGGGGGGGGGGGGGGGGGTGCGGTTTACATCAAGTCTAACTTCCCACCACCCGGGGCACGAGTTAGGATCCACGCTGCCCTTTTTGGGCCCCATTCAACTTTGGACGTCCTCCCCCTGTTCCCCCGCGGTTCCCCCCAGAATGAGGCCCTTTTTCCGGGCGAGGGGGGGGGGGGGGGGGGGGGGGGGGGGGAAGACAGCACAGGCTGTGTCAGTTTCCCCGCTCAAGCTCTACACGGTGGCGAAATTCTGCTCGCTTGCATTGTCCCCGTTTTTTCCCCCACACCCCGGGGCGAGAAGGGTTGGGGAAAACGAGGGAGATCGCTTTTTAGTGGTAATTCCCGGCATCGAGGGGGAAAAGGTGACAGTTGTTTCGTGCTGAATTGGGGCAGCAAAGTGGCAACATTTTTTGATTGGTACACAAAACATCCGCGCACACCCTTTAACACAAGGAGTTCTCGATTGGTACACAAAACGATCAAAAGCACACCCCTTTAACAGCAAGGATTTTCTATTTGGACCAAAACGCAAGCCACCCCCTTCAACAGCAAAGGGGGCTTTAGTTTCGGATTTTATTTTATTTTATCAAGGGGGGATCACTGCGTTCGGGCTTTTCCCCCGCACACCCCATCGCTAAGTTTTGAGACCACCTACCATCATTTAACTGATGGATAAAGAAATTTAAAAACTGAGATGAAAATTGAAGAAAGGGGCTCGTGGGTACACTCACAATGTTTGACCTACCATTGGCCCAATGCGCTTGTCAACCTTAGTGCCACCCCAAAATCGGTTTTTTTTTTTTGGGATGTATTGTAGGGAAATTTTCACATGTGTTGTATGATTTGTGGGGACGGCCCATGTTTTGCGTGTAGGGACATTGGCGTGGTGTTGTTGTGTTTTGTGTTTTGTGTGTGTTTTGGGGTGTTGTGTGTGTGTGTGCACCCTTTGTGTGTACAGTACGCGCCATATGTCTGCATGTAGTGCCGTGCGCGGCAGTCAGAATGCGTGTGCTGTGCGGGGGAGTTGTGTGTTGGTTTGTTGGGTGTGTTGTTTGGTTTTTGGGATCAAATTTTTGGCTGGTCATATCCTTCATTTGAACAAAAAAAAACAAAACAAAAAAAAAAAAAAAACCCTCCAAAATAATCGCAATCAAACCTTAGGGATTAGAAACGGGGGCAATTTTCTGCGTTCCCATCAAATTTCCCCCCCCCCCACCTCCCTCCCCCCCCCCCCCCCCCCAAATTAGGGATGAGGGGCCCGGTTTTCTATTGATTTTTTTTTTTGCAGTTCTGCTTTGCCCTAACCCCCTACCATCGAGCCAGTGGGCCCCCGGCCTTTTCCATTTGGTTTAAAACTGGGTGTTTTTTTCCCTTTTTTTTTTTTAGAGCAACCTTGAACTCTTGATAAAATTTTTTTTTACCCTCGTTACCAGCGTCCCTAAAGCCATGCTACTATTTCAACCTGTGGTTGTCATTTTGCAGTTTTTAGATTTTAAATTGAAGATGCCCTCCTCCCCACTCACCCCCTACCCCTCCCTCTCCGCGAAGCTTTGCTTTCTTGTTTTGTTGGTTTTTTTTTTTTATTTTTTTACGAACTTTTGTGGACAGGAGAAGTGTCCAATTACTTCTGGAAGACTGTTTACTTTTATTTAGTTTTATTCATTATTTTATTGTCTTTTTGCGTCCTTATTTTGGGTCATGCCGCCTCGGTGGCGTTTGTCACACACATTTAACACTCACACAGACAAACAGACAGACAGACAGACACATACACACACACACCACCACACACACACACACCACGCCACGCACACGCACCCCACACACACACTCACTCACCACACACATGCACACATACACACACACAACACACACACAAAACACACACACACACACACACACAACACACACACACCACACAGACCACACACACACACACACACACACACACACACACACACACACACTCACTCACTCACTACACACACACACGCACGCACGCACGCACGCACGCACGCACAGACAAAACACACACACACACACACACACACACACACACACACACACACCACACACAACACACACACGCACGCACAGTATTCATCCTGACCAGTACCCTGACAACCACACCCAGGTTCGTCCGATGGCAGGGAGTTTTCTTTCTCTTTTTTTCCCCCTTAATCTGTAAACTTGTGCTTACATTCTCTTCAGCCGGTACATCGAGTTAGCCCCAGACCTGATGACCCGCACATAAAGACAAAATAAATGACTTTTGCACAGAACTCACCGAAGAAAGGTTCTCTCTCCCTCCCCCCCCCCCCCCCCCCCCCCCCCCCCCCCCCAGCCCTTTTCTCTCTGTTCAAGGTAATACATTTCCAGACGAGCGGAATGTTGAAAGTTTGCCCCATCTTCTTTTCTTTCAAAACAGATGCCACATCAAGTTTCATGATTTTTAAAAATTATCATTTCTATTTTCTTCGTTCTGTAATTCCAATCTGTTTTTTTTTTCTCTTCTGTTTAAGTCTTGGTATCTTTGAAAAAAAAAACAGAAAAAGAAAGGCATTGTAAGTATTGTTATTCCTTTTCCACCGTTTGTGGTGCGATGATTGGTTTTTGTAATTTAATTTTGTTGTACAAAAACTCACGGATCGATCTAATGAAATCTTATTTCCGACTTTTTCATTCCCATTTTCCATTTTAGTTGTATTTTTATGCTGCGATAACCTAGCAGTGTTGTTTTTTGGTGAAGAAGAAGAAGGAGGAGGAGGAGGAGGAGGAGGAGAAGAAGAAGAAGAAGAAGATGACGATGGTGATGATGATGAAGAGGGGGAGGAGGAGGGGGAGGAGGAAGAGGAAGAAGAAGAAGAAGTAGTAGTAGTAGTAGTAGTAGTAGTAGTAGTAGTAGTAGAAGAAGAAGAAGGTGGTGGTGGTGGTGGTGGTGGTGGTAATGGTGAGGAGGAGGAGGAGGAGGAGGAGGAGGAGAAGAAGAAGAAGAAGAAAGAAGAAGAAGAAGAAGAAGAAGATGATGATGATGATGATGATGATGATGATGATGATGATGATGATGTTTGATGATGATGATGGTCAGCCCGTTAGTGTTCTCGTGGTCATTTGCTGCGAGATATACGCTTTTCATAATAAAGAGACCTGTTGAGGATTGCCGATAAATTGTGTGTGTGTGTGTGTGTGTGTGTGTGTGTGTTGTGTGTGTGTTTGCTGTTGCTCCTCTTCCCACCTCCCCCTCCACCACCCCCTCCCTTTCTACCATCGCGCTTTTCCTTTCCACTTTCTCTTTACCCTCCTCCCTAATCTCTCCCCCCCCCCCCCCTTGCGAGAAATATGTATAAGTATATCCCATTTCTCTGCCCCCCCCCCCCCCCCCCCCCTCCCCACCTGCCCCCCACCCTTTTCCTCCCCCACTCAAATCTCCGCTGCACGTAGCCGTTGCTAAATATAACGGGCTAGCTGAACATAGCTGTGGATCTTCAGATCTTTCCCCCGGGTCCAGGTGAGAGCCGTTTATTATACACATTCCTGTTGGCGGCGCCGATGTTGGATGGGCCTGGAAATACCGGCATTGTTTGTGTTGAGGCGCAGCTGGTCTCTCTCTCTCTCTCTCTCTCTCTCTCTCTCTCTCTCTCTCTCTCTCTCTCTCTCTCTGTCTCCCCCGCTCTCTCTCTCTCTCTCTCTCTCTCTCTCTCCTCTCTCTCTCTCTCTCTCTCTCTCTCTCTCTCTCTCTCTCTCTCTTCTGTGTGCTGCTCGCCTCTGTTGACCCGTTATTGTATTGCTCTAGGGTTCCCCTCTCCCCCCCCCCTCCCCTCCCCCGCCCCGCTTTTTCTCCCCCCTCCCCCCTCGAGGTGGTTATTGTAAGGCACAGCTGGCTAAGGGGGGCGCCAGGTGCCGTGGATTCTATAATCAGTCTTCGCCCTTTACCCCACATTTTAAAACAAGAGAGAGAGAGAGAGAGAGAGAGAGAGAGACTTTGCGTAGTTTTATTCATGAAGAGACAATACAAAAGAACGAAAGTCTTTTTTTTTTTTTTTTTGTTGTTGCGAATTGTGATTCATCTTTAGCGATGAACCTTTCTCTGACTCCACTCCCTCCCTCCCCCTCCTTCTCCCCTAATCAGACTTTGTGAGGCATGTATCATAAGCAGACAATACAGAAGAAGAGAAGTCGATTTTTCGAAGGTGTGTCATCGTTAGAGATAAAAAAAAAAAGAAAAAAAACTTTCTCTGTCCATCATAGCATGAAAGTCGGATTCCCACCGTGCAGACATCGCCGGTTTTCATCTTTAAATCAAAGACCAAAAGTTGGTAGCATCATGAATTCTTTATCATCACCTCTTATGACCGAAACTGGAAGGAAAATGAATGTTTCCCCAAACTGTTGTCTGGGACTTTGCTGTAAATCAGTACGTTTGCAAAACCGAGTAGTCCGACAGCTTGAGGACAAAATGTATGACGTAGGAGCAGGTGTCGAAGACGAAGTGTCGATGGCTGTTGGACGTGACCAAAATTACTCTGGCAGTCTGTTACAGAGGCTCTCAGTCTACCACGCCCCTGCTGCTTGGCGGCCGCTTTGCACTATTATGTGATTCAGTAGTTGACCGTGCGATGCAGTTTCAAGATGGAAAACCGTCGACAAGTCGGAATTGATAGATTGAACTGTTTCTGTCATGTCATACTCGCACATACACGAATGCCCACGCGCATACACATACGCACATGCATATACGCCTACATACAAAGGTACACACATATATACACACATATATGTACACATACATATGCGGATACGTGCGTGTGCTCACACAAGCCGACAAAGCACACACATAACCTACATGTGCATGCACTTCTGCAAACACACACACACACACACACACACACACACACACACACACACACACACACACACACACACACACACACATATGATTTGAAAACGCAAGACGCAGAAACAGTCAGCAAAGATTTCACAAAAGCAGTCAAACAAATCAAAGTGAAACACCCATCATCACACATTGTTGTGAGTCAGGCAACTGCAGTAGAAGATGCTGAATTGGATGCTAAACGTCAATTGTTCAATGCCCTTGTAAGAACAGAACTGCTGGCTGACAAAATTATTTCTTTCGTACCACACAATAACTTCTATGACTACGGGAGAGACGGGATGCATCCAACCACCAGGGGATCATCGATCCTGGCAGCTAACCTTGGCCGGCATCTACGAGACCTCCTTTGGGAAAAGCCGAAGAAGCCATCTCGCCGCCTACCTCCCATCCAGGGCGTTGGGGCCCTCAGATGCTGTATCAGGACGACAGGAGACCTTGGTGGAACTGCTATGAAATGCTCTAGATGTTCGAGAGCATCTCCCTCAAGACTCTATATTGACTGAAATCTAGTCATGTAGTGGAGCCAGTTACATACCTCCACCTCACTTGTTAACGTGACAATTTGAATTTTATCACTGAAGACTATTTAAGTTTATTACTTTGCATTTCTGTTTCGTAATTCTTGTTTTACGTCTTACGGGTATCGTGCTTATCCTTACCTGTTTATATACATTAGAAGGGAATTTCTCAGTCACTTCACTTATTATATACATCTTTATCATGACAACAAAAAAGAGACCAACTATTAAGCTTCTCCAATGGAACTGTCGCTCCATAACAAAAAATCTATCATACTTGAATCAATATCTTGGAATAAATAAGTTTCATGTTTTATTATTACAATCACTAAATGTCAACAGCGATAATCTACCACATTTACCAGGGTTCTATCACCCCCCAGTTTATGAACACTGTGCGGACCGAATACAAACAGCTATCTATGTGCGTGAAGGCCTGGATTTTTGCGAAAGAACTCCACCAGTATCTAGTAACATCCCTTCTGCTTCATGCTGTGCAGCAATGGTCAAATTTACTTCTTCTTTGATATTAAACATTGCTTCAGTTTACCTTCCAAAAGGACCTGATGATGCGAATACAGAATGGCTAAAAGGGTTCCAAGACCAAAGAGACAAATGGGTCATTGGAGGAGATTTTAATGCACATGCTCCTTTTTGGGACCATGGCTGCTCTTATGTTACAAGTAATAGATTATTAGATAACATAGCTGATTCTAATCTGTATTTGCTAAATAATGGAAATATTACTCGCATTCCAGATATAGCCACACATAACCCCTCAGCCATTGATTTAACCTTTACATCTCCATCACTTGTAGTAAACTCAATGTGGGAAACAGGAGATAATCCACTGGGATCAGATCATATTCCAATAATAATATCGTTGAATGACATATTAGAACAGGAAATCTCAGAAGATATTATTCTAAAATATATTTACAAAAAAGCAGATTGGTCTTGTTTTCAAACCAATCTTAACAACATAGACATAGTGTTCTCAGCTAATGAAAACGTAGATGACCAATACACTGCATTTTGTAAATATATTTTAGCAGCAGCTGACAAGTCGATCCCGAAGATAAAAAACACAAAGTCAAAAAAACATAATGGAAATGTATGGTGGAACACAAAATGTGAAACTGCCAATGAAAAGAAAAAAGAAAGATTCAAGATTTATTGTAAAAAGAGATCAGCAAGTAGTCATAAAGAAATGAAAAAGGCAGATAAAGAAAGTAAAGATGTCATAGATGACGCAAAGCTGCAGCATTGGAATGAATGTTGTAACTCTGAAGTTAAAAATCATAAAGATATTGGTAAAGTGTGGGAGGAACTGAAAGCTAACAATAGATAACAACAGTCTTCCTAGTGCTGATGAGAAAGCAGAAGCCTTTGTAAACATATTTGCTAAGGTAAGCCGCTCTGAAGGTCTAACAAGTACTCACCAAATATACAGAGAGAAAGAAGAAGGTAGTAAAGCACATGATGAATGTACAGCAGACAATAGTAACAATATCAATGCTCCTATAACTATCCAAGAAGTAAAAGAAACCATTAGATCCATACCATTAAGAAAATCATCTATTGGTTTAGATGCAATATCTAATCAAATGTTAAGAAATTTGCCTGAACATTTTGTAGAGTTTCTTCATAAATTATTTAGTACGTGTTGGAGCAATGGTGTTATGCCAAAAATATATGGAAACAGTCGATTATTGTTCCAATTCATAAGCAAGGAAAATCTACAAAGGATCCTAAGAATTATAGACCCATTGCATTAACTTCACATGTATGTAAACTTTCAGAAAGAATTGTTTTGAATAGACTTGTACATTACTGCGAAAAATATAACATCATACCAATCAATCAAGCTGGTTTCCAGAAAGGTCGATCCACTACAGAAATTTTAGTGAAATTATCAACAAATATAAAGAAAACAGTTTTCTAGACGAAAATGTGTTCTTGCTACCTTTTTTGATATAAATAAGGCTTACGACCAAGTGTGGCATTTTCAGCTATTGAATAAACTTAAAAACATTGGCTTGACAGGAAATGTATACAACTATGTCAGATGTTTTCTAAAGGATAGGGTAATAAGAACAAGAGTAGGAAAAACATATTCCACAAGTAGAACACTTTCAATGGGAATCCTCAAGGGTCAGTATTAGCGCCACTTCTCTTCTCGTTATTAATGCATGATCTGCCAAACAAATTATCAAAAAAAGTTGTTCTTGTCCAATATGCAGATGATATATGCATGTGGATGGATGTAACGTTAAAAAAGAAAACTTCACAGCGAGATATAAAATTCGTGAAAAAGATCTATCAAGCAGAACTAAATAAGATGGTGGATTATATGAAGCTAAATGGATTAAGTCTGTCAATCGAAAAAACAAATATGATTCTTTTTAACAGTGGATCTAACCAGAAAGTATGCCTGTTTTCACATTGGATGATACTCCTCTTAAGTACGTTACAGAGATAAAATTTCTAGGAGTTTATTTTACATCTAAATTATCATGGAACTTTCATATCGAATATTTATTAACAAAGGCGAGAAAAACATTAAACTTTCTGAAAATCATTTCTAAAGAAAAGTGGGGGCAAGATCCAACTACATTGATTACTCTATGTAAATCTTTAATGAGATCAAAAATAACTTATGCCCAAGAAATATTCTTCAACGCGCCTAAATATTTATTACAAAAACTGCAAAGTATTGAATGTAAGGCGTTGAAATTAGCCCTTGGACTTCCTGTGCACGCATCATCGTTACGTACATATCATGAAGCTCAGGTACTTCCTCTAGATGATTATAGAGATTTAACATGTTGTAAATTTGTCATTAAAAGTACAGCTAGAAAAACACACATTAAATCAGAAATCAAAATAAGATCAGATTTTGATTTTCCGAAAAGAGCAAAGTCTATAACTTCTCAAATAACGATAGCAACTTATACATCAAAAATAATTTCAGATTCTGGGGTTTCTTTAGAAAAAGAAAATTTATCTCCCAGACCATCTTTTTGTCCTATTCCACCCTGGGAACTTAAAAAAGCCCATTTTGATATTGATCACACCAACATAAAAAAAGATGAAAATATCAATATGCTAGCAAGTTATACTAAGTGTCATATGGACTAGAAATACACTAACCAATTAAAAATATACACAGATGGTTCATGTATTGGTAAGCAAACAGGTTGTGCATTCTTAATCCCTGACTTGAGGGTGGAGAAATCTGAGCTGAATTAACAGCAATACTCATGGCTTTGAATTACCTTTTAAATTTCCCCAAAACAATATTTCAAGCTCTGTTTTGTGTAGATTCAAAATCAGTCCTTCAGGCAATAAAAGATTTTAATCTGCATACTAGGCCTGAAATGATTATTGAGATAAGCGTTTGATCCATATGCTTATTGAAGGAGGCACCCAACTATCCTTTTGTTGGATTCCTTCACACTGTTCCTTTTATTACAACGATAAAGTAGATAGGGCAGCTAAGCGTGGAGCAAAACATATCTGTGGTTCTGAAGATCTTAACCTACCCTTATCGGTACATGAGCAGTGCAATTTAGTTAAAACATATATTTCGAAAACTTTCAAAGATAGAATGATAGAACATGACAATCAAAATCAGTTTGATATTTTTGACATTAAAATCATTCAACATGATTTTAGTTTAAATAAAAGTATACTTTCATTGATGTATAGGTGGAAACTTGATGCTTTTAAAACAAAATATGTTAAAAACATAGTATGTTTATGTAAAAAGAAAATAACACGTGATCATATTGTTACATGTCAAGACATGAAAAAATAATTCCAGTGTTGAGGCAAAATAGTGCACAGGCCATCTTTGAGTCACCAGCTCTAACATATGAGTTTTTTGTATGTTTGGAGCGCACTCCATTGGGGAAGTATTTATAGGTTCCTTTTTTGTGTGTGGGGCGGGGATGGGGGATATGTGTGGGGATGGAAGATGGAATAATGTACAAAGCTCAAAAGTGACAAGGACTGAGAAAGGTTAAGTTTCTGTGCCTAGATGGTTGTTAATTAGTTTTGTTAAAATTTTAGCTTTTTCCCTTTCAAACTTATTTGAAAAATTCAAGTGTTTTGTAATTACCATTATTTTCATGTAAGCACTCATATAAGCACACACATATGCACACAAACATACTCGCATACACACACACGAGCACACGCACATGCACACATACGTGCGCACGCACATGCACACATACGTGTGCGTGCACAAGCATAAGCACATACGCTCTTTCTTTCCCCATCTCACTCTTTCGGTACGATTTTTTTTCCCGTCTAATATCACGTTTAGTTGAAAGACGTTAAATGAATGACACACACACACAACACACACACCACACACACACACACACACACACACACACACACACACACACACACACGCACGCACACACACGTGTGTGAGCACGCGCACACACATACACACACAAGCACGCGCGCGCGCGCGCACACACACACGCACACACACACACACACACACACACACACACACACACACACACACACACACACACACACACGTCATACATACGCATACATGCACACACACACACACGTGCGCTCGCACATACACGCGGGCCCGTGCCCACACATCCATACACACACATGTGCACACTCACCACACACATACACATACAATGATAAAAATGGCACAACCAGTGTTAGGTAGGCACTCAAGGTCTGACCAGCGCGTTGGGCTATGATGCTGTAGGTCAGACATCTACTAAGTCATAGCCACGAGACCCTCCTCTTCAATTCTCTCGTCTCAGTCATCAATTCATTTACCCATCGGCTTCAAATCATGCGCAGTGTGGTCTCAAAACTTAGCGGATGTGCTGCAGCGTATATGGACTGGCCCGCACGCAGTGACGCCTCCTTGATGAAACTGAAAGTGAAAGTGAAACTGTCATGTTGTATCCAAGTTAGACAGGAACCCGGAAGGCCGCATGGTGAGTCACAGCGCTGAGATCAAATCGGTATTGCCGCGTCAGTTTACCTCATTAGGGTTAGCGCGGATGACGTGTACAGGCAAGACAGCAAAATGGCGGCGATGTCGACAGGAAAACTCTGGGCTACCGATTGATCTTAAGATTGCATGAGGTTGGGTTCAGTCGTTCGAGTGTTACTGACTGTCATCAGATTCTCTCGCCTCTATAGCTTGTGTGCCAAGGTCTGGGTCCTTGATTGTGTGCCAAGGTCTGGGTCCTTGACTGTAAGCCAAGGTCTGGGTCCTTGACTGTGTGCCAAGGTCTGGGTCCTTGACTGTGTGCCTAGGTCTGGGTCCTTGACTATGTGCCAGGGTCTGGGTCCTTGACTGTAAGCCAAGGTCTGGGTCCTTGACTGTGTGCCAGGGTCTGGGTCCTTGACTGTGTGCCTAGGTCTGGGTCCTTGACTGTGTGCCTAGGTCTGGGTCCTTGATTGTGTGCCAAGGTCTGGGTCCTTGACTGTGTGCCTAGGTCTGGGTCCTTGACTGTGTGCCAAGGTCTGGGTCCTTGACTGTGTGCCTAGGTCTGGGTCCTTGACTGTGTGCCAAGGTCTGGGTCCTTGACTGTGTGCCAAGGTCTGGGTCCTTGATTGTGTGCCAAGGTCTGGGTCCATGACTGTGTGCCAAGGTCTGGGTCCTTGACTGTGTGCCACGGTCTGGGTCCTTGATTGTGTGTCAGGGTCTGGGTCCTTGATTGTGTGCCAGGGTCTGGGTCCTTGCTAATGGTTCAGATGTCCACTCTGCTATGTTTTCAGTGTGTGTGTGTGTGTCTGTGTGTGTGTGTGTGTGTGTGTGTGTGTGTGTGAGAGAGAGAGAGAGAGAGAGAGAGAGAGAGAGAGAGAGAGAGAGAGAGAGACAGACAGACAGACAGACAGACAGACAGACAGACAGACAGACAGAGAGCTCTGTGTGTGTGTGCGTGTGTGTGTGTGTGTGTGTGTGTGTGTGTGTGTGTGTGTGTGTGTGTGTGTGTGTGTTTCGCAGGGCGACCGGGTCTTTTTTTTACTGTGGCTATACCAACAGTAAGTTTTTCTTTTTTCTTCCTTACTGAGGTCAGCGAACATCTTTCATGTAGTCTTCTTAGTCCGATGTGCTGTGTGTTGGAGGTTTGGCGCCCTCGTTCCTTGGTGACAGCTAGGATCAGTGTCTATACCTGATAGTCTTGCTTTTTTTTTTTTACGGGGTCGTCTCCTTTCCACGGCTTGGGTTGATCCATCTGTCTGTCCAGGTCCGCTGTGAGTCTCCGTGTGGACACTCCTTAGAGAGCCCTGTGCAAAGATGTTCAATGTTATTCAGTGGTTGGCCGGACAATGAACGTCACTTGAATCGATCTTGTGTTGTCAGATATTTGTACTACTTTCATTTCATTGGATGCATACCTTGTCTGTCTGTCTGTCTGTCTGTCTGCCTGTCTGTTTCTGTCTTTCTGTCTCTGTCTCTCTGTCTCTGTCTGCATGTCCGTTACTCTGTCTCTGTCTCTGTCTTTCTGTATCTGTCTCTCTGTCTCTGTCTGTCTGTCTGTCCGTCTCTCTTTCTCTGTGTCTGTCTCCATCTCTCTCTCTCTCTCTCTCTCTCTCTCTCTCTCTCTCTCTCTCTCTCTCTCTCTCTCTCTCCCCCTCTCTCTCTCGCTCTCTCACTCTCTGAAATTTTACGTAGATCCGGCATGTATGGTCAGTTCATCTCACTCTCTGAAATTTTACGTAGATCTGGCATGTATGGTCAATTCACGAAGGCTGTAATGGCTGTTTTGACCTCTTTTAAGAACTGATCACTGACCAGTAGATTTTTTTCCCGATTGTCTGGTCGGTTTGAGAATAGGCTGTATTCTTAGTAGCCCGGAAGTAAAAAAAAAAACACCCATGACGGAAATGACATTGTCCATGGACGGAAATGGTATGCGGTGGCATTCAGCGAGTACCTGGTTGAGTTGAATTGTAATTCCTTTTCTATTCAGATTATATTGTTCTTTCGTCCGACACCGTGAGAGGTTTTCAAATCCAATCAATATTTGAAATGAGCGTGCAAGAGACTGTTTTGACCAAGAGATAAAACAGAGATAGTTTT
>CM031601.1:96626762-96642040 GCA_018398815.1 Conus ventricosus | reverse complement strand
AGCAAAATAAGAGAAACTATAAACAGAATACTTTATAAAAAATACTACCTAGGAAAGAAAAAGGACCCCGTTCGGGGAACGGGGGATTAAAATAGTTGATATTAACAGCTGTTGGGTTTGCTTTCTCACTCTTTATCTTTAACAGGTAGTGCGCCAACGGGGCCAGTAAACGCCTCCAAAACCCTCACCCGGTAAAAATTTGGATTAGAAAACTTTTCATATTGCAAACTTATTAAAGAAGTTAGCTCCCAAAGGTTGATGCCGCCTGGCAAAATAGGCAGTGTTGTGTTGGGTTTTGTCTACATAGGCAAAGTTGGGGTTTAAATTGGCTGACCATCTGGGACTTTAGGAGTACTACGTGATTAATTTTTAGTGAAATAAAGTATGGCTAATCCAGTAAAAGTTAAAAAACAACAAGGGCCTTTTTTTTCGCTAGTAGATTCAGTGGAGGTAGATCAACAGGTGGCGTGCTTTTTTGGGCTGCCTTCTGGCTGGGGGGGCGCTAAACTGGATCGCTTTTTTCGGGGTTGGGTACTTTTTTAAAATGGATGGAGCGGGCCTTGTGTTTAAACTTGATTGTGTCCAAATTTTTGGGCGTCTCCACTATGAGGTTTTCATTGTTATAATTCTGATCATGCCAACTTAGTCTAAGGTCAGAAGGTAATTATAACCCATGACCTACAACAAAGTCCCCTTTGCCTAGCGTGTGTAAGAACGCCCTTGAAAACTTTGTATGCGGCAGGCAAATCAACAGCAAAATTTAATAGCTCTTCAAAATTTTGTGAAATTTTTTTTTCTGGCATCAAACCCTAGATTGATCCACATGCTAGACTTGGTCTGTCCCGTCTCCAAAAGACACCAAACGTATGCCCTTATGGAGTCATTGGTCTTTGCACTCCTGGCATTGTTAGACCTTACTTTACTAAGAAAAATTTTGCCCAAGCTTGGATGTTTTTGTTCAATTGACCCTAATCGAACTTGTTTTTTTGGTTGAAAAGAGGTGTGGCCGGCCAGAGTCATAATTATATCTCTTTTTCACCCCACAAATCAAGTGCCTAACCCGTTTTAGGTCTAACTTTTGCAAAAGCAGTTGAAGGATTAATGTTAAATTCGTTGCAAATTTTTCATATGCATTTTATCCATTGGCTTTTAAATGGATTAAACGCGTTGCCCTGGGGGGGACTTGTAGTTCAGTTAGTATTCGTTGTACTGGTAATAAACATGAAAGTTTTTTACGACCTTACAAAAGTTTGGGGGGTGGTTTAAAGGGTTTTGCAAGAAACCCAAAAAGTATTACGCAGTAAAAAGAAAAATTTTAAAACTGATTCGGTAAAACGCTAGGGCGGGAGACCACGGGCACCATCACTATTTTTGGGGATTAAATTCTATTAGGGGGTTTTACAAGCTGACTGGGAAAGCCGTAGATTCATTACTGAAATTTGGGTTAAAATGCTGAAATCCAAAGATTTGGGGTTATAAAACGCTCCCACATTGTAAGTGCACTTTTTGTTATATTTAAAAGGTTCCTTTTTTAAATAGTTTTTTAAAATATTTAAAAAAGAGTAATTATAAACCCAACAAAACAAACGTGTGTTTCTTAAAAATACCCAATTGGCAAAAGGCCGGCGATTTTAGGGTTGCCCCTTTAAAAAAAATTTGGGTTTTAAAATAAAATTTTAGCATATCTAAAGAGTAAAATAACTGGGGATGTTAAGGACAACAAGGGAATCTTAAAAAATTTAAAAAAAACCTGATGGTACTCAACTTTTGTTCTTTAAGAAAGTATTTAGGAATTTTTTTGGGATTAAAAAAAAATTAATGAGGCAATCTTAAATTCTATAAATTTTCCAGAACTTAAAAAAAAGGGAGTACGTTTTTTTCCCAGAACCTTTCCCAATTTTTGGCTTTTATGAAGTGGTGAAACATATATTTAAAACACATATGCACTTAAAAAGCGGCCTTTATGATATGTAGCATAGCACCGATTTTCTCTGTACCCCGATGTTGTAGCCATTTTAAAGGTTAAAAACAACCGCAATTTGCTTAATGGGATCCATCTACAGTTCTACAGGCACTACCCCAACAAATCGGGGTTTTTTGATTACAGTTTAAAGGTTTGGGGGGAGACAGTGAATTTAAAAAATTAGTTAACGTAGACATAAATTTATTAAAATTTAAAAAATAACTACCAAGATGGAAACTAGTTTTTTTGTTCAGATTTAAATAGTGTGGAAGTAGAAGGCCGTAAGTCCTTAATTTTTATTCCTTGGAGAAAATGTAATATCTTTTTTCACTCACCCCCAAAACTTATCTTTCAAATAAGCCCCCCTTTTAATGTGCTGATTACGTCAATTTTTGAGGTTTTTGCGTGTTAATTTTGTTTAAAACAAGTGTTAAATTTGGCCAAAACTGATATGAGAAGGACGTGACTTGGATGTGAAAAGGGGGGTTTTCGTGCAAAATAAGATAGGGTGGTCTTGAACATAGATATTTACATTCTCTACACAACATGACACTGAAGCCTTCGTTGCAGAAGGAAATCTGTGTATGACAGACGGTGGTTGTGATGATGGAGATTCCTCTGATGTTAATGAGTCACCCGCAGCCCCTTCAGACAATACCACAATAAGAGACACTGTGTCGTATTTAGAGGAAATGTCAAGGAAAATGGAGACTGCTTCGGTGCCTTGAAGGAAGAGGTGAAAGGCAGCGCAACACACAGCACAGGGGGGTGAACACGGAAAACGTGACTCTCCACCGTGACAGCTGCACCTCGCATCTGTTGATAAACATTCTATGGAAATTATGATTGACTGTTCATCTGTTGACAAACATTCTATGGAAATTCTGATTGACTGGTATTGATGTTCGATGTCGAGAACAGAATTCTGTGTATTTCCGTGATCTGGACTCATCATCACGATGAACTTTCTGGTAATGTTATAAGTCATGTTTACTTCTGATTTTTGTTTTCGCACAGTCCCTATCCCCTCCGTCCCCACTTGTGAATGGCTTTGTAAAGTTTACACAATAAATAATTCGTTCGTTCGTTCTCTCTCCCCAGATGATGTGTTAGAATTATCTATCATGCTATTAGCAGATGATGTTGTTTTGGTTTCAGAAAAGATAGTTGGCTTACAACGCTAGCTAAACAATCTGAGCAGGGTTGCCACCTCTTTAGAGTAGTAAGTGAACATGAATAAAAGCAACATTGTGGTGTTTCGAAAGGGAGGTTATTAGCCGGCGGGGGGGGGGGGGGGGGGGGGGGGGGGGGGGGGGGGGAGGGGGGGGGGGGGGAAGATGGATGTGTGATGGACTTATTATAGCCTACCTGTGCTAAACGTGTATAGATACTGGGGATCTACGTTCCTACACTCCTAAGTTTTAGCTTTACTTGCAAAGACCTTGTATGCTGGGCAAAGAATGATTTGATGTGCGTAATAAAAAGGTTGCATCCTTTACATAATAAGTTAATCTTTAAAATACTTGATCCCATATACAGCCTATGTGATGTATAGGGCTGAAATTTAGGGTTCAGAGAATGCCGTTGTTCATTGTGAGGCGGTGCATCAATTTGCTTTGAAGAACTTTCCCGACCGGCGTATCTCTAATGATTTGGTGTATGGGGAATCTAGTAGATGTACAATGTTCATTTCTTCAGCCGTTAGATGTGTTCAGTATTGGTTAAAGGTTTTACACATGAACCATGGTAGATTGCCTCGTAAGTCTTATGAAATGTTAGTCGAATTGGATTTAAAGGGAAAAACGAACTGGGTTTCAATAATGCGTCTACTTCTCTGTAAGCACGGATTTAGGGATGTTTGGCTAGCTCAAGGTGTTGGAAGTCAAAATCAGTTTATTTGTGTTTTTTGACAAAGTGTGACTGACCGTAGATGGCAAATGTGGGACGATCATATCCAAACTAGTGAACGGATCAATGTATACAGAAATTGTTCAAGTTTTCATCGTATTCACCCTTATTTGAAATTCGATTTGAACATGTGTTTGAAAAGATCAGTTGCTAACGTTGGACTTGGTGTTTCTGAAATAAGGATTCATTTCTTAAGATACAGGTAGCATAGACAAAATGACATAGTATGTCCATCGTGTAACAAGATGAAGAAAATGATATACATTTTATGTTCATTTGCCCAGTTTTAAAAGATGTTCACCAAAACATTGTCCCAAAGAAATATTATAGGCGCCCATGTATTTTTCGTTTTATAATATGATTTATGATGAATTATGCCAGTTTCCACTTGAAGTGTATGCTAAAGGCAGAATGCTTTATTACTGGTTTACGTTAGTAAATTGAAAATGTTAATAAATTGTTTGGTACTATGAACCGATTCATGTGCGACTGAAGAGGTAATGGTGGCTACCAGTCAATTTATTTGTGTACGACAGAAAAGGATACTGAATGAGTTAGTTCAGCGTTCTAGCAAATTCAAACTGAACTCACTTTTTCAGAAAATTGGTTTAAAGAGAAAACATTGCGCTGTTTGCAAAATCAAAATATCCAACACTAAATGAGTGAGATCGAAGCAAATGAATTATTCTATTATTATCGACTATCCAAGAACGTATTTCACTCTGAAAACTATCTATTTGTATTACCACAACAGTCACTGTTGACGTTTTTGCATTCCAGAGCATTGACTTGTAGATTACGGATTCAAAGTGACCGATTTCGTTATCAACTATGAAAACATGATCGAGTCACTAATGACATATGTTAGAACTTCAGATGAATTTCACTATGATTTTAAATGTAGTCACTTCGCTAGATTACGAAATACTCTTATCCCTCGCCATTACAAAATAAACCGTAATGTGATTAAGTTCTGCACATGGTTTAATATCAAGGAAAAGATTTTACCTACGAAAACCATTTGTCCTTTTGCATGTAATAACTACTGTGCTCAGCATATAACCAAAAAACATCAACGGTGAGTGAGAATGGATTACTTTCGTCCCGATTGTGAACGGAGTGTAAAATTGCGTGTGTGCTGGGAACTCCGACGAATTGTATTGCATTGCAAAAGATCAAGTATCTTACTCTTTTTTTGTGTAATATTGTTTTGTCTTGTCTCTCTTGTCTTATATGGTCTTGTTGAGCGCCGGAGGGTTTGGAATTCACGACGTACGTCTGACAGCCAACGTATTCTACCACTGAGCCGATAGTCCACACAGGACACTGTCATGGTTGATACCCGTGTTGCTTCCCTCTGGGAGACCCCAGAGATGTTGCAGGCTGTAATTCGAATAGTTGCTCTGACTCCAATAATCAAGAGGTCATAGAGTGCTGCCACAGACACATGAAGGGCACTCAGGAGAGCGCAGACCTCGACCAAAGTTGAACGGATTCTGGATCCGCCCTTTGATCCAGATTGCTACCATGCATTACATCAAAATTTGACTGGGTCGTCATCGGGCCTACGTTGCACCTTTCCACCAAGTTTTAGTAAAAACCGGTTCAGTAGTTCTTGCGTAATCGTGATGAACGCTTCCTTGGTGTGCATTTTGGTCCCGATCCCTTCCACGGATCTGCACACACACAAAAATTGATTGGACCACGCTTGAACCCCATTCTGCCTTTCCAACACCGTTTTGTTAAAATCGAGTCAGCAGCGTTTGTATGTAATTCTGATGAATGTTTCCTTGATGTGCCTGTTGAGCCAAATCCCTTCAATGGATCTGTACCGAACATTGCATGGGTCCACTCCTGGACCCCATTCTGCCTTTTCACAAAGTTTGTGTTGAAACAGGTTCATTTTGTCGTAAAAGTCTTGAACGTTTCCTGAGGCTGTCATTTAATCAGTATCCGCACAAAAATGATACGAGTTCGTCCTGGGCCGCATTCCACCTTTTCACCGACTTTTGCAAGATTCGGTTCCGCAGTTTTCGTGTAATCTCGCTAACGGACAAACCAGGAAAGAAGCAGGTGGAAATATGTGACTACCTAGGCGGGGGATGCGACGTGCTGCTATCTGAGTGTTCATCATAGCATTTCAATGGCTGATGTGGAATGTTTGGCAGCGCCCATCTCCTCTCCAAATAGCCTGGTGCATGTCAGGTACTGTGTGTGTTTCCATAACACTCAGAGCGCTGTGGAGATTACAAAATCTTTAAGGCGTGCGCTATCAACGTGGTGATGGTGTTGTTTACCAAATATCCCCAGTCCCAATTCTCGCTCTCTCTCTCTCTCTCTCTCTCTCTCTCTCTCTCTCTCTCTCTCTCTCACACACACACACACACACACACACACACACACACACACACACATTCACAAACATAATAAACGTACCGCTCTTTTGTTTTAACCTAGCGGGTTAATCGCTCAGTCGCCGATTCTGAGTATTCACTCACCATCAGCGCTTTTTCCCCCGTTCTTTTTCAAACATGGACTCATAATCCAGCGACAACCTTCGCATATCTGGTGGTATCTTTAACAGATATGAAGTCACCTCTAGGACTCTGCAGCTGGAACACTGAAAAAAAAGTGACAAGGGGGGGGGGGGGGGGGGGGTAAGACAAGGTTGTTAAATCAAAATAGCAGGTTGACCTCAGCTGCTTTCGTTTTACAATCTAGCTGTGTGAAAAAGTATACGTTGAATGGTTAAATCCGTGAGATCAGTCACCCAGACCTGTCATTTCCTGTTTACAACGATGCTTTCTGTTCAGTGTCAGTCACACCAGCCTTCACATCACGATGCAAGATCAAAGAACTGCCTTTCATTGCCAAGTAGCTCAGAGGTTGAGTGTCCATCATGGAACTTCCATGGAGCTATGGCATTGCCAGTTTCCTCTCTGATTACCCTGAAGTGAAATGGGCGCGAAAATAAACAATTAAAAAAAAAGACCCGTAAAATGGGACTGGGCCAGGATCTTTCACTCTTCTGGTATTCCCGTGCTGGAGAAAAGATTGGAAAGAGAGAGAGAGAGAGAGAGAGAGAGAGAGAGAGAGAGAGAGGAGAGAGAGAGAGAGAGAGAGAGAGAGAGAGACAGAGAGAGACAGAGACAGAGACAGAGAGACAGAGAGAGAGAGAGAGACAGAGATAAAGAGACAGAGAGAGAGAACGAACGAACGAACGAACGAAATTTGTTTAATGAGGGAAAAGAATAAGCACATAGCAGGCTTGTTTGCATCTTGCCTCAAAAATGAAAAAGAAACATTCCAAACACAAAAGCCACCCTCCACACCCCAACCATTAACCAAACATCCACCTGTCGAACAATCCCTTTTAAAGCAATAATAATAGCAATAACAACATCAATGAATGATAATGATTAAAAATGATAACATTACAATTCAAATATAACCCCATGCGCACTATACACATATGTATTGTCAAACATTACATCTATCGAATAGCATGATCTGAAAAGATAGAAATACAGAACACATAATAATCACAAATATAAATCCACATGATAGTAAATCAATATTGAGAGAGAGAGAGAGAGGAGAGAGAGAGAGAGGAGAGAGAGAGGAGAGGAGAGAGGAGAGAGAGAGAGAGAGAGAGCTCGTTAGCAGAATTGGACGGGCGCATGCAGCATCCCCTATACCAGCTCATCTCTCCAGCCAGACGCCGTGGGCTCAGCCGCCTGAATAGCAAACAGACCCGCTCCCCCCCTCCCCCCCCGTCTCTCTGCACCTCTCCTGACCGCCGTTCGAACAAAGAGAAGCCCAGAGGGAGCAAGATGTGCATGCTAATCTAGCAGCCCTGACCATGAATATTTCATTGACTTCTTTGTTTGTCTGTCCACCTGGGGGGTTTGTGTGTTAGGGTGAACTAGTTCTCCAGTTTGCTTCGTTAGTTACATTCAGGTTTAACGTCCATTCCCACTAAGGGAGGGCATTGAGGACGAGGCATAAACTACACATACGCACACACACAACACACACACACACACACACACACACACACACACACACAACACACACACACACACACACACACACACACACACACACACACACACACACACAAACACACACACACACACACACACAAACACACACACACACACACACACACACACACACACACACACAGAGAGAGAGAGAGAGAGAGGAGAGAGAGAGAGAGAGAGAGAGAGAGAGAGAGAGAGAGGATTGGAGTGGTAGGCAACCACCAGAATGACAACATGGTAGGTAACCACCTATCACAATGGTGGTGGTAGGTAACCACAAGAACGACAACACACAAATATGGAAAACTGAAACGGCAATCTTCACTGTATTTGTTATTAGTAAGATAGTTCAGAATGTTGTGGCTGTGGCGAAGGAAAAACCTCAAGATCAGGGAAAGAAGAGGACACCCACAAACCAACTGGGGGATCAACAGTAATAAAGGGGTGGTCGAGGACACCCACAAACCAACTGGGGGATCAACAGTAATAAAGGGGTGGTCGAAGGCAAACGGGAAAGCAAAGAGATACATGGTAAAACAGGAATTGAAGAAAGAAGAGGACAGCGAGAGAATCCAAAAGGTAGCCCCCACCCAGGCCAACAGGGGGAAGTGGACCAGGTGGGCAAACACTCCAAAGATGTCTCAGCCAGAATAGACATGGTACATGGGACCTGTTAGGATCCGCTTCGTCCTCACAACTGACCTCCAACCCTGGAATTCAAAGCTGGTGAAATGCGGACAATCCGATGACCCTGCATGTCGGCTGTGTCAGAACAAAGGAACAATGAAACATGTCCTGAGTGCATGCAAAGCAACGCTGACCCGGTGAAGGTTCTTGTGGAGACACAACCACGTGCTGAAGGAGATCACACATGCCGTTAGCACTGCCAGAGAAAACAGTACGCCTTCAGAATCTCCAGCCATGACGTCCTACGCCAGCACACCATACTCCACTCCCTTCCCCACTCAAGGAGCAAATCTTATGCCGCCAATACCACGTCTTCCACAAGTGGAAATATTCACACACACAAAACCCCTGTAGAGACAGGGTTTTCTTCTGTGTTCCAGCAACAAATGCCGTTTCCTTTCCCTCAAAAAGAGATTTAAGGCGTTCAAAGAAGTGCGGCCTGGCACGAAAAGAAATCCTGTCCAATGAGAGAAAACAATCTGAGACTTATGCAAAATGATCTCTTCTTCAATACGCAATCTTCCCCCAACGAGGGAGATAACTCAAGTAATTAAGCACGACCAAATGTAGGCTCAATTTCTCCAACCATAAAGGGAGACAAATTCTAACTCTTGTCCGAACGTCTTTGCATTTTCAGAACAAAGTGCAGGGTGGGGAATATCCAATAAGCTTCTCAGAGCTGACTTTAACTCATGTTGGTTTCACACATACCTGGGGATTCGTCCTTGGGCACTACCCGGGGTGTCCAGCACTGTCAGTCTGTAAGGTGCGTTGCTTGACACGGTATCGGCTGGCCTCACCACTCTGTCCAAAGTGGTTAGTTTCTGGCCCAATCAATGTACAGGACTGAAAACAAGCAACCTTCCTTACAGGTGTACTGAGGTTGGACGGGAAAGGGGGTCAGCAACGGAAATCCTAATAATTTTTCATACATTTTGATGAATTTGGAAAAGGAAACCCAAACCACAAAACAACGCGAAAATTTTGAATTAATTCCGGATTCGAGTTTTTTTCTTTTTTCTTTTCTTTTCTTTTTTGTATGAACAGAATTCACCCAGTTCGTGGATCTTATGGCGTTCAAAGATGGTAGCAGGGTTGAGGGTCTGCTCCTTCGGAAGGTTCACACACATCTGTGCCATATCACAGCCAAGGCGTCTGTCCCGTGCACACTCTTCGCTAGGTTCCACGTGCACACATCACGACGGGTTTGTCTTTTGACAGAAACTTACAGCTAAGAATGAGGAAATATAACGAAGTGTGAAAGAAATATTACGGCATGCTTTCAATGCCTTATATTTCCATTGTATCTTATGGTGCTGAATTATATTTCACTGAACTGTAGTGTATTCTTGTATGTTGCATGACATTGACTTTCATTGTATTGTATTGCATTGTATTGTATTGCATCGCTTTCCATTGCATTGTTCTGTATTTCTGTTGCATTGTAGTTTGTATTGTATAGTATTGTATGCCACTGTGCTGTACTGTGTTACGTTGTATTGTAATGTGTGGTTTTCCATTGTCTTGTATGGCACAGCACTGTTTTTTTTCATGCTGTTACTTCATGGCCGCCACTGATTTTTTGTTTTGTTATGCTAGGTTCACACGAGAGCAACTTTTTACTGCCAACAAATAGACCCCAAAAGTTGCCAACTCGATGTGCAACAAATCAAAAATAGATTTTGGCCAAAGTTGCTTCGTCATATGTGAACGCAAGAGGCAACTATATGGCAACTCCGTAGCTCGCCCCTTTTTTTTGCTGGCTTGGCCTACGTGCGCGACCTACTTTCCTTGTAGTTGCCAGGTAGGTTGCAACTTTTGCAAGCAACTTCTGGAAAAGTTGCCAGCTTTGTTGGCTCGGTTGAAAACAGGATGAGGCAACTGCAGTGACGCACAACAAAAAGTTGTCATGCAAGCAACAAAATTCGTGCTTGCATGCGTGTGGAAAAAAGCGAGAAAAGCGTGGCGGCACGTGTCGCTTTTTGTCGCACGCATGCACTTCGCTCCGCCCCTTTTTTGTTGCCTACCGGATATACTTGTGTTGCCAAGCTGTTCACACAAAAGCAACTTGAAGTTGTCATGCAAAAGTTGCCAACCCCACCAAAAGTTATATCTCCCGACGTTCAACTTTTGGCTGTGACAACTTCATAGGCAACTTTTATTGGGAAAATCCAATGGGGTCTAATTGGTTTATAATGAGTTGCTGTAGTGACAACTTTTGAAGCAACAATGTAGCAACACAAAGGCAACTTGGAGTTGCCACCCATTGTTGCCTCATTGTTGCACTCGTGTGAACCAGGCATTAGAAATTTAGGCTGTTCTTTCTAGGAAGAGCTCATTGCCATAATGTAGCGTCACCCACATCTTTTTTTTTTTTGGTCTTATCTGTGTATCTTCTTTGTCTAACAAAGCAGATGTTCGTACATTACTTTGCTGGGGACAAATCTCTTGTTGTCATTGTAATCTTTTTTCTTCTTTTTTTTCTTGTGGGAGCAAGAGTTATCCTACTTGCTTATTTTGTGTGTGCGTTAAGTAGTTGCTGTACACAGGACCTCCAATAATGACATTCGAAATACTAGCACACATCCCCCCCCCCCCCCCCCCCACCCCTCCCCCCCTCCCCCATCCACTCCTTTAAGAGTTTAGTGGAAAGGGGGAGAGAAAAACAGTGTCAGGAGAGTCTCGAACCAGCGATCCAGTACTCTCTCTCTCCTCCTGGGCAACCATTATCCACTGAGCCATCTTCTCACCAAGATGTTAAACGCCAGCGGGATTCATGCTCACCACGTAACGTCTGACTGACAACTCAGTGCTTTACCACTGACCCAACAATTCCCGTGGAATACTGCCTTAGTTGACATTCCTGTTCCCCGTCGGCTTGGAAACCCCAGAGGTGTTGTTGGCTATTATTTCAGTATTTGTTATCAGTGTAAAGATCATAGGTCACAGGGTGTGCTGACACAGAAACAGGAAGGAAGAGATGGACCTTCGGGAGAGCGCAGACATCCGCCATATTCGAACGAATCTCGAATCAGCAGAACGATCAGAATCCTTTACATGGTCTGCGCCAACATATAGTGGGTTTGTCTTTGACTCACATTCCATCCTCCATTCAAGTTTCGTTAAAATCGGTTGAGTAGGTTTCACGTTGTCTTAGCATTTTCGGTATCCGCTCTTTGCTCCAGATCCTTCACACGAAAATACCCTAAAATGTATTGGTTTATTTCATGGGTCACAGTTCATCTTTTCACGAAGTTTCGTTACATCTAGTTCCTCAGTTTTCGCGTATTCTTGCCAAACTTTCCCCGGACCCATCCGTTGAATCGGGATCCGCACAAAAATGTAATGGGTTCGTGCTTGGACCACATGCCTTCTTTTCGCTAAGTTTAGTTCAGTTCGGACCGGCAATGTCTGAGCAGTGTCTGTTGCTGACAGACAGACAAACAAACCAACAGACGTAGATGAAATTATGATCCCCGTGAAGATGTTGCCCCGATCTGAGTGTTCACCACAACGTTTTGGTGGGTCATTGGAAATGCTGGGCTGTTCCATTCCGGAGCATTGAGTTTGCGTAACTCATACATGGAGGACCACAAGATCTTGAACCTGTGTATATTATGATCTTCTGTACGCGTATACACTCGGGGGGAATGTGGTCAGATGCAGAATTGTACACAGGTTGGCCTGAACGATTAGTAAAAAGACGCTGTTTACGTCGACCATCTGGCATCACTGGGGCTCAGAATCAAGTCTCTCAGACTGAAAGTAAGAGGTTGTGCACCACGCCACGTGTTTCATTAGGCAGTAAGAGGTTGTGCACCACGCCACGTGTTTCATTAGGCAGTAAGAGGTTGTGCACCACGCCACGTGTTTCATTAGGCAGTAAGAGGTTGTGCACCACGCCACGTGTTTCATTAGGCAGTAAGAGGTTGTGCACCACGCCACGTGTTTCATTAGGCAGTAAGAGGTTGTGCACCACGCCACGTGTTTCATTAGGCAGTAAGAGTTGTGCACCACGCCACGTGTTTCATTAGGCAGTAAGAGGTTGTGCACCACGCCACGTGTTTCATTAGGCAGTAAGAGGTTGTGCACCACGCCACGTGTTTCATTAGGCAGTAAGAGGTTGTGCACCACGCCACGTGTTTCATTAGGCAGTAAGAGGTTGTGCACCACGCCACGTGTTTCATTAGGCAGTAAGAGGTTGTGCACCACGCCACGTGTTTCATTAGGCAGTAAGAGGTTGTGCACCACGCCACGTGTTTCATTAGGCAGTAAGAGGTTGTGCACCACGCACTTTGTTTCATTAGGCAGTAAGAGGTTGTGCACCACGCCACGTGTTTCATTAGGCAGTAGAGGTTGTGCACCACGCCACGTGTTTCATTAGGCAGTAAGAGGTTGTGCACCACGCCACGTGTTTCATTAGGCAGCTACTTGCTGTTTCACCCGTTCCCCTTCCTCTCCCTCCCTTCCTCTCCCTCCCTTCCTTTTCCCCTCTCCCGTGTTCACCCCAACTCTCCACTCATTCTAAGTGTCTCTGCCGTTCCCCTACCCTCGTTGGTCTCTTATCTTCCCCTTTATCTTCCTCTCTTTGATTCTATCATCTGAATTCCCTCCTTATGGATTCACCCATTCTCTACTCCCCTTCCTCGTTGCGCTTCTTTTCTTCTCATCCCTGCCCCCCTCTCCCCCCCCCCCCCCCCCCCCATCCCAAATTGTCTCTGTCGTCTCCCCACCCCCACCCCCACCTCGACCTTCTCTTCTCTTACCTAGCCTATCATCTTTTGTCTTTTCTTTTCTTTTTTATTATACCAACTTATCTTCCTCCTTGTTCTTCCCTACCCCAACCCCACTTCGCAGTTGCCTCTATTCCTCCGCACCCCCTCCTCTTCTGTCGTCCCGTGTGACTATGAGTCATCAGGCCAGATTTGGAGATGAGAGAAACAGTGTGGATTGTACAGAGAACACGAACACAGACACACAGGGACACAGCCAGAACACGCTGAATACGTTAGATGCATGTGACATGTATCCCCTCTCCCCCCCCACCACAGCCCCCCCCCCCTGCCCCCACCTATTGTCCACCCTCCTATCCTTGCTCCCACCCCGACATGTCTGGCACGCGCTGGTTATCTTTGTTCTGAACTTCATCGCGTTTCTTCCATTGTTTCTGAGTGTTCCATGTCCAACACTCTAGTTTGGAGATTGGATTGTTTTACACACACACAACACACACACACACACACACAACACACACACACACACACACACACAACACACGCACGCAGGGACGCACACACACATACACACGCGCGCGCGCACGCGCGCGCACGCACACACATGGGCCTGTGCCCACACATCCATATACACACATGTTTATATTAACTACACACATATACAAAAACACACACAAAAAACCCCCAAACAATGTAGGTAGGTACTCAAGGTCTGACCAGCGCATTGGGCTAGTGTGTAAGTCAGACGTCTGCTAAGTCGTAACAACGAGACCCTCTTCTTCAATTCTCTCATCTTAGTTGTTAATTCATTTATCCATCAGCATAACATCGTGCGTAGTGTGGTCTCAAAACTTAGCGGATATGGTGTAGCGTGTATGGACAGGTCCGCACGCAGCGACGCCTCCTTGATAAAACTGAAAGTGAAACTAAATTGTTTTCACTCAGCCATTGCATATTGACTGGTGTGTGTGTGTGTGTGTGTGTGTGTGTGTGTGTGTGCGTGCGTGCGTGCGTGCGTGCGTGCGTGCGTGCGTGCGTGCGTGCGTGCGTGCGTGCGTGCGTGCGTGCGTGTGTGTGTGTGTGTGCTGTAGCAGTTCCGATTTGGATGTTGCTGAAATTGATACGAGTCGAAAGCTATTAACCCCATGCCGTCAAAGCGTTTGAAGACTGATCAATGTGTCATCCCAGCTCTTCCCAGCCCATCTATCCTATCGATCATTATTCAGAAAAGATACTCTCTTATCAGTCATCGCCTCCCAGCTATCTTGTTTCCTTCGTTTAGTCTGTCAATCATTGTCATCAAATTTTGTCTCTGTGTAGTTCTGTCAGCCAATGTCACCAAAATTACTTTCTCCCTGTTTATTCTCATTGTGTGTGTGTGTGTGTGTGTGTGTGTGTGTGTGTGTGTGTGTGTGTGTGTGTGTGTGTGTGTGTGTGTGTGTGTGTGTGTGTGGTGTGTGTGTGTGTGTGTGTGTACGTGCGTGTGTGTGTGGCGTGCGTGCGTGCGTGCGTGCGTACGTGTGTGTGTGTGTGTGTGTGTGTGTGTGTGTGTGTGGTTGTGTGTGTGTGTGTGTGTGTGTGTGTGTGTGTGTGTGTGTGTGTGTGTGTGGGCATGTGTGTATGTGTGTGTGTGTAAAAGAAAGAGAGAAGAGGAGAGAGAGAGAGAGAGAGAGAGAGAGAGAGAGAGAGAGAGAGAGAGAGAGAGAGAGAGAGAGAGAGATTGACAGCAGTAATTCAAAGTCATTGAAAAAACAAAACAAAAAAAACAGACCGGCAATTATTTGATTTTGTGATCAAGATAGATTAAATCTTTAATCTCCACGGAAAATGAGAAGATATGACCGTCAGGATACTGCCCTATATTCGAGCACACAGGAAACTAAGCAGAGTGTCAACAAACGTCAGCAGCTTTCGCTTCGTCGTTGGCACATAAAGCATGGA
>CM031601.1:96621069-96625762 GCA_018398815.1 Conus ventricosus | reverse complement strand
GCCGCACCCACCAACCAGCCGGAAGCAATCCTGCGCCACCCTTAGAAGCCTGCGCATGGTGTTCCATAGGGTGCAGGCACGCACAGGGCATGCCATTAAGACGTCAAGGGACGTAACTGCTCCCTGGCAGATGCCGTTGTGTGACCACCAGAGGCGACACAACAGAACCTCCATGGAAGCGGCCCCAGGGGGTTTGTGCCATTATTACCTCCACCACCACCATCACCCACCACCCACCACCCACCCCAACACCCAAAATAGTAACGTTTTCTGATTGGTACAAAGAATCCTTGTAATTTTTTTTTTCAACTTTCCCTGAGCTTTTGCTTCGGTCGGCCGACGTAGAACTGAAGGTTTGAAACTTGGATCAACGGACCACACCGGATGTGCAGCCATGTTTCCTTCTACTCTCATTATGTTTGTTATGTATTTGTTAGGTGAGGACGGAAGAGGAGTGAAAGGATGTCCGTGTGTGTGTGTGTGTGGTGTGTGTGTGTGTGTGTGTGTGTGTGTGTGTGTGTGTGAGTGTGTGTGTGTGTGTGTATGTGTGTGTGTGCGTGTGCGTTGTGTGTGTGTGTGTGTGTGTGTGTGTGTGTGTGTGTGTGTGTGCGTGCGCGTGCATGTGTGTGCGTGAATGTGTGTAGAGAGAGAGAGAGAGAGAGAGAGAGAGAAAAGAGAGAGAGAGAGAGAGAGAGAGAGAGAGAGAGGAGAGAGAGAGAGAGAGTTGAGTGGGGGGATGGGGAGGAAGTGGAGGGAGAACCAAAGATGGCCGCTGAAAGCTAGGTTAATGGAAGTCTTGGATGATGAAGTGATTGTCGTTTTGATTTTGCGGCGGCTGGAATTTCACGAATATGTACACCTTCATCTACGTGTGCGGAAGTCGGGTGATCTATTGCAATCGCTCTATCGACAGAAATCCATAAGTGTGTCGTGTGTGTGTGTGTGTGTGTGTGTTGTGTGTGTGTGTGTGTGTGTGTGTGTGTGTGTGTGTGTGTGCGTGCGTGCGTGCGTGCGTGCGTGCGTGGTGTGTGTGTGTGTGTGTGGTGTGTGTGTGTGTGTGTGTGTGTGTGTGTGTGTTGTTCTGTTTTTTGTTTTGCTCTCAACTGAAATAGAGTGATACACATATAGACAGAACACCCACCGTCACTCAATTGTTTATAAACAAGAACCCATCCATTTAGTCATCAAACGATCAGTCACTCAGTCCCTCCATCCATCAACTCATCAATCCATTAATCAATCAATCGGTCAACCAATCAATCAAACAATCGAGCAGGTTAGGGAGTAAGAGGGAGTGGGGGATGGGGTTTAGGATATTCGTTTCATCTGATGTAGTCGAGGTTTGAGTGAAAGGGGTTGTATGACGTGTTTCCATGCGATTTTTTGAAACCAGTTTCCTTCTTCACGACCAAACTAATATATTTACGACACTTTCACTTTTTCATTCCTTTTTCTTTCTTTTTTTTTATACTGAACTGAGCGAAATTAGGTGGAACGATAGAGTGTGACACAAGGGCGAATCCATGAACTGTTGGTGAGGATCGGGATCAAAGAGTGCCAGGAGAAAGGGCACTTCAAGCAGCGTTGGAGTTATCTACCTTTGATAGTTTCTCCATGGGAGAACAAGTTACTCATCCACGAGATTTTCACCCGCGATTGTTTTGTTTGTTTGTCTGCCACCAAGAGTACACTCCAACTGCTGGACCGATTTTGACGAAACTTGCTGAAGTGATCCAAGGAAGATCTGTTTAAAATGTTGTGCAGATTCCGAATGAAAGAGCTGACGCATACATGGTTTGGAGTCTACAGAACTGTTCAAACTTGGTGGAGGTCTGCGTGTCTCCCTCATGTTCCTCTACTATACTGTTGTCTCCTTGCCTCGCTATAGGGTTCCTTTCACAGAATGGAAGTGGTTATTTGCCAGACAGACAAATGCAGCACCACGTTGTTCAAGAGAAAGGTGACAGCGTAAAGCGAAACGGGCAGCTGACAGACAAATGCAGCACCACGTTGTTCAAGAGAAAGGTGACAGCGTAAGCGAAACGGGTAGCTGATAGACAAATGCAGCACCACGTTGTTCAAGAGAAAGGTGACAGCGTAAAGCGAAACGGGTAGCTGACAGACAAATGCAGCACCACGTTGTTCAAGAGAAAGGTGACAGCGTAAAGCGAAACGGGTAGCTGACAGACAAATGCAACACCACGTTGTTCAAGAGAAAGGTGACAGTGTAAAGAGAAAGGTGACAGTGTAAAGAGAAAGGTGACAGTGTAAAGAGGAAGGTGACAGCGTAAAGCGAAACGGGTAGCCTACTACTTTCGTGTATGTAAAAGAAAAAAAAATGAATGAGACGTATAAAAAAAAAGAAAAACAAAGTTTAAACCTAGCCACTTGTGATCCAGCGTCTCCCCCATTTCATGATCCACTGTGGTTTGAATGTAACAAGGGTTAATGTTGTCTGTTACTGAACAGGATATTGAATGTAAACAAGGGTTAATGTTGTCTGTTACTGAACAGGATATTGAATGTAAACAAGGGTTAATGTTGTCTGTTATTGAACAGGATATGTTTTATTTCCGCTTTCTTTTATTTTTTTCCTTTCAAAAGAGTACTCTGTCAATAGCAACGTGCTCTGATCGTTTGGGATTGTTTGCGCAGATCATTTCCATGATATGACTGTTTGCTGTGTCCTTTTTTATTTTATTTTTTTTATTTCTTCCTTGTCGTTCTTTTTGTTGTTGATCTGTTCATCTTTCACACAATCCGATGAAAAACAAGCAAACATTGTAACCGAATGCTCCCCCCCTCCTCCCTTTCCCTCAAGATACGGTATATGCGATCTCTCTCTCTCTCTCTCTCTCTCTCTCTCTCTCTCTCTCTCTCTCTCTCTCTCTCTCTCGATAATGATGATGATGATGATGATGACGACGGCGAAGATGTCGAAAATGATGATGACGACGACGAACATGTCGAAGAAGATGATGATGATACTGGTGATAAGGTGATGATGATGATGTTGATGATGATGATGATGATGATGATGATGATGATGATGATGATGATTACATTCTTTATTTCCGAGGGTAAGAGAGAGAGAGAGAGAGAGAGAGAGAGAGAGAGAGAGAGAGAGAGAGAGAGAGAGAGAGACAGAGAGACAGAGAGAGAGAGAGAGAGAGAGACAGACAGACAGACAGACAGACAGACAGACAGACAGACAGACAGACAGACAGAGACAGTGAGAGACAATACTTCACTGATCATCGCCATAGGCCGTAATTTGAAATGGAAGTGCAGGAAAGACTGGGGTATCAGCAGGCGCATCGCCATTGCTGTACTGAAAATAAATCCAAATCAATACTGGCTTCATGGACTCTTTGGAAACCTCGCTCAGGATAACCAGACAAGATTATAAACGGTCAGTGTGTGAACACCAAATCTCGACGACTGGTTCTAGCCCACCCCGAGGAAGACAAAAGGTACACCAGCAACTACAACGAAGGAAGACAACCTTAACGACCATCACCATTGAACAACAGCATTAACACCGACCAACTCCACCATGAACCTCTAAAGCCAAGGCGTCCAAGACTACCGCGACAGAACAGCTTGTCCCTTTCTGTGAGGACGTAAACCCAACCATTCTGGAACTGAAATGTCGAGAGATGACAGATTTACAATTTCTCTTCCTGTTTTCAAGCACTCTTTCTAACTTCTAACGCTGCCTGTCAGGCGCTGTCTTCCAACTGCCTTCAATACATATTTTGAAGATTGTGTAATTCTGTGTGTCCAGTGTATCTGAAGAATAATGGACAGAGGCACATTAAGACGTTTGGAAGAGAGCTGCTCTGAGAATATGTACAGCGAGCAATTTCATATCAAATGATATTCATCCTCTACTGTTTATGAGCAGTCTCTCAGCATTAGTATTAAACCATCATTATCTTACTGCTAACGTCTGACCGCTGGCCAAAATTTGATTCTGTATATCTCGCACTGACTTCAATTTCTTCGATCGAACGGTAGTGCTCGCACATAAAGCAAGCTGAAAGATCCGGAATGCAAATGACCTAACAGTACGTCTTGTGTGTGGCTGACTATGTCCGCAGGTGTGGTATGTTCGACGACCACTGTCTCAACGCGGTGAATATTTCTACTTCTGCGGGTCTCCTATCGCTCCACTGACATCAACAATCATTAGTCGTGGAGCAGTCGTGAATGAGTCCTCTGGAATGCACCGCCGCCATGTCCACCCAAAGACAGTGGCCATACACTACCGAATATTCGGGTATTCTCACCGAACGGTATCACCAGTTTTCTTTAAAGATAGTCATAATGTCCTGGATATTTAGCCTACGCACAGAACATTCTCACTGTATAAAAGATCTCATACGTGAGGCGGAGTGAGAAAACCAATCAACAACAACGTCGACATTCGGAGAACACCAACCTTCGCTAAAGTCGCACAAATCATGGCTCCGTCCATTGCGTCAGTTCTTGAGTGAAAATTCTATTTTTCACTCGCCAAGGGAAGTAATAGTTGGTGCTGACGGAAGGAGTTATTTCCCGTGTACTTTTGTATTAAAACGGACATGCACGAAATTGGTGACAGTGACTTCGAGCTGTTTATCTTTCCATCAAATATATATATATATATATATATGCGATAGTTTCTGGCTTATGAAATATGCAATAATCT
>CM031601.1:96613569-96616069 GCA_018398815.1 Conus ventricosus | reverse complement strand
ACGCACACACTCACGCACACACACAAGCACATACAAACGCACGCACACAACTATAAAAACGCCCCCAAACGAAACAACAGATGAAGTATACAGCGGCACCCAATGTACAGAACAACTCAAAATGTGGATACCTGTAAACTCTCGCTAGAAATGTACAGGCAATGAAACAATAACAGAGACCAAAGTTGTTCAGACAATAACAACTAGGCATACGTAAGCTGGAGCACTTGGTCAATTTTCATCAACCCGAAAAGCTGTGCTTTCTGAATGAGCTGAATGTAGAAAGAAGAATGGAGAAGAAAAGGTCAAAATGACGAAAAGGCAAAATAATAGCAAAATTGAGAAAAAGAAAGTGTTTGTCTTTTTTTTTTTTTTTTTAAACATGTGGCCAATTACGCATCACCAGCGAGTTGGGCTAATGCGTAGGTCAGACATCCGCTGAGTCGTAGCCACGAGACCCTCCTCTTCAAATCTCTCATCTTAATCGTATAATTCATTTATCCATCAGCTTCAAATCATGCGCAGTGTGGTGGTCTCAAAACGTAGCGGATGTGGTGTAGCGTATAATGGACTAGTCCGCGCGCAGTGACGCCTCCTCGATGAAACTGAAACTGAAACTGAAACTGGCCACTCACGAAGGTTTGGTTCTTCCTCTTGTCTTTCTCCCTCAACTCCGTGGGGGCAGTCACCAGGGCATCATGTCGAAGAACATTTCACCAGGTTCCGACCCACTTCTCTCAGTTGTGTGCCAAGACGTGGTCTCTGCGAATTGTTTTCCCTGTTCATTGTGCAATGTTATTAGTCACATCATCGCTTCTGTCGCCCCCTTCCACCCCCCTCTCTCTCTCTCTCTCTCTCTCTCTCTCTCTCTCTCTCTCTCTCTCTCTTCTCCCTCTCCTCTCTCTCTCTCCTCTTTCTCTCTCTCTCTCCCCTCTTTCTCTCTCTCTCTCTCTCTCTCTCTCTCTCTTCTCTCCTCTTTCTCTCTCTTTTCTCTCTTCTCTTTCTCTCTCTCTCTCTCCTCTTTCTCTCTCTCATTCTCTCTTTCTCTCCTCTCTTTCTCTCTCTCTTTCTCTCTATCTCTTCCTCTCTCTCTCTCTCTTTCTCTCACTCTCTCTCCTCTCTCTCTCTCTTCTCTCTCTCTCTTTCTCTCTCTCTCTCTTCTCTCTCCTCTCTCTCTCTCTCTCCTCTTTTCTCTCTCTCTCTCTTTCTCTCTCTCTCCCCTTTCTTTCTCTCACTATTTCTCTCTCTTTCTCTCCTCTCTCCCCTCTCTCCTTTCTCTCTCTTTTCTCTCTTTCTCTCTCTCTCTCTTTCTCTCTTTCCCTCCCTCTCTCTCTCTCTCTCTCTCTCTCTCTCTCTCTCTTTCTCTCTCTTTCTCTCTAGATACAGAAGACACACACCTACAAAGCTTCCCACTGACGACAACAATTGCTTATCAAGGAACCAGCGTGAGTGTGCTCTCTCTCTCCGGGTGGCGCCATTAATTTCCGTCTAGTGACTTCTCGATACTAGGGACCTTGACACGATCTTCGCCAAGGGTACAGACACGGAAAGGAAGTAACAAAACAACAACTGGGGTAAACATAGCAGCAGGCATGAAAAGCTAGGATATGAGACTTGAATGCTGATGAGATGAGGATGATAAAAATGATGCCATGTATCTCCATTCTGGTCTGAGACTGCACGAAAGGGCTGTACTCTGCGCTTTACATTCTGGCGTTCTTACTTTCATAGTATATCCCGGTGTCAACCAGGCCCGAGAGATACAGATACCTGCAGTGTCGGTCAGGACATTTGAGCATCGGTCTTCAGAACGCATCTATGAAGAGGATGACACTGGACCGAGTGGTCGTTAGTTCTTCTTACGGTCCGATGAGCCGCTTGACGCTTTGACCTACTTGTTCATTGGTGATATGATCAGTCTATCCGATGTGAAATATCCTTGCTTAACATCTTGTTAGCACTAACGAAATAAACAATGGTTCGTGGATTGCGTGCGGCTAAAGTCCTCAAAAAAAAAGGTATTGGTTTGTCACCAAGTTGCCGAAATACCACCCATACCACTCCAAAACTACAGGAGGGAAGAGTCAATTTTCTCTCTATTTTTGTTCTTTTCTCAACTCCATTTGATGTTAGATCATTGGCGGCTGCAACAACACAAGAAGAGTTCTGAGACACGTAATGTCTTCTTGCTACTCTATTCACAGAATCCACCGAGGAGCCGGCGAGAGTGTGTACCAGGACAGCAAACACTGATCATGACGTGGTGTCCTTTGCTCTCGAGTAATTCAAAATCCACCGAGGAGCCGCGAGAGTGTCTACCAGACAGCAACACTGATCATGACGGGTTGTCCCTTTCTCCGAAGAAATCAAGAAGCAAAGCGCAGTTAGAGCAGAGGCGTTTGTCCCCCTCCTCCCTCGCGTCCCCCCCTCCTCCCAACTGTTCTTCCCTATGTCCACAGACGTTTTAACAGGCCGCTTTCTCTGGAACAGAATCTTTCTG
>CM031601.1:96603569-96608569 GCA_018398815.1 Conus ventricosus | reverse complement strand
TTCCATACGTGTTCTTAACAATAAACAGGTACGTGTAATTCCTGTTCCCACAAAAAAAACGTAACTCCAAAGGAGTGCTTTTTCACGACACCTAAATCGCCTTATAAACATGACAGCACAGACCACACACAACAAACAAATAAACACTCCTAAAAACGGAACTTTCAAGCTTGCACATATACCATATACTGAACACATCTACACAGCAACAAAAACTGGAGAAATGAATGAATATGAAGTAACTTCTATTCAAGACTGGCATAATTTTTAAAAACTTGAATAAATCAGACAAATACAAAGACGGACAGAAACAAATACAAATAACCTCGATTTAATTGAAACAAAATTAAATATGAAATGAGGCAGGGAACAGTAAATAAAAAACAATAAACAAGTAGAGTAACTCTAGCTCCCCCAAGAAAACATAACTCCAAAGGAATGCTGCTTACGACACCGAATCGCCAAGCGGACATGACAGCACAGAGCACACAGAGCAAACAAGGAAACATCCCCCAAAAAGGATGTTCACAGCTTGCCCATATACCCCGTACCGAACACATCTACACAGCAACAAGAACTGGAGACGTGTTCTAGTTTGGCGAAACAGATTTCTTGGATTTAGAGCCATGAGACAGTGAACAGTGCTGACACAGACGTGACTAGGTCCTGCTTGAAAACCACGTAGTGGATGAGACCTGAACAGGCTCGATTGCAATTCTGGACATAGTTGAAGCTCTTTTTTTTTTTCACCGGGTTGACTTATTCAAGGCTGCTTGACGTGAATGGAACGATTGATTGATTGACAGATTGATTGATTGGTTGATTTTCTTTTCCTTTCTTTCTTTCCCTCGTCCTTTCTTTCTTTCTTTCTTTCTTTCCTTTCTTTTCCTTTTTCTTCCTTCCTTCCTTTCTTTCCTTCCTTCCTTTCTTTCTTTCGTTTTTTAATTTCTCCTTTCTTTCTGTTTTTCCCATTCCTTCCTTCTTTCGTTCTTCTCCCATCTTTCTTTCTTTCGTTCCTCTTTCTTTTTTTTCGTCTCTCTTTTTTGTGTACATTTTAAAATTATTTGTACCAACAACAAAACCAAATTTGGGTACATGTCAACATACAAACGGTTTTACAGGAAAGCAGAGTATGAATCAGAAGAAAAAATAGTGATGCAAATCAAGGGAGTAAGATCAGAAAGAAATTTACCAAGTATGACATGCCTACACAAAATATGAAATGTTTTGTTTTCAAAATAAACAAACAAACAAACAAAAACCTGGATCAGATGTATCAAAGAAACAAAAGCTGTGCTCATGCATCTGTCTGTCTGTCTATTTATCTATGTATCTATTTATCTGTCTGTCCGTCTGTCTGACTGTCTATCTATCTGTCTGTTTGTTGTTTGTATGTCTGGACATGTGTCTGTCCGTCCGTCCGTCTGTCTGTCTGTCTCTAAATCTGTCAGTCTGTCTGTCTGTCTGTCTACCTTCCTACCCATGTGTGTATGTATGTATGTATGTATGTATGTATGTATGTATGTATGTATGATGGTTGGTAGGTAGGTACCTACTTATGTATCTACCTACGTACCTACCTACATGTACATATCTCTCTCTCTCTCTGTACACACGCACACACACACACACACACACACACACACACACACACACACACACACACACACACACACACACACACACACACACTCCACCAGGCAGTCATATTTCATTGAAAATTACTTCTTTTTTGTTGCAGAACACAGGTATAATAGTGAGTGACGCAGTATCATATTTCCAGCCTGTAGGCATTTAGCCACGCACATTTGATCATGTGTACCTTCACAAGCCAAACAGCTTCAACACACTCTATTGTTTTGCTTCTTTGGGATACATACACACAAAAGCGCGCACACACGCACACACTCTCATGCATACGCATACACGCACCTCACACACACACACACACACACACACACACACACACACACACACACACACACACACACACCGGGCCCGTGCCCACACATCCACACACACACGTGTACATTCACTACACACACATTCAATGATATAATGACAAAACAAATGTTAAGCAGGCACTCAAGGTCTGACCAGCGCGTTGGTTTAATGCGTAGGTCCGACATCCGCTAAGTCGCAGCCACGAGACCCTCTCCTTCCAATTCTCTCATCTCGGTCATGAATTTATATATCCACCAGCTTTAAATCATGGGCAGTGTGGTCTCAAATTTTTAGCGGGATGTGGTGTAGCGTATATGGACCAGTCCGCGCGCAGTGACGCCTCCTTGATGAAACTGAAACTGAAACTGAGCTTCTCTGGCACCAGGAACCATCGTGGTGGTGGTGTGGCACTGGCTTAACTCCGCTGCCAGGACGCGTTCTGGAATTCTAGTCATGCCGCGAGTGGTGGCAAGTTCTCCACTGCCTCTTTGTGGGAAGGAGGACAATGGCTGGGGGGAGGGGGGGGGGGGGGGGGGGGGAGGGAGGGGGGGGGGGGGGGGGCACATCGGGGGCACGTAGCATGCAGTGCACGCCTGCAGCCATTCAGCCCGTGGTCACAGCGCTGATTGGAAAAGTAGCGGGGTGGGGGGGGGGGGGGGGTCTTTACACTGACAGGTCGGTGGACAGAAGACTCCCCGGAGTCTCTCTTGCTCTCGGTCTTTGTCTTTCTTTGTCTTTCCCTCTCGTTCTCTTTTTCTGTTTCTGTTTCTGTCTGCCTCTCTGTCTCGGTTTAGTTTTCTTTCTCTCTCCCTCTCTGTCGCTCTGTCGCTCTCTCTTTCTCTCTGTCTCTCTCTCTGTTTCTGTCTCTGTGACACACACACACACACACACACACACACACACACACACACACACACACACACACACACACACACACACTCACACCACCACCACCAACACCACCAGTCCACACCACACCACACCACACCACATCACATCACACCCACGCACGCGCGCGTGCACGCACGCACGCACGCACGCACGCACACACACACAAGATCGGGCGCTCGCCAAAGCCCAAAATGTTCTGTCTTTCGAGCAAGAAATGATACCTTCAACGTTTCACGGCTTTAGTGGATAACAAGAAAGAAATTGAACACACACACACACACACACACACACACACACAGAGAGAGAGAGAGAGAGAGAGAGAGAGAGAGAGAGAGAGAGAGAGAGAGAGAGAGAGAGAGAGAGAGAAATCATTCACATGTGATCTTTGTTTTTATCTCCATCTCTTCTATATATATACAAAATACTAACCGCCCCCCTCCTCCTCTCCCCCCCTCCCGTCTCCCCTCCGCCCTATCCTCTCTGTGTCCTTCATCTCCCCGTCCCCTCTCCACACCCACCTCTCTGTCATTATGCCCCCCCCCCTTCCACCCTCCCCATCCCAGTCCTCCATCCTCCCTCTTCGAATCTAGGCTGCCTTTTTATACAGTTGAGACTGAGACGTAATTGAACGAAAAAGAAATCGATGTTGATGTGACAGGAAATAAACTAGCGGGAGAGATAGTCTTGCCGGGGTTCTGCCGATGACAGAACGAAACGAAGTGAAATCGAAGCAAAATTGTGGCCTGCCTCGCTCTGTTATCAATCTGACAAAAAAGATTTTTGGGTTGCCGAGTTTCACCACTAATCTGAACTGATTACCTAACATGCTTGTGTCTTCGTTCAATCAGGAAATGACGTGCCTTGATGAAGTAAATATCTCCAGAATGTTACGCAAATGCCAAAAGAACACTCCTGCTGGGAAATGTCCAGTAAATCAGTTCCTAGTATTTGAAATGAGGGAACTGTCAAGAACTCCAAAGAAAGGAAACACAGCTGCACCCGGCTGTTCAAAGCATTTTAACAGATGCACGTTTGCCCATGTACAGGTGCCGTCTCTCCCTGTTCGGTCGGAAGTGAGTGCTCTTACTTCCTGTTTTATTGAATCTGCTCTCACTTTCTCTTTCATTGAATCTGCTCTCACTTCCTGTTTTATTGAATCTGCTCTCACTTTCTCTTTTATTGAATCTGCTCTTACTTTCTGTTTTATTCAATCTGCTCTACCTTTCTGTTTGATTGAATCTACTCTCACTTTCTCTTTTATTGAATCTGCTCTTACTTTCTGTTTTATCGAATCTGCTCTCACTTTCTCTTTCATTGAATCTGCATTCACTTTCTCTTTTATTGAATCTGCTCTCATTTTCTATTTTATTGAATCTGCTCTCACTTTCTGTTTTATTCAAGGTGCCCTCATTTCCCGGTTCATTGGAGCTGTCCTAACTTCCCGTTCCTTTGGAAGCGCTCTCACTTCCCGTTGAACGAAGGCGCACTTTACATTTTGTTGAGATGCTCTTGATTCATGTTTGACTGAAGATGCTCTAACTTCTTGTTTTAATGAGGGTGTCTTCACTTCTATATTCATGTTGAAAAGCGTTTTCCCTCATTTCCCGTTTTATGGACGGTGTCGTCACTTCTTTTGTCACTGAAAGTGCCTTCATTTTCTGTTCCACCGGAGGTACCCTTGCTTCCTGTTTTATTCAAGATGCCCTCGCTTCTTGTTTTCTTGAAGCTGTCTTCACTTCTTGCTCCTCTAGAAGTGTTTTTGTTTTCTGTTTTATTGAACGTATCTTTATTTCTCATTTTATTGAAGATGTCCTCATTTCGCTTTTCATTGAAAGTTTCATTGTTTTCTGTTGTACTGAACGTGAACGAAATTATGCCTTATTAGAAGCACCCTCATGCTCTGTTCATTGTTTACTGAAGATGCCATCACTTACTCTTTTGTTGAAGGTGCTCACTTCTTTTTAGCCAAAGGTATCATCACTTCTTATTTCATTGGAGGTGCCCTCACTTCCTGTTTGTTGAAGATGTCCTTCTCGTTTATCGACAACGTCTTCATTCTCTTTTTCAGAAAGTGTCCTCGCTTCTATCTAATTGAAGGACCACGTTTTATTTCACTCAAACTGCTTCACTCTTGTTTTGTGGATGCGACTTCGCTTCTTGTTTAA
>CM031601.1:96586620-96602569 GCA_018398815.1 Conus ventricosus | reverse complement strand
TACGCTGCTCCACACCCTGCGGAAAAAATATCACCCACACACAAGACGTACTGTTAGGTCATTTGCATTCCGGATCTTTCAGCTTGCTTTATGTGCGAGCACTCACCGTTCGATCGAAGAAACTGAAGTCAGTGCGAGATCAATACAGAATCAAATTTTGGCAGCGGTCAGACGTTAGCAGTAAATAATGATGGTTTTAATACTAATGCTGAGAGACCTGCTCATAAACAGTAGAGGATGAATATCATTTGATATGAAATTGCTCGCTGTACATCTTCTCAGAGCAGCTCCTCTTCCAAACGTCTTAATGTGCCTCTGTCCATTATTCTTCAGATACACTGGACACACAGAATTACACAATCTTCAAAATATGAATTGAAGGCAGTTGGAAGACAGCGCCTGACAGGCAGCGTTAGAAGTTAGAAAGAGTGCTTGAAAACAGGAAGAGAAATTGTAAATCAGTCATCTCTCGGCATTTCAGTTCCAGAATGGTTGGGTTTACGTCCTCACAGCAAGGGACAAGTGGTTCTGTCGCGGTAGTCTTGGACGCCTTGGCTTTAGAGGTTCATGGCGGAGTTGGTCGGTGTGAATGCTGTTGTTCAATGGTGATGGTCGTTAAGGTTGTCTTCATTCGTTGTAGTTGCTGGTGTACCTGTTGTCTTCCTCGGGGTGGGCTGGAACCAGTCGCCCGAGATTTGGTGTTCACACACTGACTGTTTATAATCTTGTCTGGTTATCCTGAGCGAGGTTTCCAAAAGTCCATGAAGCCAGTATGATTTGGTTTTATTTTCAGTACAGCAATGGCGATTCGCCTGCTGACACCCCAGTTTTTCCTGCACTTCAATTTCAAATTACGGCCTATGGCGATGATCATTAAAGTATTCTCTCTCACTGTCTCTGTCTCTGTCTGTCTGTCTGTCTGCCTCTCTCTCTCTCTCCTCTCATCTCTCTCCTCTCTCCCCTCTCTCTCTCTATCTCTCTATCTATCTATCTTCTCTCTCTCTCTCTCCCCTCTCTCTCTCTCTCTCCTCTCTCTCTCTCTCTCTCTCTCTGCCTGTCTGTCTGCCTGTCTGCCTGTCTGCCTGTCTGTCTGTCTGTCTGTCTGTCTGTCTGTCTCTCTCTCTCCTCTCTCTCTCTCTCTCTCTCTTTTCTCTCTCTCTCCTCTCTCTCTCTCTCTCTCTTTTCTCTCTCTCACCTGGGAAATAAAGAATGTCATCATCATCATCACATCATCATCATCATCATCCATCATCATCATCTTTCATCATCATCTTTTACCTTATCATCAGTTCATCATCATCTTCTTCGACATATTCGTCGTCGTCATAAAATCATTTTGGGACATCGTCGTTGTCACGACCGACCCCGGGAGGTCTCCCCTGACAGGATCGGTCTTAGGTGGGAGTGAAGGGAGTGACTGACCTCACACGCTCCGCAAAGACCACCCCAATAAAGATTACGATACAACCCCCCATTTATTCACACCAGCAAAATAAAATTCCAACACACGCACCATGCACGATCACAATAAAGCACTCCACGCACACAACATGCACAATCACGATCAAGCACTCCAACGCACCACAACATGCACAATCACGATCAAGCACTCCAACGCACACAACATGCACAATCACAATCAAGCACTCCCACCCCACAACATGCCGATTATAAATAAATATTTCGCCATACGACGTACACGATCAAAATTACAGCATTCCAGCACATATGACATATACACAATTATAAAGGAATATTCCCAGTATCAATCCTTTCCCACACCATGGAGTGCGTCCACCCCCCCTCCCCCTGCCAATTCCGCAGGAGCACCCTGTCGCACTAGGTGCTCCGAGCCTTGTTGGTTCTCGCGGGGAGTCCCCCAAAGCCGACACCCTCGACTTCCAAGCGGGCATTTGAAGAGCGTGTCCCGGGGGGGGGGGGGGGGGGGGGACGTAGCTGTTACTGGAGGTCCTGGACGGGGGTCCAGGCCGGCCAGTCAAGACGGCGGGCGTCCCCACCAGCCCTCGGCCCCGACCAAGGCATGGCCTCGATCACGTGTGGCACCATCCCGCCCCGTGGTTCAGCCAGAACGTGGCCTCGACCAGTACGTGGCACCATCCAGATCGTGCTCCGGGTGAAGCCCCCGGGAGGGTGGGGGAGGACGTAGCTGGGAGGAGAGTCGAAGAGGAGGGAAAGAAGAAGGAAGGAGGAAGGAAGAAGGGTACGGGAACCCTGCCGTCGTACCGTCTGACCATTGCTGTCAAGTCTTAGCCACTCGCATGATGGGCGAGGGGAAGTGTATTCAACGCACACAGTAAATCCATTGAATAAAGTCTTCTCACACGAGCAGGTAAAAGACTGCATTAAATCAACAGGTTATAAAACAAATATGAATTATCTTCACCTTCTCTCATCACGCTTAAACGTTTTCCTTCCTTAGGAAATAAATAAACACAGCGACCATCGCTTAATAACTGCCACCCATTTGCAAATAGTAATTCAATGGCATAACTGTCACATTTTATAAACACATTTCAAAATAAACACAAATCTCCAAACCACGCATCCGAACGCAAATCATGCGTACGCACGCTCGCGAACACAAAACTCGTTCTCCTTGCACACACAAACAGACGGTGGCCGAAGGATAAAAGTCCGGCAAATGTGACAGGGGCGGACGAGCGAGACCAAGCAAGTTCCAACCCTGAATCACCAGGTTCTCTCCTTCCCCACCGACACCGCATCACCAGATACATAAACAGGAGAAAGAATTTTGGAAATAATTTAGAATGGCCAGGTTAAAGATGGAATTAACCAAGAAAAGGTCCTCACAAAAATATTTCCTACAATTTCAAAACAAAAGAAAATTGCGCAAAAGCGAAGACTAACCCGGCTAACAACAACAATCAAAACAAAAGACCACGAAACTGATGCTTACCAGCTACCCGTGGGTGACCCGAAGAGGCGGGTAAAAGGGACTCCTCTACCCTTGTCCAGTCGAGGGACAGAGCGAAGATGCGGAAACAGAAGAAGCGATGTCCTCTCCTACAGGCCGACTGCAGGAATTGAAAGTACTGACTGTACTCTCGATGATACGGTAAGGAACCGAGACTGGAGCAGGCGCTCCCAGAGACATCTTCCGCTCGAGTCAAGAGCTAACCTCCCTCAGCAATGGCGGCCAACATGCCATGCGCGTCACAGAGTGAGCATACTTCAAACTAAAAAAAACGAAGCACGTGGACAGGTAAAAAGACAGGCGAGAGGCCGATGACAGAAAGTTCGAGAGAAAGGTACCGGCCACCCGTGAACTTGCAGGATGAATAGCACGGGGGGGGAAATTTAGAGAGAGGAGAGAGAGAGAAAGCAAACCGAAGTTGAGCTGAACTTACCAAGGTGCAACCGCACCACAAGCCACACTAAGGGAGGGGTACACGACAACAGCAACGACAATAAACAAATAAGTAATTCCGCCACCTAGGTGGGCGAACGTCGTGGCCTCGTGACAACTCGTGACAAACCCCCCTCTAAAAGCATCTGTTTCTCTGAGATACAGTGCTCCTTTGAACCTTGTCGCATGTGCAACTTCACAACAATGGGACCGAACCCAACTCTCTGTGATCGACAGAGTACGAAGAATCCAATACAAACATTCCACGATAGAATCACACGGGGAAAATAATAATACTACATTTTCAAACAACTAAGAAAACCTTCCAACCCATGAAAGTAACAATCCGAACCATTGGTGATTCACTACCTTTTAACATCACTGAAGTGAAAACTGTCACACACCTGATACAGAGACAAAAGGGATAAAACCCCTGGTTGAGGGGAGTGCCCCTTTGACTGACTTTCCAACGTGCGACTACGGAGCTCGGCTAAGATAGTCAGCATCCGTATTACAGGAACCCTTGATATGACGGAAAGTAAACGCATGACTCTGCAGTTCCACTGCCTAACTCATGAGTCAATGACTGACTGGCCGGATCCGGTCCAGGCACTGAAGAGGATGATGATCGCTCTCCAGTACAAACTTCCGGCCGTTCTTCTTCTTGGGCACGCCAGTGCGCGTCCAAATCTGCCTGAGAGATTCAGCAACAGTAGGGGCATGGGATAGTCCTAAGCGGGACAGCCTCGGGGTATCGACTCGCAGATTCTACCACTACCGAAGTGTAGCGGTGACCGCGATCGGATGGTGGATTAATGGGCCCCAAAACAGGTCGACCCCAACCTTGCTGAAGGGCTCCCCAACCCGTGCACTGACCCTAGGGGAACACGCGTAAAGCGCCCCTTAGCGTTGTCCGTGGCAGCCCATCGAAACCCTGCGGCAGTACTGCCTAACTGTGAGTTCATCCCGGGCCCCAAAAGAAGTCTTGTCTTATTCTCGCTCGAGAGTCCGCCTTGGAGCCCATATGACCTGTCAGGGGGGAACGTGGGCCTGCCGGAGAACAGATTCTCTCAAGTTTTGGGAACAACAAGCTGTTTGGGCCACACGATCTCCCTGAGTGGAAACCCTAAAGAGGATCCCCTTGTGGAGCTTGAAGCTCACCTTGGCGTGTCGGGCAGATGAGCAGGACGACCTACCAGTTGTCGCAGGCGTTGGACATCCAAGTCCCTGGCCTGAAGACGAAAAAGGGAAAGCAGGGTCGGCCTTTGCAAGAACCTCGTCAGAGATCGGCTGAAGGGGGGACGCAATTCCTGTTCCTCTTCTTAGCTTTGGCGCGTGTGGTGACTCCCACACACGCCTGTAACGGGCAGATCCGAGACACGGACTGACTGCGTCCGTTGCGAAGGTGATAGTATTCCCTATGATAAGGGAATACAGAGGTCGCTCCACCGCGATGGCCCATACTTCGCCACAGAAGTAGGGGGGGAGTAGAAACGAGTACTGAAGGACGGGGGGAGGTAAAACCAGCCTCCAACCCGCACCACATCGAAAACTGGCGCCCCGCCGGGCCTTAGGGGAAACTAAACCCTTACCCAAAAAGAGTGTTGATGCTCCCGAATCCTGATGGTGTCGACCAAGGAAGAACCAACAAAAAAAAAGGGAAACACTGGACACTCTGTACCACCAGAAGCTTGGATGGACCCCACGTTAGCGAGGGCGGGATGCTGGAAAGGACTAGCCCCATGACTAACCAGCGGCTCTAGGGCAATTTTCCTGATGTGGCCAGGACGACCACAAAGAAAACAAAATCGAGGTGCTGAGGTCCCCGATGACTGCCTGCCTTATTCGCCCCGCTAGCAGTTGTGGGCGCCTTATTGCCACTAATCCTGTGGAGGGTTTCCCTCTCCGTATCTGGGCGATGCCCATAAGCCCTGCGGCTTCAGCAAACACCTCAGCTGTGTGAATCGCAGCCGCGAAACCCTGAGGTGCTGTCTCGCCTACCCGGATCCTCAACTCTGGGGACACGTGTTGGTGAGCTGTTCAATGAGGATCAGTTTCCTCCAGCTCCAACTTAGCTAACTGACGCCAGTTTCCCTAGCGTTTTGCGCAGCCTATCACCAAACTGCACGAAGGTCTCGTCTTATTCTTCTTCATGGGCCTGAAATTCCTCCCGTAGGTCTCTGGGGTAAGGTGGAAACGCTTACGCAGAGCCAACTGCATGTCTGCATAAGACGCGCCTTCATTTAGAGTGAGCACACACTCCCTTGCAGCACCAGATAATCCAGAAAAAAGGTGCATAGCCTTTTGTTCCCCAGACAATTGGGTATGAACAAGCAACCTTGTCAAAAAGCTCTAGGAACATATCAATGTCCTCACTAGGTTTTGAAAATCTGGAAGCTTTAACTTTGGGCCTCTAACCCTATCTCCTGCCTGGGGATTACCCCGGCTTACAGATGCGGGGGACCGCGAAAGAAGCTGTTCCATTTTCCTCCCTACGCAGAGCCTCCATCCTGTCTAGTTCTTCCCTACGGAGGGCAGCCTCCCCCTACGCCGATCCTCCCCGTCTGGCAGCCTCCTCTCTACGCTGAGCCTCCTGTCTAGCAGCCTCCTCCCTACGCTGAATAGCCTCTTCCTTAGCATAATTTCCTGTCTGTCAGTCTCCTCTCTGCGCAGAGCCTCCCGCCTACAGCCTCCTCTCTAAATGATCCAACTCTTCCCGACGGAGCTTTGCCTCTTCCCTACGAAGAGCTTCCTGCTGCAACCTTTCCCCACGCAGAGCTTCCCGCTAGCAGCCTCTTTACTACGCTGGCCCCTCCAGAAAAAAGAAGGACAGAGGTGATATCCTGAGCGGGTTCACACTCCCGACCCGGGAGGATGATCCTCTGACCCGTCCCTTGGGTCTCGACTTTCCCATAAGGAAAGTCTTCTGGGGCATGCCCCTTACGAGGGGAAGCCTGGAGAGGAGAAGGCTCGGGGCTCTGCGACTCACAGAAGCCCACAGTTGCTTCGCTAACTCTGACGCTTCCGAGCGGAAGTGCCAGTCGGGTCTCGACAGGGAGACCCCCCAGCGAAAAGGGGGTAAAAGTACTCACTGGGCTAAACCTGCCACAGCACTGGAATAGGTAGAAATTACCGATCGAAGTACTGGTACTAATGTAAAGGGGCTACAGTAACATTTGAATACCCTTTTTCTTCGACGCCCGCTCGCCATACCACCAGGCCGGAGTCGCCATAACAATATCCAACGGTTTTCAAATACAGGGAAAGACAATTCCACTAGAGAAAAAAAAAAAAAATATTTTTTGGGGGTGTGTATATGTGTTTTATTGTGTGTGTGCGTGTGGGCGGGCAAGTTCCGGCTGCTCCCACTCTGGCAAAAACCGCGCTCTACAGCACGAGCAACAGTGCGGTGGGGCTCACCGGAAAAAAAAAAACAAAAAAACTAATGTCCGGCTGCCCCCACTCTGGCAACACCGCGCTCTACAACACGAGCAACAGTGCGGTGGGGTGGCCGAAAAAAAAAAAAAAAAAAAAAACTAGCAGACGGAATCCGGAGAGGGGAAAAAAAAAAGAGAACACTAGCGTCCGAATACAACCCCTGTACTCAAAACCCGGTAAAAAAAAAAAAAAACAAGAACTGGCTAAATACAACACAGGAATGGAAGACTGAGCGGGCAACAGAAGGGCAAGACTTACGGCCGTACCTGCGTGAGGTACCCGGCGGAAGGAGGTCTGGACGCGGTCGACTCCCCTCGGGCTCACCTCGACTCCGAGTCACACCGGATGTTCCTCAGGCCACCAAAAGACTCCCTTCACGCTAGAGTCACCCAGCCAACCACCACGAAAAAACACGAAAACTGACTAAACAAACTACAAAACAGACAAAACTAAACAGGTACTCTGCGAAACGAGAGAGAGACAGCCAGAGCCCTTCACATCCCGGACGAGCCCCCACAATTGTCACGACCGACCCCTGGAGGTCTGCCCTGACAGGATCGGTCAGGAGGGAGTGAAGGGGGTGACTGACCTCACACGCTCCGCAAGAGACCACCCCAATAAAGATTACGATACAAAACCCCATTTATTCACACCAGCAAAATAAACATTCCAACACACGCACCATGCACGATCACAATAAAGCACTCCAACGCACACAACATGCACAATCACGATCAAGCACTCCAACGCACACAACATGCACAATCACGATCAAGCACTCCAACGCACACAACATGGGACAATCACAATCAAGACTCCCCCACCACAACATGCACGATTATAAATAAATATTTCGCCATACGACGAAAACGATCACAATTACAGCATTCCAGCACATATGACATATACACAATTATAAAGGAAAATTCCCAGTAATCAATCCTTTCCCCCACCATGGGTGCGTCACCTCCCTGCCCCTGCCAAGTCCGCAGGGACACCCTGTCGCACTAGGTGCTCCGAGCCGGGTTGGCTCGCAGGGAGTTCCCAAAGCCGACACCTCGACTTCCAAGCGGGCAGTGAAGAGCGTGTCCCGGGGGGGGGGGGGGGGGGGGGGGGGGGGGGGGGGGGCGTACTGTTACTGGAGGTCCTGGAAAGGGGGTCAGGCCGGCCAGTCAAGACGGCGGGCGTCTCTACCAGCCCTCGGTCCCCACCAAGGCGTGGCCTCGATCAGCGGTGGCACCATCCCCTCCGTGGTCTCAGCCAGAACGTGGCCTCGACAGTACGTGGCACCACCAAACGTGCTCCAGGTGAAGCCCCGGGGGGAGGGGGGAGGACGTAGCTGGGAGGAGAGTCGAAGAGGAGGGAAAGAAGAAGGAAGGAGGAAGGAAGAAGGGTACTGGAAACCCCGCCGTCAGTACCGTCTGACCATTGCTGTCAAGTCTAGCCACTCGCATGATGGGCGAGGGGAAGTGTATTCAACGCACACAGTAAATCCATTGAATCAAGTCTTCCTCACACGATGCAGGTAAAAGACTGCATTAAATCAACAGGTTATAAAACAAATATGAATTATCTTCACCCTTCTCTCACTCACGCTTAACGTTTTCCTTCCTTAGGAAATAAATCAACACAGCGCCATCGCTTAATAACTGCCACCACATTTGCAAATAGTAATTCAATGGGATAACTGTCACATTTTATAAACACATTTCAAAATAACACAAATCTCCCAAACCCCGCATCCGAACGACAAAACATGCGTAAAGCACGCTCGCGAACACAAACTCGTTCTCCTTGCACACACAAACAGACGGTGGCCGAAGGATAAAAGTCCGGCGAATGTGACAGGGGCGGACGAGCGAGACCAAGCAAGTTCCAACCCTGAATCACCAGGTTCTCTTTCCCCTTCCCCCCCCGACTACCGCATCACCCGATACATAAACAGGAGAAAGAATTTTGGAAATAATTTAGAATGGCCAGGTTAAAGATGAATTAACCAAGAAAAGGTCTCACACAATATTTCCTACAATTTCGAAAACAAAAGAAAATTGCGCAAAGCGAAGACAAGCCGGATAACAACAACAAATCAAAACAAACAGACCACGAAACTGATGCTTACCAGCTACCCCTGGGTGACCCCGAAGAGGCGGGTCAAAGGATCCTCTCTACCCTCTGTCCAGTCGAGAGGACAGAGGCGAAGATGCGGAAACAGAAGAACGATGTCCCTCTCCTACAGGCCGACTGCAGGAAAATTTAAAGTACTGACTGTACTCTCGATGATCGGTAAGGAACCGAGACTGGAGCAGGCGCTCCCCGAGACATCTTCCGCTCGAGTCAAGCTAACCTCCCCCAGCAATGGCGGCCAACATGCCATGCTGCGTCACAGAGTGAGCATACTTCAAACTAAAAAAACGAAGCACGTGCGACAGGTAAAAAGACGGCGAGAGGCCGATAGACAGAAAATTCGAGAGAAAGGTACCGCCACCCCTGAACTTGGGAGGATGAATAGCACCGGGGGGTGGAATTAGAGAGAGAGGGGAGAGAGAAAGCAAACCCAAGTTGAGCTGAACTATACCAAGGGGCAACCGCACCACAAGCCACCTAAGGGACGGGTACACGACAACAGCAACGACAATAAACAAATAAGTAATTCCGCCGCCACCCTAGGGGGTCGAACGTCGTAGGCCTCGTGACAAAACTCGTGACAGTCGTCGTCATCACTCATCATCATTTCATTGAGGAGAGAGAGAGAGAGAGAGAAGAGAGAGAGGAGAGAGAGGAGAGAGAGAGAGAGAGACTTTGACACTTTGACATTTTATTGTCATTACTAAAAGGTCTTATGACAAGGGGGATAACAGGGTAATAACACATTCCTCTTTTCATTGCAAACAATGTAAACCCCGTTTTTGGCAATGATCAATCAAATCCAAAACAAGCAAAACATGTAGAAAAAGTAGAAAAGAGTAAACACGAGAACTCCTTTCTCATTACAACAACAACAACAACAACACATATACAAAAAGGGAAAATATAATGAAATAGATTAATTCGACGATTCTCTCAGTCACTCCATGACTATATTACTGAACTCCTCCACCTGTTTAAATTGATATTTTCGGGGATTAGGTACTGTTTTCAATCCACTATCATTGTAAATGCTTCTGTCTGATCTTCATTGCTTCTGCAATGAATCTAGCAACTGATTTTATTACACCATCGTCATCAGATGATAACAAGGAAGCAACATCTTGCCTTTGAAAAACATCCAAAGTGGAAAATGAACATTTTACACGCACTTCATTATATGCAATACATTGAAATAAAAAGTGTTTTTCATTGTCAGTAGAGAATCCACATAAAGCTAAAGAGCATGGTAATTCTGTGGATGTTCCAGACTCGAACCATCTTTTATTTGCATTGAAACCTAATGTGCGTAACCTAAATCTTGCGTAATTAATTCTATGCCATTTATCAGTGATAACATGAAGAAACTTTTCTGTATGGAATATATTCTTAAAAGAGAAGAACCAACGATACTTTTCTTTGCTTTCCATACTTAAATGCCAGTTCTGTTTAAAAGAGCAGATGAGCCTATCCTTAAATTCTGTAATAAATTGGTGTTCGTTACCCACTCGTTGGGTCATCCACACTATGCCAAAACCCTGTTCTGATAACACTTTCTTTACATTATTAGCCCAGTTATTTCTGCCTCTTTCCATTTGTAATAGCATCATGTCATTAGCCTGTCTGCACAAACGTGACTGTGGAAGCTTCAATATTTTCAACCAATACCTAACACATTTCACAAAAGATCTGATGTAAAGAGGGTACCTGCCCATCTCTCCATATAAAAGAGGTGTTAGACGAATGGATTGGCACCTGAAGAAAACGCTTCATAGCATACGTGTGTACTTTTTCAATCTGTGAATTTTCTTCTAACCCCCAAATTTCAGCTCCATAGGTAAGTAAAGGTTCTATCTGTGCATCAAAGATTTTCCAAAATATACCACAATCAATACAATTCAGCTTTCTTAAGGATCTCAGAATTTCAATCACACCTTTTTTACCCTTCCTTAAAGATTCTTCCCATGCGTAACTGAACGTCAATTTTGTTGAAAATATCATTCCTAAATGCTTGTATGAGTTGACTACTTGAACTCTTGTATTTCCATAACACCATCTTTCGTTTGAAGATAGATGTCCACCCTTTCTGAGGACTACAATGTTTGTCTTATCTAAGTTAATTGTTAAACATAAACGATCTGCTTCTTCTTTTAAGACTTTTAATTGGTTTTGTAAACCTACAACTGTTCCAGATAAAAGAATAACTTCGTCAGCAAATAGTAACAAAAATATCTCTACTGATCCGGGTATTATCTGAATACCATGTCTACCTTTATTAGATAACTCAATTGCTAGTTCATTGATGAAAAAAGAAAACAACTGCGGACTCAACAGACATCCTTGTTTTACTCCATTCGGACACTCGAAAAAATCTGAATACTCACTCTTTTTACACGTACACATGCAAGCACCGAGTTGTAGATACTTCTAATGGCTATGTACAGTTTACCATACACACCACTTTTACGAAGTACATTCTGTCAACCTCGGGTGATGTCGATGGAGGAAGGACTAGCGCACAGCCCAAACACACTCACAGCTTGCTTACAATCTCATTCATATATCATGCATTCGTCACATCAAACCACTAGTAAAGTCTATAACTTTACTACACATGTTCATAGAACGAAACATCAATGCATATGGAATCAAATGAAATAAAACATTCTCTCTTTCCTGAACTTCACAAAATCATTTATCTAAAACATCATTAACTAACCCGGGTATAAATAGATTTCTACTTTACCTGGCCAGGTGATCTTAACTATTCACGAATCACTGTCTCTTTTTCTTTTCCTTTTTTTTTCTTTTCACTGTCACTTTCACAATACGGCACAACTGCTGGCACTGGTGTTGGTCTGCTGGCACCGGCGTTGGTCTGTGGACTGCCGATGAAAGCGGCGCTGGCCAAGTATGAGGTCGAACCCCAGTGAAGATAGAACAGTGACTATCAACATCGATCTGTTCTTTCTTTCTTCCTGCATTAACGCATTGCACTCTCTCTCTCTCTCTCTCTTCTAGTCTGCTCTTATCAAATGGACATGGTTGCTTTTCTTTTCTTTTTTTCTTTTCTTTCTTTTCTTCTTCATTAGTTAGCAACTCTCTCTCTCTCCACATCTCTCCTCAGTCCTTCCTCTGCAGACTATCTCATGCTAATCTCTCAACTTGGTTCTCTTCTCTCCTCCCCTCATCTCTCTGCTTTTCTCTCCTCAGAGATTACACTCAGACCTCTCTCTCTCTGTCTCTCTGTTCGTTCTCCCCTCGTTCTCCTTCATCTCCCTGCCTTTTCTCTCCTGCAGAGACTATACCCAGAACCTCCTCATCTCTCTCTCCCTGTTCGTTCTCATCTCCCTGCCTTCCTGTAGGCGAGAGCCTACTCCCCCGAACTTCTCCCTCTCTCTCTCTCTCTCTGTTCCTTTTCTTCCTTCCCTCGTTCTCTCACTCTCACATCCTTCTTATTCGTTCCGATCCGTCCAAAAGGGCGAGTACCATTGGTCAGTATTTTTACCCCTGACACCCGAAGTTATCTCCCTCTAATTCCATTGGATATTCAAATCATGACAGTCACGCCTACACACCTTACTCTCTGTGGTGGTCAATTGGTCATTTAATTGATTAGCTAGATTTCACCCCACCACACACTACCTTCCCCCCTTCCCTACTTAACTGGCGCCGGTGTGCTTAACTCGTGGACACTGGTCACTCTAAAGTGGCTAGAATGAGTCTGGGTAGGCTCTCAGACGTTGGCTGGCAGACCAATCGAGACATTCGGCCAGACAGCTTAGTCCGTCTAGCAGACAGTGCTGTCTCCACGAGAGCTAAAAATAGCCTTTAATTGGCTGAGGCGACAGGTGAATGCGTCGGTCAGCTATTTAGTCCGGCTGGTTGGACAGACCGTCTCTGTGGAGGATGAGGATTAGCCTCCCCCTTTGCTTAATTGCCTGGATCCGAACCATGGGGCCGTCCGCCTGACGCCCAGAATATTTGCGTTAGAGCTTAAGTCCAACTGGGCTGGTGGCGATTGACCACGAATTTGGTTGAGTTGAATTTTGACCGTGACAATTTCCCCCTTGCAAAAGACCATGCTCCGCATTGTCTCAAACAACGGTACAAAAAAGACAACAACCGAATTTGCTGACCCACAGCTACACGTGCAAAGTTTGAAAAATACTTTACAACCAACGGTTTATAAATTATAAAATATATCATTAGTGGTTTACCACTCCAATGAGTTATCATTGACGTGCACTCTTGCGTTATTTCGACTCATTTTATAACGACCTCTGTGCGCACCTATGCAATTCCCCTACTTGCGGATTTGCCACATCTTCTCTCCACAATTCCTATGAAAAGCACAATATAGTATGATCACGATCCATGACACTTCACTGAGGAATCTCCATCCTCACTTATTGCAAATAATGTATCACTACACAAGCGACTGTATGCTCCAAGCATAACTACATTCACATGAACAAGTCTCACAAAGAAAATATGAACAAGTCTCACACAAAAATATGAACCATAGCCAACTGGGAATGAACCCATATCAAATCAACATAACTGTAATCAACACATATTATCAACAAAGCACCCCGGATATGACTGACTTCCTCTGAGTTGCAGCTTGCTAGACTACACGGCTTAAATAGTCAGCTCCGACATTCTGTCGACCGGGAATGTACTGCACTCGGTACCTGTAGGGCTGCAGTGCCATTGCCCAACGCAGCACTCTGCTGTTTTTCAACCGCGCCTCCTGCAGGGATTTGAGTGGTTGATGATCCGTCTCTATCACGAACTCTTTCCCATACAAGTATTTGTGGAACTTCTGCACGGCCCACACGACAGCTAAACACTCCTTCTCCACCGTTGCGTACCCTTCTTCACACTTTGTCAACTTCCTGCTAGCATATCTCACAGGAAACTCGACCTCTTCATGCTCCTGCAACAATACTGCACCTATTCCACCACCTGATGCATCTGTCCGCAACAAAAATGGTTTTGACATATCTGGTAGCTTCAGATGGGACGGGAACCTAGTCTTTCCAGCACCGTCTGCAGTGCTTGCTCTGCAGCGTCTGACCACTCGACCACTGCCGGTTTCCCTGCCTTGACCAAATCACTGAGAGGACTCGTGATTGCAGCAAAATTTGGGACAAACTCCCTATAGAACCCAATAAAACCTAGCAGACTCCTGACTTCTGTTTGGTCTTTGGTCTCTCTGAATTCATCATCTTCTCCACCTTTCCCTTTCTGGCTGCTTTATGTCGCCTCCGACAACAAAACCTAGGAACTCCTACTGTCTAGCCCGTCATACAGTGACACATCCCTGTATGACTCTTCTGGAAACTTAGGCAACAAAATCTCCCCTTCTTCTGCTGGGTCTCTTTCACCTCATCAATGATTGCTGCTGCGCCTATGTGCTGAGTCTCACGCTGAATATATTTGCGGAGAAAATTCGCATGGAAAAGTTTTAGTTTCCACATTCACATCAATTCGGTAATCCCGACCGACCTTTTCAGTGATGGTGAATGGTCCTTTCCAATGCCTCAGCAGCTTGTTGTGACCCGTGGGAAGCAGTATCAGGACTTGATCTCCCGCCTTGAGGGATTGCTTCCTCACCTTCCTGTCATATTGCTTCTTCTGAACGACCCCAGCCTTCTGCAAACTTTCCTTTGCAACCTTACATGTCTCATACCTGTGCCCACCTTTGGAACAGGGCGAGATTGGGCCAATCAGATCGACGGCCACTCTCCTGAATGGTGTGTCAATTAAAGGGGGATGTTTAAGAGGCGCCTTCCTCTTCACCCCTCTTGTGGCTGACCTTTGACACACGTCACATGACATGCAGAAACCGCTTTATGTCTGCCATTGCCCCTGGCCAATGAAAATCATCAAAGACTCGGTCAGCCGTTTTACCGGTGCCGAGATGACTCGCCATGAGCGACTCGTGACCCACTGACATGACAGTGTCACGATAACATGCTGGTACCTCTAACTGAGTGGTCACCTTACCTGTCTTCCCCTTGGTGAACACTCGGTACAACAGCCCGCCTTTCACAAGAAATTCTGTCTCACCTCCTCTAACCTCCTGTTTCTCTCCACCTCTTGCCAACTCCCAAGACTTCACGAGCGAAGGGTCTTGTTCCCGCGCTGCCCTAAACTCATCAGGCGACACATCTATGCCTGACTTCCTTGCCGGAACGACTAACGGTTTATCAACCTTTTCCTCCTTCTTGCTCCGTGTTTTAACTGCTGCCCCTGTAGCAGTCAACAACTCAGGATCCCCTGGATCCCTTGCACCTGGAATATTTCCGATGATCAAATCATGAAGGGGTTTCTCCATCACCAACGCAGACAACTCGCCTGAGAAGTAAGGGGTACGTACTTCTATCTTAGCAACTGGAAACTCTCTCACAGTGCCATCGATTAGAGTACAGGTCTGGATTTGTCCTGTCAAATCCCCTTTCTCGACCAGCGTTGTTCGTACTACCCCGCATGAACAACCAGTGTCTCGTAACACTTTCACCCTCTGCTGGCCAATCCACCCTTCTTCCACTGGTAACGAACCACTCAGCCTAGTGCCCTCCATCCCTGACACTGACTGCTGTCCAGTGCTAGCCATAGGCTGCACTCCACCCTCTTCAGACTGAATCCCCTTTGGTTCCACTGCAGGTCGTTTCCCTTGACGACCCTTATCCACCTCTTGCAAGGCTGCTGCCTTCTGGAACCTCATGCGACAATCCCTCGCCACATGTCCCTTCTTGTGACAAATGAAACACCTAATGTCCCTTTGCCCTTCCTTCTGCCCCACCACTGGGTTTGCAGACTTTGCAGAAAACTCTCCTAGTCTCCTTGCACTCTTCTCACCTGTGCCTAGCACCTGTTTCTCCTGCACCTTAGTGCCCAAACGTGCCTCTATACACCTCTGGAACTTCAACAACTCCCTGCTGTCTCTGGCGTCTCTTTTCAATTAATACTCCACGAACGCTCCCAAAT
>CM031601.1:96560790-96583290 GCA_018398815.1 Conus ventricosus | reverse complement strand
GGCGGCGGGCAATACATTTGGTGCTTTTTTTTCCAGGTGAATCACGGGAAAAGGAGCTCCGACTTTCCCCAAAACGGGTTTGTAAGCTGGGGGAACGGCCCAGGAGCGGGGAGCCCCAGACAGACTTTTGATATGATGAGGGGGGGGGGGGGGGGGGGGGGGGGGGGGGGGAAAGGGGGGGGGAGGGGGGGGGGGGGGGAGGGGGGGGGGGGGGGGGGGGGGTGGGGGGGGGGGGGGGCCCCCAAAAGACAAGACGCCATCCAAACCCAAGAAGAAGGGGGGGGGGGGATGAGGAAAGAAGAGGAGGGGAAAAAAAAGGGAAAGAGATGGGGGAACAAAAGAAAAAAACAGAAGAAAAAAAAAATAAGAAAACAAACCAGGAAACAAGACCAAGGAGATCCCAAGAAGAGAGGTTAGGAGTTGGGGGTGGGGCCCTGTGGGATAAAGGGGGGGGGGGGGGGGGTGGGGGGGGGGGGGGGGGGGGGGCAAAAAAAGACAGAAAGAAAAAAAAAAGAAGCAAAGGTTTCCGGCTTTGTAGGGGGCCCCAAAAAGAAACGGCGGGTTTTAAAAATATTTTTAATAAAAGGGGGGGGGGGGGGGGGGGGGCGGGGCGAGGGTTACAACCTTTCCCCCTGGCAATATGTTCCTTTAAACGGTTTTCAGTGTGAAGTTCAAGGACTAAAATTTTACGGGTGTGCCTTACGTGGGCCTCCCGGGGTTTTAAAACCAAAAAAACAAGGGGGGGGAGGGGAGGGGAAAAAGGGGGAGGGGGAGAGGGGGAGAGGGGGAGAGAGGGGAGAGAGAGGGGGAGGGGGAGGAGAATTTTTTTAAAGGATGTATGTCGTAATCCGAATAATACAAAAATTTCACACAACCCCCAAATTTTCTCTCTCTCTCTCTCTTCTCCTCTTCTCTCTTCTCTCTCTAACACACACACAAAACCCCCACACACAAACGCGCCGCGCGACGCACGCACGCAGCAAACTTAAATCACTCACCCCAACACAACACCCCACTAACCCCACACACCAAAAACAACACACCCCCCACACAAAACCCCAAAAACCCCCACACACCCACACAAAACCCCACCCACACACCAAACCCCCCACAAACCCCACGGCCCCAAAACACCAAAGCACCCGCACACCCCAAAACCCCACACACACACACACCCTGCCAACCCAAAAATTCTCTGGGGGGGTCTTTTTTTTTTTCCTGAGTTCAGTTCATCCCCTTTTAAAAGAGAGGGACAAGGTTTGAAAATAAAACCGGTGGGCCGCTGCAAAGTGCTGTTGTCTATTTACCTATGGAGGGGGGGGGGGGGGGGGGGGGGGGGGGGGGGGGGGAATTTTGGGGGGGGGGCTGTTGCGCCCGTTGCACACGAAATCCGATTTTGTCCAACTGAAAATCGGGTCCTAGTCGCAGCCCGATTTTTCCAAAAAGGCCCCGGGTTTTTTCCGAAAGGGGTTAAAAAAAATAAAAAAAAAAAATAAAAAAGGCAAGGGGGTCCCCTTTGGGCCCAAAAAAGGGGCAAATTTTTTTAAGATTTAGTTTTTTTTAGGTTTTTTTTTTTTGTTTTTTTTTTTCCTTTTTTATTTTTTTTTTTTTTTTTCTTTTTTTTTTTTAAACAAACCCGGCTGTTTTAGACAAATTTTGGGGGGGCTGGGTGCGGGAAAACCCCATTGGGCCATTTGGTGAAAACAAAGAATTTGGACAAATTTGGTGCCAACAAGGGGAAAAGAAAGGGGGGAAAGGGGGGTGGAGAAGAGAGAGAGAAGGGGAGAGTGGGGGGAGAGGGGGGAGAGGGGAGGAAGAGAGAGAGAAGGGTATAATTAAATTTTTTAAAAAATTAAAAAAAAAGAGAAAGGGCAGAGAGAGAGGAGAGAAAAGAAGGGGGAGGGAGAGGGGGAAGGGGAGAGAGAGAGGGAAAAGAAAAGTGGGAGAGAGGGGGAAGTTTTTTTTAAAATTAAAAATAAATTACAACCGAAGGAAAAGGGGGCACAGACAGACAGGGCAGGGGCAGAACCCCACGGGAGAGATTTGAGGGAAAAGACAGACAGGGGAGAAAGGGGCCCCAAAATTTTTTAGGAGGGAAAAGGGGGGAAAAAATTTGAGAAGAGTGGAGGGAGACGGGGAGGGAAGGGGGGGGGGGGGGGGGTTAGATTTAAATATATAAAACTGCTGACCCGGGGGTCCCGCTCTTTCCCCGGGCGTACAGGGGAGAAAAGCGGACATACCGTGTGTGTGTGAATTCTGCGGTAATAAAACGGTTGAAGAGGGGGGGAGGTTTTGAAATTGGGACACGCTCTTCTCCTCTCTCTCTCTCTCTCCTCTCTCTTCTCTTTTTTTGTGGTGCGTGCGGGGGCTTGTGTGTTCAAATTCGACGTACTTGGTCATATTAATTTTACTGTTGTTTTTATACTGCTGTTTTGTTGTACCTAAGTCCATTTCTATATCTCCCCCACCCACCCACCCCCACCCCACCTCTTCTTCCCCTTCATTTTTTTTTTTTATCTTTTTCTTATTTAATTTTTTTTTCTTTCTTTTTTCATTTTTTTATTTCATTTGATTTCCTCTTGATTGCATGCCCGCCTTGTTTGTTGCCTTCTACATTTTTTTCATTTCTTTGCTGCTGTAACCCCTATGGGGGGAAGACTAAATTAAAAAAAAAAAAGCGTGTCAGTGCTATCTATTATCCTCTAAATAAAAATTTTACCTTTATCTTTTCTCTCTCTCTCCTCTCTCTCTCCCCTTCTCTCTCTCCTCTCTCTCCCTCTCTCCTCCTCCCCCTTTCTTTTCCAACCCCTATGCCCCCTTGCATCGATGTCTTTTCCCCTTCCCCCCTAATGCCAAAACACACTTACCCGCGCGCCTCCCCCCCCCCCCCCCCCCCCCCCCCACCCCCCACCACCCAAATTTTGCAAAATTCGAAATTAAAATCAGTAGGAAGTTCCACTGCGAAACGCGCACGAGGAGTGTAAGAAAATGAAACCAGAAAGTGTGTAGAATCAAAAAGCCAAGAAATAATTAAAAAAAAAGAAGAAGAAAAAAAAAAAAAAAAAAGAAAACTCTTCGGGTACCCAAATAAGAGACTAATGTTAACCCCCCCCGTTTTTTTCACCCAAACACGGTTTTCAAACGGAACAACAGAAAACACAGACCCTTTTCCCACCAATTACACCCACACACACCCAAAACACACACAACCCCCAACACACACAACACCAAAAACACCCCACCACAGTTGCAACACCCCACACACTGCTGGGGCCCCCCCAACAATGGCATAAAAACAACGCCACGCACCACGCCGCCGCACGCTCGCACGCACCCCCCACATAATAAAAATTAAATCGGGGGAAACATGGATTCGCGGGATCCCGCAGTGAAATTTTTTGGAAATGCGTGAATGCTGCCCGCAACTGGATAAGGAACAAACAAACAAACAAACAAAAATAATAATGTTTCAATGAGTGATTATCAGACGGTGTTCCTCGTAGAAGCCCCCCGCCCTTTTTATTTGTTTCAAACGGGGAAAACGTGAAAGGGCGGCGGAAATGGGATAGGTTGTGCCCCGCGCACAAATCGTTTTCCGTTTTCCTTCGCCGGGGCGGGCGGAAAGGAAGATTTGAAATTGGGTTGTTGGTTTGTGTGCTTTATTCACTACCTCGGACGTAACTTACTGTATTCTCCCCCTCTGTTTATACTTCTGCTCTGCTGTACGCGTTACTGCTGAGATGCTGCTTCTGCTGTCTGCTGCGCTGTGCTCAGCCGTTTGACAGTATTCACACTGAGTAAAGTCCTAATCCTACCGCTACTGCTGTTACTTCTGGTTTTTTTGTGCGGTTTTGTGTGTATTCTGTTTCTGTCGTCTGTCTGTCTGTTGTCTCTCTCTCTTTTCTTCCCCCCTCCTTTTCCCCCCTTTCCCTTTCCCCCCCCCCCCCTTCCCCCCGTCTTGTGTGTGAGGTGTGTTTGGGTGTTTGTGTTTTTTGGGGTTTTGTTTGTGTGTGGGGTGTGTGTGGGGGTGTGTGTGTGTTGTGTGTGTTTGCGGGCGGCGCTGGTGTGGTGGTGTGTGTGTGTGTGTGTGTGTTGTGCGGCGTGCGTGCGTGCGTCGTGGTGTGTGGTGTGTGAGTGAGTGTATGAAAGGGGAGAGGGGTGTGTCGTGTGTTGTATATGTGAGGAGCGGACGACAGACAGACAGACAGAAAAAGACGGGGGGAGTAAAAAGAGGAGAGAGAAAGAGGGGGAAGAAAGAGAGAGAGGAAGAGAGAGAGAGAGAGAGGAAAAGAGAGAGAGAGAGAGAAGGAGAGAGAGGAGAGGGGGGGAAGAAAAAAGGGGAGAGAGAGAGAGAGAGAGAGAGTGGGTGTGTGTGTGTGTTTTGTGTGGTGTGTGTGTGTGTTGTGTTGTGCGCGCGGTTGCGTTGTGTGTGTGTGGGGGGGGTTTTTGGGGGTGTTGGGCGGGTGGTGCGGTGGGTGTGTGTGTGGTTGGTGTGTGTTGTGTGTGTGTGTGTTGTGTGTGTGTGTGTGGGGGTGTGTGTGTGTGGTGTGGTGTGTGCGTGTGTGTGCCTTCTGTCTGTCTGTGTGGCGGGGGGGGGGGTGGGGGGGGGGGGGTTGAGGGGGGGGGGGTTTTTGGGGGGGGGGGCCCTTTAAAATTCTTCACAGTTTTCCCTGAACGAGAAAAAAAGGGGGAAAATTTGTTTTTTCCCCCCCGTCGCGCGCGTTTACAGATATCAGGAGTGGAAAAGGTGTGTGGGCTTTTTTTTTTTTCTTTTAAGATTTTTTTTTTTTCTTCTTTTTTTTTTTTTTTTTTTTTTCTTGAAAATTACTGCACCACCCTGCCTATGGTGATGCGGCATTCCGCGAAGAAAATCAGAAGGGCCGGGAAATTAAGAACGCAGGCAGACAGGGGAAGAGAAGTAGACAGACGGCCCGACAAGAAACGGCCGGGAAGGTGAGAGAAGGAGGGAAAACAGAAAGGGGCTGTGTGGGGAAGGAGAGAGAGGAGGAGGAGAGGAGAGGAGGAAAGGGGAGGAGAGAGAAGAGACAGACAGAAAGGTGGAAGGAGAGGGAGAGAGAGGAAGGGGAGGAGGAGAGAGAGAGAGGAGAAGAGAGAGAGAGAGACGAAGCAGAAGTAGACAGACGACAGAGAAAAAGAGACGGCAGACGGGCGCCCAAAGAAAACAGAAAGAGCGGAGGAGGGGGGGGGGGGGTGGCGGGGGGGGGGGGGGGGGGGGGGGGGGGGGGGGGGGGGGGGGGGGAAAGGGGGGGGGGGGGGGGGGGGAGGCGGGGAGGAAGGGTTTAAAAAATGGGATGAAGAAGATAAACGTTTACAAAAAAAAATTTGTTTGTTAAAGAAAAAAAAAACAAACAAACCCAGCATTATTTACACCTAAAATGAGGTAGGAAAGGTAATGTTGCTTACAGCCCAGCCGACCGCAAAGGGCCATTTCAGGGCTGCACCGCGTTGAAGCCCAACTCACAAGTCATTCCTTCCACAACTGTTTAAAATACACTAAAAAAAACAAAAAACCCGAAATTTCGTTAAAAAATCTTTCCACTATGAAACCTTAGATCCGATGAAAAATTTTAAACCTCTTCAGAATGGCAAAGATCGCATCAGGTGGAACATCTCTGAACAAGTTTCAAAACATTGACTGAGGGCGGAAAATGAAGCAAAATTTGAAAAGAGGGGAGGGTTAGTTTCCGCCAAGGACACAGACAAACAAGAGTGTCTAGTCCTGTATTCTTGTTCGTCTGTGTCCTTGGCGGTAACTAACCCCTCTCTTTCGAATCTCTGAACAAGGTTTTCCAGGAATCTGCTGTGGAATGTTCATGCCTCACACCATGCAAGTCCCAACACTGTAAAGATGTTTCATGAAATGAAACCGACAAACATGATAGAAGACAGGGAGACATGACAGGTGTGAGGATGCGGATGGAGGTGAGTGGGGCAGGTGGATGGGAAGGTTAGGATGCACGTCTTTCTCTCGTCGTCAAATCATACATGTATGATTTATGTCATAGTTTGAATGAGGTCATCGCACCGTTCACCAGTGCGTTGAATAAACCGGCGCACGTATCAATGCGACTAAACACTGACTTCAGCACAGCAAAAAACTGTCCATCGTTTGGAAAACATACCAGACATTACATGGTGAGAGGGAGTCAAGGGGGAGTGGGGGGGGGAGTATGGGAGTAGGAGGATGGAGGATCCACTTGAAGAAAAAGGGGGAGGGGGGGGGGGGCAAAGAAAGAAAAAGAAAAAAAAAAGACAAGAAAACTGCATGGAGGTTGGGGGACAAAAAAAAACAAACAAACATTACAGAAGAAAAAAGAAAAGACAAGAACCAGACAGACAGAGAGAAATGCAGACGGAGGAAAATCGGGAGAGGTGGGGTATGCATGGATGGAAACACAACAAAAGAAAGGTAGACCTCAGAACAGAGAGTACACAAATAAACCCCGTTCACACAACCTGTTTCCACATGCTGTTCGGCACATGGGGAAAAAAACAACAAATTATTCCGTCAGTCTTATTTCGTATAGTTCTACCTATTCAAAGTTAATGCGGTTTTGGACACACAGAAAAATGTATCTTTGACGAAGATCAGATGAACGTATTGTTGTCGAAGACTGCCACAGAGGAATTTGGTCCCAAAAAAATCTAACCTCCTCACTTCCGCCTTCAACCCCCCTCCCCTCCCCCCCCTCCCTTCCACACACACACCGCCCCTTCACTGTCACCGCTCCATCCTCTTCGCCTCAATACCTTCACCATCCCACACCAAGAAACCAGAAACACAGACGTCAGATTTCAAGGGCAATATATGTCAAATCATTGTCTCCTGGTTTTAAACTGCATGAGGTAGGCCTGTCTCTTAAACATGTGGGATGTCCTTATGTGCCTTTCTTTCTTCTTTTTTTTAATGACTGACTCGCAGTTGGCAAGTTTATGGGATTTAAATTACTGCAGATTCTGTTCTAGTTCCATTTTCTAAAATGTGATATGCGTGTAAATCGCACTGCTCTCCCTCCCTCTCTCCCTCCCTCCCTCTCTCACTTTCTCTCTCTCATTTTTCTTCTCTTCATTTCTTTAAATTAATATGCATGTAGACCTCTCCCCCCCTCTCCCCTCCCTCTTCCCCCTCGCCCATCTAATAATACTTCTGGTAAAAAGCCGTCAAAAAAAAAGCGAACACACACACACACACACACACACACACACACACACACACACACACACACACACACACACATTTTTTCTTTACCAAAACAAAAACATATACCAGAAAAAACTGTCATATTAAACGCACAACCAGTACATTCTAAACAAATTACTATTAGTTATCACACTGTACGTTGCCAGTCTCACTCTCTATCAGATTTAACTGTTGCATGCGGGGAAATCCATCTTAAAAGGCAGGCATACGGTTAAAAAAAAAGTAAAAAAGAAAAGTTCCGGTTAATGTCATATACATGCCCATCCCCACCCCTACCATCATCATCCTCCCAACCCCACCCCTTATCGCTTACCATCCACCTCTACCCCCACCCACCACCCAAAAAAAGGTCGGTACGTAGACTCGATCCTCATTTACCAACCCCACCTCCCAACCCAACGCCACCCCCAAACCACGCATCCCCTATTCCCTCTCTTTGACACGGGTGACAAACTGACACTCCATGCTGCACAGAGCCTGTGTCACTGTTATGTCCTGGACCTGTAACCTCTGTCAAACACGTTCAGTTCATGTCTGAGTCTTGTATTGCACGTGCAGAAGACTAGTCCAGTCTGGTGTTGCGGCAAGAAAGGACGGCCATTTTTCGCCCGCTGTAACTAAGGGAAGTGACTGTGGATCGCACGACAAATGTCTTCCGGTTCATGGGTTTTGACGGCTCACACAGAAGACCGGAAGACGGCGAGCGGTTCTTTCTTTTAATTCTTCTTCTTCCTCTTCTTCTTCTTCTTCTGCATCTTCTTCTTCTTCTTCTTCTTCTTCTTCTTCTTCTTCTTCTTCTTCTCCTCCTCCTCTGCATCTTTGTTCTTCTTCTTCTTGCTTTGGCAAACTTTCATACGCATCTCTTTATGGTCATTATATGATGCACAAACAAACATGCAGCAGAGATCCTTTGAGAGAGGGTGAGAGAGAGATGCAGTGGGAGAGAGAGAGGGGGGGGGGGAGAGAGGGGGTGAGGGAGTAATGACAATGACAATAAATATTGTTTAATGTCATCAGCAAGTGACATGTTATTTGACATGGGGGTATACAGTCTTCTATGAAACCACCATAAAGAATAAAAAGGAAAAAAAGCAAAAAAGGATCCAAAATGAAACAATCCAATAACTGAACAAAAGGCTCCTGGGCCCTAAGCAACATTAAGGGCGACCAACAGGCCTCCAAACCAACTAGGAAAATCTTAAATAAATGTTAGCGAACCGCCCAGAGAACGTGGACAAACGAGTCACAAGACAAAACACAACGCGTTTCGACCTCTTAGGTCTTCGTCAGATGAAGTATAAACGAATAAAACAACGAGAATTCACTTAGCTTTGATCGCATCAGATCGCTCAGGGTTCAGCGCAAGAAAGAAGGCCTTCTTCCTTCTTCTTGCGCTGAACCCTGAGCGATCTGATGCGATCAAAGCTAAGTGAATTCTCGTTGTTTTATTCGTTTATACTTCACCTGACGAAGACCTAAGAGGTCGAAACGCGTTGTGTTTTGTCTTGTGACTCGTTTGTCCACGTTCTCTGGGCGGTTCGCTAACATTTATTTAAGATTTGTTTAGATTTCCGCCTGCAGTCGTCTCGCTTTGCAACTACAACTAGGAAAATATAATCGCTGAAAAACAGCCATACTTTATTTTACACTTTTTTCAACTTTCTGTTATCATTTAAAAAGAATTTTTTTTTGTTTGTTTTTGTTTTTGTTTTAGGCTGCAATGTCAAGTTTTTTCTTGCGCCTACTAACTGCTTCGGCAATAAACATTGCATGGACCTTATATAATCTGTTTTATCTGTTTGTAGCAAAGCGACCAAGTTACGCCTCCTTGCAAACGGTGTTCTAAAAACATCATATTTCTCTCGTGTGTCTTTATATTCTTTACAACAAAAGAAAAAGTGGAATTCATCCTCTCTATCATTTTCTTTGCATACTGGACACCTAATAGCAGTTCGGGTTTCAGTTATATACCAATGTTGGCTTGCGTCAAGACCAAGTGTCCTGGTACGGAATCGTGCCATTGAATCCCTGTGCCATTTTCGTGTAATTGTTAGTAAATATTTTTCAGGCTGTAAATCACTATTAAACTGTAAAAACCATGTATACTTTTCGTTATTTTCCATCTCGGAATGCCAAACCTGCTGATAGGATGAGATCAGACGCTCTTTAAATTCCAGAATAAAACGTTTGTCGTCCTCGACGCCCTGGTTGTTCCAAACAAAACCAAAACCATTTTCGAATAGAAATTTCTTTACTTGAAAAACCCAGTTTTGTTTTCCACTTTCGTGTTGATATAATAACGTTGTATATGCCTGCCTACTAATCCTGGATGATGGGAACTTAACTAGACGAAGCCAATACCTGATACATTTAATTTTTGCACATATCTGTAAAGGGTACCTGCCAGCTTCTCCATATACCATTTTGTTAGAACCATGTATAGGGATATTCAAGAAACGCTTTATTGCTAGTGTGTGTACTTTTTTCCATGAACTGATTCTCAAGAAAGCCCCATATTTCGGCACCATAAGTTAGCATTGGTTCCACTTGGGTATCAAACAGCTTCCAAAGATGGTAGGGTCAATACATCTTAACTTCCTTAGTGATCTTAGAATTTCAATCACTCCCTTTCTGCCTTTTCTACACATTTCTACCCATCCCTTGCTCATATTTAGTTTTGTTGTAAAAATTAAACCTAAGTATTTATAGCTATTGGTTACCAACACTTCTAAATTCCCAAACCACCACTTTTCCCGAGCTGCTAGAAAACCTCCCTTTCTAAAAACTATAATCTTCGTCTTATCTATATTAATAGCTAACTTAAGTATGTCTGTTTCTTCTTTTAATGCATTTAACTGACTCTGTAATCCACCACCGTGTCTGAAAAAAGGATTACATCGTCTGCAAATAATAAAAGGAAGACTTCTGCAGCATCAGGTATTAACTGTATTCCATGTCTTCCCTTCTTATTTATTTCAAGCGCCAGTTCATTAATGAAAAGGAAAACATTAGCGGACTCAATAAACACCCCTGCTTCACGCCTTGTGGACAATGGAAAAGATCAGAGTATAAGCTTTTGTCTCTTACACAAGCTATAACTGAACTATAAATTCCTTTTAATGACCTATACAATTTACCTTGAACACCAGACTTTTTTTTTAGTATATCCCACAAAATATTTCTATTAACTGTATCGAAAGCCTTCTGGAAGTCAATAAAAGCAACGTACAATTTCTGTTACTTAATAAGTATTTTTGAACCAGTGCATATAAGGTAAATATGTGATCCATAGTACTATAATCTTTTATAAACCCTGCCTGCTCTTCAATAATTTTTTCTTCCCGTTCGGCCCATGCACTTAATATTTTATTTAAAATGGAAGTATAAACTTTGCTCACAGCACTAGTCAAGGCTACCCCTCGATAATTGTTGGATTATTGGCATCCCCTCTTTTGAAATCGGAACAGTTATAGATTTGGACCACTCCCTTGGAAAATAACCAGAATTAAAAAGTGTGTTGAAAAAAAGTTTCGAGATAATCAATGATACTGTCAACAGCATGTTTTAGCATTTCACTCACAATCTTGTCTGGACCAGCACTCTTTCCACATTTCAAGTTTCTAATGCTATTCTTAATTTCCTCCTTCGTTATATAGTCGTCAAAGAAAGGCTCTTGATGTTCTTGATCTTCATTCTCAAAATATAAAACTATCTTCTCCATCCATGTTATCTAGTTAGTTAGTTAGTTAGTGTTTATAGGGTCCAGCGGACTACTAGGAGCCAAATCAGGACCTCAGCTATCATATCTGAGTCTCTTGGTACAAATACCCACACTAGTATTAACACATCGCTTAAAATTTATGAGGACAAAAGCACAATTATCTGTTCAACTCCTTTGACACCTGTATACATTATTAAAACCCTATATTTTATAAAATAAGTTTACCTCTTTCAAAAAAGAAAAAATAAGATCTACTGAAAATCTCACGAAAAAGAACCGATAAATCACTGGTGGAAAAGAACTTCTCTCTGACACACATCAAATCAGCACATTCTGTCAAAAAATGATTAACACTGAACAAGCTGTCACACGCAACACACCATGCGGGGTCTTCCCTTCTGAATATCCAACTGTGCGTTATATAGCTGTGCCCAATATGTAACCGTGACAAAAACCGATTCCTCTTTACGGTTACGTACCACCGATGGGAAAGGATTGGTTAAATCTGGGCAAATTTTAAACAATTTATTATGAATTTGATTACACCATTCACTCTGCCACAGTTCACGACAATACAAACTAGATTTATGACGTAAATCAGAGTGAGGAACAAACTGTATAGGCCTCCTGGAAAGACTTGCACCGAGAGCTTGTTTGGCTGCTTTGTCCACCACTGAGTTACCATAGATTCCCATGTGACTGGGGACCCACAAGAAAACTATATGCTTTCCCGAAAGACAAGCCGAGTATGAAGATCATGAATATCAGCCAAAACTGGATGTGACACTTCTCTTGTCGACAAAGCCAACAATGCCGACAATGAATCCGATAAAATAGGGAAATCATTCTGATCTGATCTGGACATCGCACTGAGGGCCAGATTTAAAGCCTTCAGTTCAGCAGTATAAACAGATGACCAATCCCGCAATCTTAAACAAAGTAGGCTCCTGAAAATTGTTATCACACACAATGGCAGCTGCAGCCTTCTCACCTTTTTTAGAATCCATCAGTAAAATCTTGATAAAACTTTATAAAGTTCACATTGCCCAAAATAAGTTGTTTATATGCAACACTCGAGGTGACCTCCTTTCAAAATTGAGTTAAATATAAATTAATCTCTGGATTGGCGACTTTCCAAGGAGGTAAATCGTCTGTAATGGACCGTGATCAACAGCATCAAGGTCAATGCCAGCTGCCCCGCAATGGGGCAAATACGAATACCCAGTGGAGGAATCTCATTTGGCTTTAAGTCATATTTGGCTCTAAAAGGCAGGTTCATGACAATATCATAGGCAGGGTTTTTCTGGATTAGCCCTCAGTTTCAGGTAGTAATTCATGGAAAGACCAGAGCCTAGCATTGGAAAAAAGTGATTTAGGCTTACTCGGCCGAGGTCCTGGGCCGCCTAGGCTGATTCATGGGGTGACACTTTGAAAATCTGAAAAAACTGAAAATGAGGCAGGGGTCCAGGGGCCGCCCAGGCCCTGGCGGGGTGCAGGGGCAGTGCCCCGCTGGGGGGTCCGGGGGGGCGAAGCCCCCGGCTGAAGACGATTTTATGAAATTTTAGGAGCATTTCATGGCCTCTTCTGGCATCAAATTGGAAAATCAAAGTGTGTGTGTGTGTGTGAAATCAGAGATTTTCTTTTGAATGACTGTGTGTGTGTGTGTGTGTGTGTGTGTGTGTGTGTGTGTGTGTGTGTGTGAAAATGAGATATATTCTTTTGAATGACTGTGTGTGTGTGTGTGTGAAAATGATATTCTTTTGAATGACTGTGTGTGTGTGTGAAAATGAGATATATTCTTTTGAATGGCTGTGTGTGTGTGTGTGTGTGTGTGTGTGTGTGTGTGTGTGAAAATGAGATTCTTTTGAATGACTTTGTGTGTGTGTGTGTGTGAAAAACTAGAGAGGGAGAGAGAGAGAGATTTCTGATGACATCCAAGCCCTTTGCTCTTTGAGAAAGAGAGAGAGAGAGAGGGAAAGGAAGGAGGGGGGAGAGAGGAGAGAGGGAAGGGAGGGAGGGAGGGAGAGAGAGGGAAGGGGGGAGAGGGGAGAGAGAGAGAGGAGAGAGAGAGAGAGGGGCTGTACAGACAGCACACACACCCCACACCACCCCCCTCCTCTTTTTACATATACCTAAGGGGGAGTACGCTTGCAGGCAGCTTTGAACAGCCAGACCACACTGATGACAGCTAAAAGGATGGGAGAACAGTGAGAGGTAGGTAGAACTGATGGGGGGGGGGGGGGGTAGGTGATAAAGGAGAGGAGTAAGCATCAAGAGAGAGAGACGGGGGTGGCGGGGGGGGGGGGGGGGGTCGGGAAGGGGACGGAGCCTTTCTGTGGATGTCCGTTTCGCAGTGGTTTTTCAGCGCAACGAAACCTTTGTTTGAGTACGCGATCTCCTTATCGCACAACGTGCAATTTGGGCCTTGCCAGCACAAGTCAGTTTCCTGAAAAATTCACCATATTGGCACTTGCTCTTTTCATTTCCGTCGTCGTCGAAAATGACAAAATCGGCATCAAGCCAGTCCCATCTCCATTGGTAGCGGCATCCTTGGTCAGAAAACGGCTTTCCGCGTTGAACAACATCGACTCTTCGCGCCATGACACTCGCTGCTGTAAGTTAACAAGGAAGTGTACAAAGATGGCGGCGAGCCCGACGATTTGGAATAGGCGACAGCGTACCGAATAAGAAGCGCGCCGGATGCGAATTTTTTTTTTTTCGCGATAAAAACGATTTCGGCGTACGCTCAATCGAATCGGCGTATGGGGGTCTATGAATCGGCGTATATACGCCGAAAGGCTTACAATGCTAGACCCTGAAAGACGCAACCTCCTTAGCTCCAGAGGGGGTTCACCAGATTCAACATACAAACTCTCTTTTGGAGATGTGCGAAGTGCTCCCAGAGCAATCCGCATCCTTGATGATGAATTGGATCAAGAGCTTTGAGGTAAGACTTTCGTGCAGAACCATATACCACACACACATAATCTAGCTTTGGTCTCACCAAAGCCCGATACAATCGCAACAAAGTTCGCTTGTCTGCACCCCAATCAGTGTGACTAATAACCTTCAAAACATTCAAACCTGACTGGCACGATTGTTTAATGTACTTAATGTGAGGCAAAAAGAAAGCTTATTATCAAAAATAACCCCCAAAAATTTCACTTGTTGGAAACTTTAATTACCTGACCATTGAGACTGATAACTGGTTCTAAGACCTGAGATCTTTTCCTATGGAAATGAATACACTCTGTCTTAGTAGCTGAAAACTTAAATCCATTTTCAGTAACCCACTGCTGAACACGATTAACACACAATTGAAGTTGACGCTCAGCTGCAGCCAAAGTTTTCCCCTTCGCAGAGATGGAGAAGTCATCAACAAATAATGACTTATCAATTCCAGACTTTACTGACTGGACGATGTTATTAATCTTCAGATTGAACAAAAGTGGAGAAAGGATGCTACCCTGAGGGACACCCATCTCCTGCTCAAAAGGATCTGAAAAGGTCGAATGAAGTCTAACACTGTTAGACAAAAAATTAGCAATAAACACTGGTAAATTACCTTTGAAATCAAGTGCCTTCAAGTCCTGAAGAATTCCATGCCTCCATGTTGTGTCATAAGCTTTTTCTAAATCAAAAAGAATAGAAACTCATGTTCTCCATTAATCAAAGCATTCCTGACAAAAGACTCATATCGAACCAGATGATCAGTAGTACTGCGGTTGTTCCGAAATCCACACTGGGAAACATCTAAGGCCCCCAGACATTCTAACTGCCATAACAATCGAGAATATACCATTCTCTCCATAGTTTTACATAAGCAACTAGTTGAGAGCTATAGGACGATATTTTGTTAGGATCCGAATGATCTTTCCCTGGTTTAGGAATAGGGATAACACGCCCTCTCTCAAGAAGGTGGAAAATACCCTGAACACCAAACATGATTAAACAGAGACAACAAAAACATTTAAACCCTCAGCTGGCAAATGTTGAATAAATTGGATAATGAATGTCATCTGGTCCTGGAGCTGAGTTGTTGGCTTTCAGAGTGGCATCCTTTAACTCATCCATGTTGAAAACACAGTTGTTAATCCATCAGAACTATCTGCCTCGAAGGAACAAGATTTTGACTCCGCTGATCTTTTGATACGCTGGATTCCTTGCAATAATGATCAGCTGACGATATTTTGATTAATAGTAACAGCTAACAAGTTAGCAACCTCCTTTTTATTAGTAATAATCGATCCATTTACTTGCAAACATTTTATAACTGATGCAGCCGACTTTCCCTTAATCTTACGGATTAGTTTCCAGACTTTCCTTGAATTGACCTTAAAGGACAGATTTGAACAAAAGTTTTCCAAGATTCTTTCTTCTTAGTTTTAAAAGTATACGACACTTAGCCCTACACGCCTGATGTTTAACTTTGTTCCCACCATAGGAAACCTAGCAAAAAGTCTTTGAGCACCTTTTCTCTTACCCTTCAAAGTTTTGCACTCTTTATCATACCAAGGGGTCTTAACATATTTGGTTTATCACGGGACTTAGGAATAGCTTCCTTAGCACTCTCTACTATCACTTTAGTGAACTGCAAACAGGATCATCATAGCTCCGCAACAGATTCATAGGCAGTCTACTTAAAATCTGTTGCTGATAAGGCTCCAATCTGCAGAGCGAAACTTCCATGTTTCCCGAGGGGACTCCTGCATTGCTTCGTAAATAAATAAAAATCGGAAAGTGATTCACTCCCGCTTAGGTCCGTATGGACTTGCCATTCTAAGTCCAAAAATAAGGAAGGGTCACAAATGGACAAATCCAAGTGAGTCAAAGACCGGAAGGAGAACAAAAGGTCGGTGAGCCTGAATTCAAAAGACAGAGATCATGATCGATTATAAAATCTTCAAGAACTTTCCCTTGAGAATTTGTGCAGTTACTTCCCCACTGTGGAGAATGACCATTCAAGTCACCAATAAAAGAAATGGGCTAGGGAGCTGAGAAATTAAACCACCAACTGACTCTTCGAAATCACTGAAGATGGAGATAGATACAAACAACATATCGTAACGACCTTGTTTACGAGATACGAGCTGCCACTGCCTCCAGATCCGTCTGAAGTGGAATTTCTGTATGTGGTATCGAATTATGAATATAAAGAGAAACGCCTTCCTTGAAAAGTCTGCCGAAGCTGGCTTAAGTAAGCAGGAGAAACCAGGAATCTCATGCTTCTTACTTGCAGTTAGAAGGGTTTCTGAAGAGCAACTACCGAAGATCTATACTCTGTCAATAATAGCTCAAGGTCCTGACAATTTGCTTTAACTCCCCTTATTTTCCACTGGAGTATGTCCATATTAGGTTGTTTAAAAGAATATCTATCATCCCTCTTCTCCAGAAACTTCACTGTCCACCAAAGAACTAAAACGGTTCTTCAAGACAAAGTCAGAAGCCGATGCTCCTGATAAATTTCTAAGTTGTTTGTTGCCATGCTTGGAATTTGCTCTTACTGGACTGAAACCTGCTGCACAAATACCTGACTTCGAGATTTTCCCTTAGGAGGGTCTGGAGTCCGAAATGGACGTCCTCACTGCGTGCCTGTCTCGTACTGCTGTTATTGGCCTGTGAGCGAGGGACATCTCTTTCTCCGATCCATCACCCCTGACTCTGATCCACAGCACTTTGTACAACTGAAACACTTCTTCCCTCACCAGCAGGGACTGAAGCCTGTTGTACACTGCTGGACGGAACACTATTGCTTTTCTGAGACAAAACCTCAACTGATTTTTCAGTATGGTAAGCCGATCCAAAACCGATGACACAATTCTGTCAATTTTTCTCTCTATAGCAGTGAATGGGGCTGCTCCCAGATCATCACCCGATGACCGGTTCGCAGAATTGTTAACCACCTTCTGTGCATAAGTAGCAGCCGAAGGAGTCCTGGCCTCCACTAACCTTCTAACCTCAAGAAAGGAACATTTCCTCTCAATCTTTACTTTCTGAATCTCGCATTCCTTTTTCCACACTGGACAACTTTTTGAATTTGCTGAATGATCACCTTACAATTGACACAGTATACAGCATTATTTGTACAAGACCCATCATGCTTCTTCTGACCACAGTCACGACAGATCTCCTGACCCCGACAGCTCGACTGGAATGCCCGAAGCGTTGACACTTGAAACACCGCAAAGGAGATGGTACAAAAGGTGTAACTTTCACTCGGGACATAACCCACTTTGACAATCTCTGGGGGAGATGGCATAGCAAAAGTCAAGAATAGGTGTTAGTTTCAATTAAGTCACTTCCTTTAGAGATTTTAACTCTATGGACCTGCAGAACACCCTGACTTTCCATCTCAGTCCGAATTTCTGATTCAGCAACTCCAGCCAAGTCAGCACATCTGATTACCCTTCGAATAGTTGAGAAAGGGGTGAATGGAAACCTTAACTGTGATCTGCATAAGTTGAGAACCATCCCTTTTCAACAGCAATCGAGACGCGCTTCCGTAGCACAGTTAACAAGATAACTACCAGATCTGAGTCTTTTAATCATTTTGATCCTGTGGATGAAACTCCCTCGAACCATTGCAAACAGCAAAACGGAGAAATCCGAGCAATGGATTCTTTCGGATCTTTTGCTTCCACTAAAAGGAAGCTTGGCCATGTGTTTTGGATACCCTTTCTCTTTGCCATTCTCTTATCTCTTCATCTGAATCTGAATCTCTACTTTCTCTCTGACGTTTGGAATGACTGCTTTGATTACTCATAGGGCGTAGGCTCAATGACGGCAGGAATTTGACGTCACCCTAGGAGAGCTGCCGTGCTAGGGAAGGGACAATGGATGGCCCTACGAAGGACATGTGAAGATGAACTCGCAGGGCGTCCATCTGCCTGATACCGTCCCTCGAAACCAGACAGGACTGCTGTAGCGACTCATTAACGCAGAGCCATTCATCTCTCGGCCAGTGTCAGCACCTTAGATTGCGGGTGACTTAGGGCCACCACTCCGACAGATCTCAGAAAAGAAGCATTGAAAAGGAAGACTGGAATAATAGATGAAGAACAGACTGAAGAACCGGGAAGGAGAAACAAGACGACATAGAGGCTGCAGATGATGTGGGGGAGCTTTATGGGTGAAAAGAGATAACGAAAGACATGGTAGGCAGAAACAGTAGGAAAGACAAGAAAAAGGGGTGGGCACAGGTTGGTCAAGAAACACCCCCGCCACGAGAAGGCCGGTGTAGGAGGCAAAAAAGACTTCCAGGAAAAAAACACTGGGAGTGTATTTTTTCCTAGGAAAGAAACACTGCAATCTCGGAGGGGAGTGTTATTTTGGCAGAGCTGAAAGCCAAGAGAAAATGTATTTGTTGAACCTCTGTGGGCACTTCGAAAGGGTTGTTTCATGCGAGTGTTTAAACGTGTTCTTAATTAAAGAATTTTAAAGAATTTTAATCATGGAAGAATTAAAAGAATTAATGAAAGAAAACTAGAGCAGTCTTTTTTTTCCTGGTGGTAGTGTTAATTTCCTGGGCGTTAGTCATTTTTTCCTGGTGAAGGAGTGTAATCTTCTAGGAAAATAACTCCTGTAGTGTTTTTTTCCCGCAGTGTTATTTTCCGCCGACACCGGCCCATGGGGGCATCCATGTTATCTATGTTATCACAGTCATTGAATACGCTAAAAAGTGATCCTGCCACTGTTTTGATGCCAATGTCATTGTAAACTGTTTTTTGTTTATAAGCTTCATTGTTTTCCAGAATAATTTTGGTTCATTGATAGCGTTTGTTAACTTTGCAAGTCTAACTTCATCAAAATTTCCTCTTTTTATCCGTCTAAGATCAGTGTATTTTGTTCTCTCCTTTACATAGAGTTCTTTCTGCTGTTTCCTGTAGGTTTCAGTCCTCGCTCTTTGTAAACTCTTTAATAAACATTCTACTAGCGTTCTTTGTTCTTTACATTCCTTATCGAACCACTCGTTGGCTTTTGATTTTTTAGGACTCGTAGTTCTGATGAGATAACTAGCCGCTGTATATAAAGCCATTGTAAATATGTTCAAAGAGTTATCAATATCTTCTTCAATCTTATCACAAGCATGATCAATGTGTTCCTTGAAATGTTTGGAACTTACTTCATGTATAAATGTGTTTTTAAAGTCATCCGACCAAACTATCCTCTCTTCTGTCGGGTCATCTGACTTTTCTGATGATTTTTCTACATCATGGTTTCCTCCATGTTTCCATGTCAGCTGAAGTGGGAGGTGCCAAGAAAAGAAGCAATTACTTACAAACAAATGGCAAAAGGGAAGCAAATCTTCTGACAATATAAAATAGTCAATGACACTACAGCCTTGTGGTGCTACAAATGTAAATTCACCCTCGTCATCACTATTACACGAACCATTGACTATTTTTAAGTTAAAGAGAAAACACAAATCCAACAGTGAGGGAGTAAGTGAAAGAGAAAGAAAGAGAGACAGACAGGCGGACAGATGGACAGGCAGGCAGACAAAGACCGAGAGAGACAGACAGATAGACAGAACCTTTGGGAGTTTTTTTCCTAAATCTGTTTAGTCTTTCTGTGGAGAATACAGCGTGAACTTTTCAATTTCAGCATTCAAATGCCCATCGGAGAAAGGTGGAAGTGCGGAGAGGAGGGTAAAAAGAGGGAGGAGGGCAGAGGGGGGTGGGTGGTGTCGGCAAATTGAAGCGGATATGAGGCATGTGGGGCAATAGGTGAAAGGGGTGGGAACATGCACACACACACACACACACACACACACACACACACCACACACACACACACACACACACACACACACACACGCACGCACGCACACACACATTCTCTCTCTCACACACAACACACACACACACACACACACACACACACACACACACACACACACACACACACACACACGCACGCACCCATGCACGCACACGCGCGCGCACACACACATTCTCTCTCTCTCTCTCTCTCTCTCTCTCTCTCTCTCTTTCTTTCTTCCCCCCCTCTCTCTCTCTCTCACACACACACCACACACACACACACACACACACACACACACCACACACACACACACACGTACACACACGCACGAACGCACACATTCTCTCTCTCTCTCTCTCGCTCTCTCTCTCTCTCTCTCTCTCACACACACACACACACACCACACACACACACACACACACACACACACACACACACACACGCACACACACGCACGCACGCACGCCCGCACGCACGCACGCACTCACGCGCACACACACACACACACACACACACACACACACACACACACACACACACACACACACGCACACACACACTAGCATGAATAAAAGCAGAAACGGAATGCTCTTTCTCAGAAGAGAAATGACTCCCCCCAAAAAACTGCTTTAACCTGATGAACGATGAGTTCGCTCCGATCTCAATTCCTCCTCAGCAACCAAACCCACGTTTCGTTCAGCCGATCAACAGCTTTAATATAAGATTCTCCTCATTCGTTTTAAAAACAAAATATTTGTTCCGGTGTCCACAATAAATCACAGCACGGCGACGCCCCAATGTCAAGAGATAAAAAAGGTGTAGTGTGTGTGAGGGGATTGGCGGAGGGGGGGGGGGGTGTTTAGAGAAAGGGGGGGGGGGACAGGCGGTCTTTCACAATTAGTGTAATTATACCCAATAGCGTCAGCCTGACTGATTCCTTAGAAGTGATTTGTCGTTTCGAATACTCCTGCCCCACCTCACCCCCTCCCCTCTCCAACCCCCAACCTCACCATCTACCCATCCCCGAGACTCTCCAATAAAAACGTCATCGGTCTGATACGTAAGGTTGAGCAGGTGCGTGGCAGCTAGAACTCAACCGTCGTTTCTGGATAAGTCATTTCTTTGTACTGTTGATGTCGATTCCTATGCGTCTGTATAGAACATGATAAGAATCTTGTGTTGTTCTCTCTCTCTCTCTCTCTCTCTCTCTCTCTCTCTCTCTCTCTCTCTCTCTCTCTCTCTGTCTATCTGTCTGTCTCTGTCGGTCTGTCTGTCTCTCTCTCTTTCTCTCTCTCTCTCTCTCTCTCTCTTCTCTCTCTCTCTCTCTCTGATTATCGATTTAGAAAAAAAGGACAACGCTCCAAAATAGTAAGGTTAATGTGTGACACTGACAGTGTAAACAAACAATGTCGTGCTTATTTTATAATATATACACATGTGTTTTGTTCCATTTACTATCCTTCGCTGGCTGCTTTGAGGGTGCTGTTGGATTCTTTTTTTAACCTTGGTGGTGAGAACACCACAGAATTATAGACTGTGGTGTGTCTCTATTAGACACAAGAGCACTGACACAATCAGCCGTGTCTCCCTGATGAGTCCGATCCAGTAGACGAAAGGCCTAGGAGCAGGCAATACAAATAAATGTGCTTTCAAGACGGATTTCGACGATTCCCTCAGGCAGCTAGTGAAGGGCTTCTCATATTTATAATATATTCCCCCCATTTTCTTCATCTTCAATTTTTTTTTTAAAGTTCAAATCTTTGCCAAGTCATTTTGGCAACGACTGAAGAATTGTTAACCTGCACTTGTTTTCCCCCACTACTTAATTGTTCAGCATTGTATATATATATATATATATATATATATATATATATATATATATATATATATATATATATATATATATATATAATATATATGTGTGTGTGTGTGTGTGCGTGCGTGGGTGCGTGCGTGCGTGCGTGCGTGTGTGCGTGTGTGTGTGGAATAGGATTGGCTGTTCCTTTTGTAAACTTATTGCAGCTTTGTAATGTGCTTAATTTAAAATATTAAGATCTACTGTCCAAAACAAAAAATGACATCGGTCTGTTCTTCCTCTCCCGATGCTAATTAACATGTATTCTTATCTGTTTTAATGCGGCGTACTCCCGATGGCGTTGTCGCCTGTCGCTGCTTTGATAAGATCGGTCTCTTTGTTGTCGGTGTTAACGAAGCGTCATCTGTTTTGCAACAGCTTCGATGAGGCCATGACCCCTCCACAGCAGCTTCTATGGGGGGGCCATGACCCCACTCCACAGCAGCTTCTATGGGGTCATGACCCTCCATTGCAGTTTCTATAGGGTCATGACCCCTCCACAGCAGTTTCTATGGGGTCATGACCCCTCCACTGCATCTTCTATGGGGTCATGATCCCACTCCACAGCAGCTTCTATGGGGCACTGACCCCTCCACAGCAGCTTCTATAGGGTCATGACCCCACTCCACAGCAGCTTCTATGAGGTCATGACCCCACTCCACAGCAGTTTCTATAGGGCCATGACACCTCCACAGCAGCTTCTATGGGGTCATGACCCCACTCCACAGCAGCTTCTATGGGGTCATGACCCCACTCCACAGCAGTTTCTATAGGGCCATGACACCTCCACAGCAGCTTCTATGGGGTCATGACCCCACTCCACAGCAGCTTCTAAAGGGTCATGACCCACTCCACAGCAGCTTCTATGGGGCCATGACCCATTCCACAGCAGCTTCTATAGGGTCATGACCCCTCCACAGCAGCTTCTATGGGTCATGA
>CM031601.1:96540790-96550790 GCA_018398815.1 Conus ventricosus | reverse complement strand
TTTATCATTTATAGCCGTTAGTAACGGCTATTCTGGTAAACTTTTAAAAATCGGGCATCATCTGTGACCCATAATGAACATACCTACACATTTTTAGCAAAGATCGGTCCAACGTTTTTGTCTGGACAAGTGGAAACACATTTGACCATGGACATGACAGACGACAGACACACAGACAGCATTTCATCGTTCCCATTGAATGTACTCCCTGTTCTATAAGAATTGTGAGTACAACAACTGGCAAGAGTGACCAAGAATGTAAAAACTGATGGAACCAACAGCCGCAACAGTAATAATGATGAATTTTTTAAAATCAGGCTATAAGAATTGTGCAACGAAATCATTTCCCAACTACGAGGTTAACCATATTTTTGCGCTTTGTGTATTTTTGTTTGGGATTTATGCCACGAAAATCACAAAATAGATTTTCCAGCACGGAAATGACAAGTCGAATTGAAACCGGCAAAGGTCGAAAGAAACCGGCAACGGTCCGAAGTGAAACCGCAAAGGTCCAAGTAAACCGCAAAGATCGAACTGAAACCCGTCAAAGGCGAAGTGAAAACCGCAAAGGTCGAAGTGAAACCGGCAAAGGTCCAACTGAAAACCGCAAAATGTCCAATTGAAAACCGCTGAGGAGCAAAAATAACACTATGCAACATTTGCTAAAGCAGAGTCGGTTCGCGCTTGAACGGGCGAATTCAAAATGAAGAATCCGATCCTGCTAATGCGATACAGATTCTGCGACAGGTTGAAAGCGCCGAATGTGACAGTGGGAAGGGAGATTCAATGTATTCTGTCATCGGAAGAACTGGCCACTGATCCCTCTGTCAGTTCTTAGTCGCCCTGCTCCAGCACCGGTGCGAGATATGGAAAATTGAATGGGCCTGAAATGGGAGAGACAGACAGAGCAGACAGAGACAGAGAGAGACAGAAGACAGACGGACAGACAGACAGGACAGAGCAGAAGGCAGAGGGGAAGAGACCAGAGAGGATAGATAGACAGACACCAGGAGACACAGTGAGAACAGAGAGGAGAGACAGAGAGAAGGAAGACCAGAAAGATACAGCGAATGTGAGACAGATAGAGAGCGAGAGACAGAGAGAGAGAGAGAGCAGATAAAGAGACAGAGAAAGACTGCACAGAGAGGAGAGACAAGAGAGAGAGAACAGAAAAGAACATACACATAGTCGAGACAGGGAGACACAAAGAGTGGAGCGACGGACAGACCAACACGAGCAGAAAGAGAGACAGACAGACAGACAGACAGACAGTCAGACAGACAGACATACGGACGGAGACAGAGAAGGATGAGGGTCGAGGGGGAAAAAGGGTCAGAAGAGGGTGGTGGGACGGCGCTTGGTCAAGGTCAAGTCAGGTCATAATTATCACCGGTGGGTGAATAAGTGTATCGGTGAGAAAGGGAACTTTGGCCTACCGTCCCTACATTGATTTTCCCACATTACTGTCCAGCCAAGCATACATCTATCCACCCATACATACACGACGTACCTCCTCCCTAGTTCATAAAAAGCCCGAAAACTTTCAGTCTTTGGCTCCGTAAAATGGACTTTGTTACAACGCGCGTCACATAAGAAACTGCTGCATCCACTGGTTCAGCGTTTAAGTGTATAGTGATCTTTAAAACCCATGTTAGCTCAAAAACAAAACTTTCCAAAGAATGCCCCTCTCCAAATCAGAGTTTTTAAGCGGTATGAAAACCATTCAAACTCTCTGCGCTATTCGCGTCCGACGCTGACGCACAGGCCGGGGCCATTCGCTACGCCCCCCAAAAAAAAAAAAAAAAAAACCCCGTGACAACCCAGACAACAGATTCATGAACTCCCCGTGAGGACTTAAAAGGCGACCACTGCGTTAATTTCAGTTCATGACAGTTTTATCCCGTGCGTCATGGTGAGCCGTGTGTGTGAAGAGAGAGAGAGAGAGAGAGAGAGAGAGAGAGAGAGAGAGCGAGAGAGACAAGAGACCAATAGAGAGAGAGAGAGAGAGAAGAGAAGACAAGACAAGACCAAGACAATACAAGACACGACAAAATTCTCATTTACGACGAGAGGATACTAGATAAGCACTGACCGCCTTTTTTTCTTTCTTTTTTTTTTTTTTTTTACATCCAGTCCTCGCCCTGATTAGGGACTACAACATGCATGAAATGAAATAATGTTAAGAAAGCCAAGACAAGCAAACCCCAAGCGGTCATTAATCATAATGGAACATCAAATGAAAATAAGAAGAGAAATGGAAAAAAAAAATGAACAAACAAAAAATAAAAATAAAAGAGATAAGGAAGAAAAAGAAACACCCGAAGGTGCTGGGAGGACCCAGAGAAGCAATGTCTTCACCTGCCTTTAGAGCAGGCCCTGTAACCACCCTTGGAGGCCTGCGCTGTGTTACGATGGGTACAGGCACGTGCAGGACACTCCCATTTAGATAATCATGGGACATAACTGCTCCTGAACAGAGGTAAATCAGACTGCAGGATGCAACTCATAACAGCCTTAAAATCATCCCCATGGTGTACCAGCCCCCCCCCCGTATTTCGACTGCAGAGCCCACGGCGAGAAACACCACCCATCCAGCTGCCGAGGCACACCCCACAGACCCAACCACACATCCATGCCCACGGGACAATGAGAGATTGCCGACTCCAACGACAGCCCAAGCTTCCACCATGACGGTCTTATTCCCCTCAAGAGAGAATCCAAAGTTGTAGTCTTCCCACTGTCAACAGGGATAGACTTCCCTGTGGTCAGTTGGGTCTTTCTCCTCACCGTCACTGGACCTTTTCTCCATGGTCAGCCTTGAGTTTAAGGCATAAAAAAAAGAAACACCAGAAGGTGCTGGGGAGACCCAGAGAAGCACTGTCTTCACCTGCCTTTAGAGCAGCCCTGTACCACACCCTTGGAGGCCTGCGGCTGTGTTGACGATGGGTCCAGGCACGTGCGGACACTCCATCTAAGATATCAAGGGACATAAACTGCGCCCTGAACAAGGTAAATCAGACTGCAGATGCAACTCATAACAGCCTTAAAATAGCATCCCATGGGTGTACCAGCCCGTAATTTCATGACTGCAGAGCCCACCGGCGAGAAACACCACCCTCCAGCTGCCGAGCACACCCCACAGAGACCCCATTAAAAATAAAAATGAAATAACAATAATGATGGGGAAGAGAGAGTGAGGTGGCAGGGGGAAACATAATGGAAAATGTACTACAACGCACGAGAGAGAGAGAGAGAGAGAGAGAGAGAGTGAGAGAGAGAGAGAGAGAGAGGCTCTAATTGGGAAAAGTGGGTAGGAGTGAAGGTGGGGGCAGGAATCGGCAAAGCGACAGGTGGGCGGGGGGGGGGGGGGGGGGGGGGCGCGGGATTAAGATGGGAGGGAGATCAATCTGTGGAGCTGGGATCAAAGATCCATGGAACAATCTGTATAATTGTAGTCCTGTTCAGTTGGGACGCGATGCAGCTGCTGCGGTGCGGCTGCAAATGGATTTTTTTGTTTGTGGTAGACGGAGACAGGCCAACAGAAAAAAAAGGAAGACGTGGAAGGGAGAGGGTAGAGGGGGGGGGGGGGGGGGGAATTAATATTTGGGGGAGAGGAGGGAGAGGGAGGGGGGGACATGGACCACCAAGCAGATTAAAAAAATAGAAAAAGGGGGGGGGTGGGGGTAAAAATCTTGGAGTTATACGGGAAGCATAAGTGGCTCCTGCACCCCCGGACTGCTTCGACAGGTTTATGGATGGAAACAGATCAGACAGACAGACAGACAGACGACAGAAGTGCGGGGTGTGCAGGGGGGAGGCACTAACGGAGCGTGTGGGGGGGGGGGGAGAAAAAGGGGGGTGTGAGCATAGGGATAGACTGGGAGAACCCGTCTGAAAATTGTCAGTGGGTGTTCGTTTCGCCAAGGGACACAAACTATGCAGCAATTGGACACGGACTCGTTTCACACAACTATAGAGCGAGGGTACCGGGTCAATATCGCCCTGTGCAGCCGGAATCTATCGCAGAATTGGTTTGATGGAAGTGTACATGTCCTGGAACAGAAACTGCCCTTGTTTCGTTCGGTTCGTAGTTTAAACTACACAAGCTGACACACCTTTTATGCAAGTAAATACATACATACATACAACTTACATAACACAAATGCATACATTCACATACATATATACATGATAAATACATACATACATACAAACACACATGCATACATTCAAATACATACATACATACAATTCATACATGCATTACACACATACATGCATACATACATACACACAGACAGAATTCATTTTATATGCATACTATACATACATGGATACATCTATATCCATCCATCCATATGTAAAATCTTCATATTGATAACACCTACTCATATTGCATCACGATAGAGAACCCAAACCCAAAGAGAAATATCAACACTCGATGTGCCAAGAGTTATTCGAAAGTTAAAAAGAAAACGTTGGACGGTTGACACCAAAATGCGAAATGACAAAGAAACTCTCTCATCTCTCTTCTCACTCTCACCTCTCTCTCTCTCCTCTCTCTCTCTCTCTCTCTCTCTCTCACACAACACACACACACCACCCATGCACACACACACACGTACAGAGAGAGGGGTAAAAGAGGGCGTTGCAGCGCGCGCGCACACACACACACACACCACAAACGCACGCACACACGCACGCATGCACGTGCCATTCACATACGAGCACGCGCGCACACACGCACGTTTACGGCACACGCACACACACAACAGCACACACACACACACCACACACACACACACATACACAAAAATACGCCCCGCGTGCACACACAATGAGGGAAACCGTGGGAGCGCGCGCATGCTGTGTGGAGACTCTCTGCTCTCTCTCTCTCTCTCTCTCTCTCTCCTCTCTCTCTCTCTCCGCTCTGTCTGTCCTCTCTCTCTCTCTCCTCTCTCTCTCTCTCCCAACTCTCTCTCCTCTCTCTACTCTCTCGCTGTGTGTGGGTGTGACATTTATTTGTATAAGTCCTCCACACGACAGTCTGTGTTCCTACCTTCCAATTTGTGCGTCACTTTAGGCGCAGAATTCAGGTCAATAGGGCAATGACACGACCTGCGATGCAGCAGGGCCACAGCTGTAGATCCCAAGGAAAAGGCCTTCACCTTGACGCAGAGATCCATTGGCGGGGGGAAGGGATGGGGCAGAGGGGGAGGGGTACACAGTTGTTTGTCATCTTCTTTGTCGCCGATGTCTGTTCGATGATGCAAGTTTCATCTTTTTTTCTGTTTTACGATCGCTTATTGTGACGCAGCCAGGGCAGACACAGTGTCGCTGAGGAGGAAAATGGGGGAAGGAAGGACTGGGAGAAAGGGGAAGCAGGAAAAGGGGAAGTGAGAAGGAGGAAGGAGGAGTTGGAGGGTGGGTTGGGGTAGTTGGAGACAGGCGCGGAGAAGAGGAGGAGAAGAAGAAGAAGAAGAAAAGAAGAAGAAGAAGAAGAAAAGAAGAAAGAAGAAAGAGACGTAGAAAATAAGAAGAAGAAGAAAGAAAGAAGACCCGAAAGAAAGAGACGTAGAAGAAGAAGAAGACGAAGAAGAGACTATGAGGGGAGGCGAGGAGCAAAAAGAAGAAGAAAGACAAGGGGGACAGAGAGAAAGGAGGAAAGTGGGTGCAGATAAGGAGAAGGGGGAGACAGGAAGGACATGAGATCTAGGAGGAAAGAATAGGAGGAAAACAATAACAACAAACAACGACGACGACAAGCAGAAGAAGCTGAGAGAGAGTAAGAAAAAGGAAGAAGGACGAGAGAAAGATAAACGACGAACCGACGACGACTGTCAGACACCAAAGCCCTTCTGTCTTTGAGACAAACCCATACTTTGTGCTGCATAGTTTTTTGGAAACACGGTTCTGAATGAAGTACGTAATAAGGTTGCGAAAACTGCCACTGCAGAACTGTAATATGCATCAAGTGTTTCCAAGAGCTGTGATTGGGGAGGCCAGGCTCGGCCATCCTCTTCAACAACCCTGATGGATGCAAGGTCGCTGTGTGCAAAGTGTAGGGAGTTGATTGGTCGCTGTGTGCACACGAGTGTAGGGAGTTGCTAGGATACTCGGGAAACCGGTTAGAAGGAGAGTTTTTACATGGCCTGTATACAGCGCAATTCCAGTTCTCCGGAGTGACAAGGCTAGCAGATCCTGACGGAGTCTCCCTTCAGCACACGACCCTCCTGGAAGCTATACTGCTCTGTGGATCCATTCCAGGAGCAAACAGAAGTGTGGTGCGGCAACATCCTGGAGGACACAAACGAGCCGATGCGGGACTGGCCATCTGTCCAGTCCCGTACCGACCACCACCACTACCTACGCCCAGGACTTCACACAGCAGGAACGGCCAGGAGGATCCGTCCTGCTGACAGAGGATCAAGACCCGAAGAGGCCCCTCCGGAGAGCGAACGAAAGGCCCTTCTAGTTCCACCCAGCTGAGAACGCCCACTGTGGGGGTGGGGGTACGTCAAGCGCCGATGACGTTATTTTCCCGTCGCTGCGGAACCCCGAGTGAGTAAGCGAGATTCCATAAAAAAAAATATATATATATTCATCTATTTACTTATTGATTGATTTATTTGATGACATAACAAGCAGCAGTTTAGGTGTTGCTCAATGAATTCACGTAGAGAGGAATGGAAAACTCCTGTTACTGGGACTAGCGTAAGTAAGCAATTTTAGGTTACAATCAAGACCTAATAGTCCCGTAGTGGATGATGCTGTGTGCAGAAGTTTCGGTGTTGCTTGTTCCGTTTTGTACGCTGTATTTTCTTTGTTCTGTTCCAGGTGCAATTAGTGGTCTGAATTTATTAGAACAATAGAAATGTGTTGGTGCGTGAGTCGGAGATGCACCTGCCGATATTATTGATGCAGCTTGCAGCGAAGAGATGAACCATTATTAACTGCGCATTGAGAGTGTATGCATAGTGTGGTATGAAGCGATATGTTTGAAATGCATTCATCTCAAGGTGCTAGCGCATGGGAAAATGATAAAGATATGTGGAAGATGTACATAGACGAATGAGATCTGTGTGAATGCATTCTGGTAAACAAGAGCAATCGTATTTGTAGACAATATAATATAAAAGAGAAAATAGAACCTTATTCCTAGTATTAGGGAAGCCGGGTATATATATATGTTTGTAGATAGGGTAAAACCCTAGGTGGCCCAGTCAAGCCTGATTTTAGACGTGGACCAGGAGTCAGCCGAAGCACATCATCACGAACAACGTCTCAGACCGATGAATGAAGGGTACACGACAACGATCGACTGACCAGGAATCTTCCTGATCATCACACACGACAGAACTATGTGTGCCAGGCTAACCAGGCCAGAACTGCATAGTTTTTCTTTTGTTTTGCCCACAAGACATAAACACAAAAAGGAAGGAACACGCTGTAGTCAATGTGAAGGACTTGTTTTTAGTCTATGATTTAATAATTTTGCATGTGCATGCTTGTGTATTAAAATAAATGTGTGGTTAATTTACATTTTGACTTCAGTGACTGAATCGAATGAAGAGTCGCGGCGAGAGACCAAAATTCGAATAATAGTCAGGCACCCCTAGACAACGCTAACATCAGACGAAATTCAGTGCCTGACAACCCGACGAACGACGATGAGGTGATGAGGATGATGAGTTGATGATGATGATGAAGATGAGGATTACAAGGAAGAGGATGGGAGAGGAAGAGGAAGGAGTACGAGATGATGACGATGATGAGGATGAAAAAGAAAGAAACGAAAAGGAAGAGGCAGATGAAGAGGAGGAGAAATAAGAAGAAGGAGCAGGGGGAAAAGAGGAGGAGAAATAAGAAGAAGGAGCATGGGAAAGTGGGCGGAGAACATAAGAAAGAAGGAGCAGGGGAAGAGGAGGAGAAATAAGACGAAGGAAGCATGGGGAAAGAGGAGGAGAAATTAGAAGAAAGCAGGGGAAAGGGGAGGAGAAATAAAGGAAGAAGAGCAGGGGGGAAAGGGGGAGGAGAAATAAGAAGAAGGAGCAGGAGGGAAAGGAGGAGAAATAAGAAGAAGGAGCATGGGGAAAGGGAGGAGAAATAAAAGAAGAGGACGAGTTGGGGAAAGGGGAGGAGAAATAAGAAGAAGGAGCAGGGAAAGAGGAGGAGAATGTAAGAAGAAGAGCAGGGGAAAGAGGAGGAGAAATAAGAAGAAGGAGCAGGGGATAAGGGAAGAGAAATAAGAAGAAGGAGCAGTGGGCAAGGTGAGAGAAATAAGAAGACGGAGCAGGGGAAAGGGAGGAGAAATAAGAAGAGGAGCAGGGGGAAAAGGGAGGAGAAATTAAGAAGAAGGAGCAGGGGTAAAGGAGGAGAAATAAGAAGAAGGAGGCAGGGGAAAAGAGGAGGAAAGAATAAGAAGATGGAGCAGGGGGGAAAGGGGAGGAGAAATAAGAAAGAAGGAGCAGGGGAAAGGGAGGAGAAATAAAGAAGAGAATGGAGCAGGGGGAAAAGGGAGGAGAAATAAGAAGAAGGAGGGCAGGGGGAAAGGGGAGGAGAAAAAGAAGAAGGAGGCAGGGGGGAAAGGGGTGAGAGAAATAAGAAGAAGGAGCAGGGGGAAAGAGGGAGGAGAAATAAAGAATGGAGCAGGGGAAAGGGGAGAGAATTAACAAGAAGAGCAGGGGGAAAGGGGAGGAGAAATAAGAAGAAGGAGCAAGGGGGGAAAGGGAGGAAAATAAGAAAAGAGCAGGGGGAAAGGGAGGAGAAATAAGAGATGGAGCAGGGGGAAGGGGAGGAGAAATAAAAGAAGGAGCAGGGGAAAGGGGAGGAGAAATAAAAGAAGGAGGCAGGGGGAAAGGGGAGGAGAAATAAGAGAAGGGGGAGTGGGGGAGCAGGTGGGAAAGAGGAGGAGAAATAAGAAGAAGGAGCAGGGGAAAGGGAGGAAAATAAGAAGAAGGGAGCCGGGGGACGAGGAAGGGGGGGGAAGGGGGGGAGAAATAAGAAGAAGGACAGGGGAAAGGGGAGGAGAAATAAGAAGAAGGAAGCAGGGGGAAAGGGGAGGAGAAATAATAAGAAGGTAGCAGGGGGAAGGGGAGGAGAAAAAAGAAGAAGAGGCCGAGGGGGAAAGGGAGGAGAAATAAGAAGAAGAGAGCAGGGGGGAAAGGGGAGGAGAAATAAGAAGAAGGAGCAGGGGAAAGGGAGGAGAAATAAGAAAAGGAGCAGGGGAAAGAGGAGGAGAAATAAAAGAAGGAGCAGGGGGAAAGGGAGGAGAAATAAGAAAAGGAGCAGGGGAAAGGGAAGAGACATAAGAAGAAGGAGCAGGGGAAAGGGGAGGAGAAATATGAAGAAGGAGCAGGGGAAAGGGGAGGAGAAATAAGAAAAGAAGGAGGCATGGGGAAAGGGGAGGAGAAATCAGAAGAAGGAGCAGGGGAAAGGGGAGGAGAAATAAGAAGAAGGAGCAGGGGGAAAGGGAGAGAAATAAGAAAGATAGAGCAGGGGGAACAAGTCAAAGGAGGAGAAATAAGAAGAAGGAGCAGGGGGAAAGGAGGAGAAATAAGAAGAAGGAGGCAGGGGGAAAGGGGTAGGAGAAATATGAAGAAGGAGCAGGGGGAAAGGGTAGGAGAAATAAGAAGAAGGAGTCATGGGAAAGGGTGAGAGAAATAAGAAGAAGGGAGCAGGGGAAAGGGAGGAGTAATAGAAGAAGGAGCAGGGGGAAAGAAGGAGAAATAGGAGAAGAAGGAGCAGGGGGAAAGGGAGGAGAAATAAGAGAAGGAGCAGGGGGAAAGGGAGGAGAAATAAGAAGAGGAGCAGGGGAAAGGGAGAGAATAAGACGAAGGAGCAGTGGAAAGGGGAGATAAATAAGAAGCAGGGCCAGCAAGGGGAAAGGGGAGGAGAAATAAGAAAGAAGGAGCAAGGGGGAAAGGGGAGGAAATAAGAAGTAAGGAGCAGGGGGAAAAGGGGAGAGAAATAAGAAGAAGGAGCAGGGGATAGTGGTAAT
>CM031601.1:96520790-96525790 GCA_018398815.1 Conus ventricosus | reverse complement strand
GCAAGTCGCGCGTTAAGCAAACCAAAAAAAAAAAAAAAAAGGAGAGAGAGAAAGAGAGAGAGAGAGAAAAAAAAAAGAGCTTAGGCGGTTTCTATTTTGTTTGTAAGTTAACTGGAAAAAAAAAGAAAAGAAAAACGTTTACTGGAAATTGTGAACTGATTATTTCCTGACAGAGATGTGAGAGGGTCGGAGAGACCGCACACGTTTGTTGGTTATGGAATCGTCATTACAAAAAAAAAAAAAAAAAAATCTGTGTTATCAGGGATGCAAGATATCAGAGAGAATAAACCCGTGTGGATGCTGGCTTAGGCGAGATCCACCTTTACCACGGCCGTTCATTTCGTGAAGTCAGCGCTTCACGCGAACAAATGAAGCAGTCACGCGACGGTTTCACAGCAAAATCCATTCAGCCGTGTGACATGCGCAATCTTCTCCTGGATCACGCTGCCATCGTTTACACCGATTTCCCCGAGTCCCAGACACCTTTATGTGGGGGGGGGGGGGGGGGGGGGAACACACACACACAACACACACAAAACAACGACCACAAAAGCCAAGTTTAACTCTCAGACCACGAACACAGTGGACTACCTTGACACGCACTGACCACCCGAGCTTAGATGAGCGATGACATGAGGCAGGGAGGCCCCAGTAAGTTCCAGACCACCCCCTCTGTACACAGTATCACTGGCACTCCTCAGCTTCACATACCTGCTACGATAACATGTCCAGACAGCTGTTCACCTCAACAGCCACGGCTCTCAGGCAGCAGGCTTTGTTAGTGTTGTGGCTGTTGCTGTTGTTGTTGTTGTTCTTGCTTGGTGTTCAATGGCACGTTCTGCTCGTCCTTGGAAAGTGTCAGAGAGACTTTCCAGTAAGGGAGACAACCAACAGGACCTTCACTTGTCCCCAAGGCACAGGGCCAACGTCCGCGTCGAAGAACCTGCCCGCTGATGCTGCTGTCGCCAGATGCCAGGTCCCTGAAACATGGCACGGGAACACAGTGTGTCATCATGGCGACTGTGCTGATGGAGAAAAGAACAAAGAGATATTAAAAACAGGCAAAGGCTAAACACTGAGGATTCAAGAACACCAAACGCATCCCTCTCTCTCTCTCTCTCTCTCTCTCTCTCTCTCTCTCTCTCCTCTCTCTCTCTCTCTCTGTGCGCGCGCGCGTGATGTGTGTGTGTGTGTGTGTGTGTGTGTGTGTGTGTGTGTGTGTGTGTGTGTGTGTGTGTCTGTGTGTGTGTGTGTGTGTGTGTGTGTGTGTGTGTGTGGTGTGTGTGTTGTGTGTGTGTGTTGTGTGTTTGTGTGTGTGTGAGAGAGAGAACTCTCTCTCTCCTCTCTCTCCTCTCTCTCTCTCTCTCTCTCTCTCTCTCTCTCTCTCTCTCTCACTCTCTACCTCCTTCCCTCCCTCCCTCCCTCCCTTTCACCTGCCACCCCCTCCTCCCGATTTCTCTCCCTCTCTTTCAAATACAAACAAAAAATGCCTTCAAGGTCTGTTTTTCGGTCGAGAAGTTTGTCTCATCACACCCATTGTCTACGCTCTGAAGTCCGCCGATCGTTAAGAAGAACTAAGCAACCAATCCATAAGCCGCTTTTGTTTGTTGCCCATTCGGCTGCTGATCTTTTGGTCAGTTCACTTTCTAATTTCCGCCAAGAAGGTTACATATTCCCCCGCACCTCTGTGTTCGTTTGTTTGTTTGTCTGTCTGTCTGTCTGTCAGCACGATGACGCAAGAACTATTTTAACGACAACTTGAGGACAGATTGCGTGCAGCCCAGGACGCTGGACTCGGTGAGTCTCGGTGCGATCTGAATCAAACCCGTGGAGCCAGCAGGTTCCCGTGCGTTTCGACCGTGATGGCAACATTGCTCATCCCGAATGCTGTGGCGTTCATCGAAGTTTGTTTGCAGCCCATGAAATAACCAACAACAAGAAGAAGGGTCACTCTTGTTGCTGCAGTATGAGAGAATGACTCGCCCATGATTCCAAACGAAGGCTACCAACAGCTACCCGGCCGCTAGCACAGATGAAGACGCAAAACGAAGCAAACAGAACAAGCAATGAGACGCTCTCTCTCCTCTCTTCTCTCTCTCTCTCCCTCGCCCTTCTACCCTCCCCCCCCCCCCAAAAAAAAAAATAAAAATAAAAGAAAAAAGCTCGCTCATATATTCTGCGGCCTCACACATGCTCACAGCAACAACTGGAAAAGTGACATCTGGGTTAAGAGTATTAAGACCTTGACTACTGTCCAACAGAACACACAGAAGAACACAAACACACAGAGGAAACCTCGGTTCATTGATGTTTGTATCAAATCATCTATTCAATCAAGACCATCATGACCAAAAATCAATACACTCAATGGTTTTTGATGGGTTCTGAAATTTCACAGTCGCCACTTTGTAAGCGTGAAAGCGGAAGGGTCGTAAAGAAGTGGATATGGATATATATATATATATATATATATATATATATATATATATATATATATATATATATATTATATATATATATAAATACATTAAAAGGAAACACAACGCACTTAATGTCTTAATATTTTACCAAATTTTCGGCCATGCGGCCTTCTTCTGGGGCTTGTTTATTGACAAGGTAAGAACGTCATAAGTATTGACGCATTTGAACATAGTTGTCATCGCTTTTGACGTCAGTATTTCTGCTATTTAAAAGAAAAAAAATGAGATTAAGAGATGAATTTGGGGGAAAAAAAAAAATAAAAAAAAATAACCACGCACATAATAATACACGTACACACTCATACACACACACTTACGTGCACACACACACACACAAAAACCACCAAAACCACACACACACACACACACCAACACACACACACACACACACACACACATGTACGTGTCTCTCTGCCACCGAGACCGCCAGAGAACCAAGTCCCTCTGCCACAGGGACCATTCCCATAACAGTATTTACACAAACACACATATACACACACGTGCAGGTCACATAAAGAATTCCACCCAACCACATCATGCCCCACCCTCCCCATACGTTAACCAAGACCCCCCCGTCTCCACTCTGCAAATCAGTGTCCATCGGAATCAAGGCGTTGAGTCCAAAGGATAAACTGTCTTTAGTTTATTCTTCCAGAAATCTTCTCTTCTCTGTCTTGCGGTTTTGTTCAGGCTGTGGACCTTTTCCACCACAATGCATCTCATGTTCTTCAGAGAGTGTTCAGGTAAGTTGAAATGACTGTTGACATGAACACATGCACCTTTGTTCAACTTGATGTTAGACCTGTGCAGATAGAAGCGATCTTTCAGTGTCAGCATAGTTTCACCCATGTACTGTGTACTCTGACAGTTGGTGCAGTACAGCATGTAGACGATATTGCTGCTGTCACAGGACAGTCGATGACGGATGGTAAATGTCTCTCCCGTCTGCATACTACTAAATGTTCTGCCTCAACTAGATGGTTTTCACAAACCACAAAAGTGCTCAGATGTACATTTGAAGCATCCAGCATCGATGTCATCTGGAATCGGAGAGCTGATGGCATGAGCAGATTTCTCAAAGACCGCGATTTTCTTTCGGGTAGTATGGGTGGGGAAGGCATAGCCTTGCGCATTTTTGGCTCATGTGGAGAAAGAGGTTGGAGTTCTGCAAACCAAGAACGGAATGGGGGATTAGAGGGGTTTGTGGGTGATGATGAATGGAACTCGGTTGTGTTGCCTGTCTTCCGTCTTATAGCTGAGAGTCTCGTGTCGGGGAACATGGCTGGCTTTGGTTTTTGCCTCCTGGATGGTCACAGGGCTGTATCCTCGCTGGAGAAAATTTACGTTCCATATCCTGGCAACGAGACTGGAAGGTTGGCATGTCAGAACAGAGGCGGCGGAGGCGCAGGAACTGGGCATAAGGAATGTTTTTGATGGTATGGTAAGGGTGGCAGGATGAATGGGCCAAGTATGTACGAGCATCTGTAGGGTTTGGAATACAGGTCTGTGTACAGATACCTCGCTTCAGATGGATGAAGATGTCCAAGAATGGCAGTGATTTCTTAGAATAGTTCATAGTGAACTTGATGGGAGGGTGGAAACTGGTTCAAAAAAATCAAGGAACTGGTGAAGTTCTTCTGTTGATCGAGACCACAGAAGAAAGATGTCGTCTATAAACCGTTTCCACAGTTCTCGGATGATAGGAAAGGGGCTGTTGTCCAGTATCTGTGCCTCCAACCAGCCCATGAAGAGGGAAGCCACCGTAGGTTGCCATAGGTGTTCCCATGGCAGTGCCCAGTTTTTGTTTGTAGAAATGCCCATCAAAGTGGAATACATTGTTGGACAGTACATGGTTCATCAGTTCCAGAAGACGCTCTATGGGCATGTTGATGCAATCATTTTTGTCAACAAACGCCTTCACTGCTGTTTCCATGTCGGCGTGAGGAATGTTGCTGTAGAGTCCAACGACATCAATGGTGACCAGGTATGTGCTGTCGTCAAAAGGACCAAACTCACGGTTCCATTGGTCTAGTGTATGGAGCATATGTGTGGTGTCTTGCACATAGGACGGAGTTGTTTGACATGATCCTGTAACCAGTGGTCCACCAGTTTGGAGATACGTTCAGTGGGGCCACCAACTCCTGAGACAATGGGACGTCCAGGTGGGTTTTCCAAAGTTTTGTGGATCTTCGGAAGCATGTAAAACTGATGGCTGCGTACACTCCCAATTTCAATAGTAGCCCACTTGTGTGTGTTCTCATCGATGTAGTCATCATTCAGTAGTCGGTTCACCAGGTGGTTGGATTTTCTAGCAATGGTGTTTGAAGGATCTTTCTTAATTTCTTCATAGTGCTGAGTGGAAAGAGTTGTGTGTGTGTGTGTTGTGTGTGTGTGGTGTGTGTGTGTGTGTGGTGTGTGTGTGTGAGTGGGTGAGTGTGTGTGTGTGTGTGTGTGTGTGTGTGTGTGTGTGTGTGTGTGTGTGTGGGGGAGTGTGTGTGGTGTGTGTGTGTGTGTGTGTTG
>CM031601.1:96505790-96508290 GCA_018398815.1 Conus ventricosus | reverse complement strand
TCCAACTTCAGAGCTACAACACAGAGTTCATCTACAAGAAAGGGAAAGAACTGTTCCTGGCAGACACGCTATCAAGAGCATATGGTGACGACATTCCAGAAGAGAATGACTGCAACTACAACGTTATAGCAGTCCTGTCCATTTCCCCTTCACGAATGACAGAGCTTCAGCAAGAAACACTGGCAGATCATACTCAACAGAAACTCGCCAACATCATCAGGACCGGATGGCCTGATCAAGTGCGCGACGTGTCAGAGGAAATCAAACCCTTCTTCCCATTCAGAGATGAGCTGGTGATTGAAAATGACATCATCCTCAAAGGACAAAGAGCTGTCGTCCCCGAGTCTCTACAGTCTGTGTACATCATGATTCTACACAAAGGCCACATGGGTCCAGAGCGCACAAGAAAACTGGGCAGTGATGTGGTTTTCTGGCCGCAGATGCGCCAAGACATTGAGAGTGCAGTCTCTCGATGTTCTGTTTGCAACAGCCTCAAAAGTCACCAACAGAAGCAACCACTCGTCAACCACCCAGTCCCTGATCTTCCTTGGGCCAACCTTTCAGCTGACATTTTCGAGTGGAACAACTGCCAGTACCTGGTAGTGGTGGACTCATTCTCTGGTTGGTTCGAATTTGAACTACTCCTCAATATGTCATCAAGTTCTGTCATCAGCACATGCAAGAGACTATTTGCAAACCCATGGCATTCCAGAAAAACTCATGACTGACAACGGCGCACAGTTCACCAGCAGAGAGTTTGAACTTTTCACCAAACAGTGGAACTTCACCCACATCACAAGCAGTCCACACTATCCACGTTCCAATGGGTTGGCTGAGAACGCAGTCAGACAAGCAAAAACAACTTCTGGAGAAAAGCAAGACGGGCAATTCCGACATCATGCTTGGCCTTCTCAATCTGCGGAACACACCCAGAGATGGCATGGGCTCCCCTGCACAGCGCCTACTGTCCAGGAGAACCCGAACAACACTCCCAACCTCTCAAAAAACTGCTCAAACCCAAGACTGTGAATACGGCAAAAGTGTGTCAACAGCTCAAGAAGGTACGACAGCAACAAAAGAAATCTCACGACAAATCTGCAAGAGACCTGCGACCACTGCAGCCTGGCGAGGTCATCAGAATGCAAACAGACAAAGGTTTCCAACGCCTCGCCACAGTCAAATCACGTCGTGATGCTCCAAGATCGTATGTGGTCACCTCAAACAAAACGGACTATGTACGCAACCGACGACACCTGATCCCTGTCAGGGAGCCACACCCTCCGGACTCACAGTTGAGTCACTCACCCACCCACGGACCAGATGCACAAATCCGTGGAGCACAGCACGCACCAGCTGTGGCCCGCCACAGCCAGAGTGCAGCTCAGCTGCTGCCACCAGCCGCCTCCCCTTCCCACCCTGTTCTCTCCCCTTCACCCAACAAAACCCCTCCCCTTTCCAGTGGGCCGCACCCCAAGATGGCTTGGCCTTCCTCCCCAGGGCGTCGACTCTCCAGTACAGCCGACAACCACGACAGGGCTGGCCCACCGCCTACTCGGTCCGAGATGGCAGCTGAGCAGATTCCAGCCATGCCTACCCCGGTCATCACCCGCTCCGGAAGAGTTGTCAAGCCCAACCCAAGATACAAATGATTCCTCAATGATTTTTTTTTGGGGGGGTGGGAAACGAGGAAGGAGGTCTCTGTATCCTTTTGAAGAGTGTATAATGCCAAAGTTTTGTCCACACACTTAGTTTTGTTTTGTTTTGTCAATGATTCTCCTTATTTTGCGAAACCCGAAAGTGGCACATTATATTTATGTTTATTTTGTTCTGGCTGTTTTTCAATGCAACATGTTTGCGCATAATTGCTACATTGAAGCCTAGTAACTGTTTTTTTGTTGTTGTTGTTGTTTTTTCTCATGCACATGATAGCATTCAAGGTAATATTCCTCCTGTGTTTAATTTTGCTTCAATGAAAGACATGATGAGCTACAGCCCAGACTAGTCAGAGACGGAGAAAAGAAGGACATTATGGTTTATTATTATTATTCTTATATAAAATTCAAAGACTGAAAAGAAAGGTTGATTATACCCACTGTCAAAAATTCATTTTCACAATTCAATTATTAATTATGTTGTCTTATAGTTAATTATTAACATTTTATGTTTGCATATGTTTTGTAGTATCAAGAAATTTAGAGAAGTTCTAATTACCATTGAAAATTTAATTGTTGGCTATTTAATTAAAGAGATTTGTTAAAAGTTTCATTTCCATTTATGCTCTTGCTTGTTTTATTGAGAAGGAAGATGTAGATAAATAAGATTCCTAGGGACTTCGGTAAAAAGACGTGCAAGTGTGAAGGTCACTTGGGCCTTGACGAAGTACGAACGTGATGAGTCAATAAAACCACCACATCATTCAAGCTGAAATAGTTTCTGTGTTATGCATGTACGGAAGTCTTCAGAAAGCACGCGTGGGGTTGCGCTGCGCGTGCACACACAC
>CM031601.1:96466331-96473831 GCA_018398815.1 Conus ventricosus | reverse complement strand
GCCATAACAAACCGCTCAACCTGACTTGGCTCTCACGACCCAGCAGGCAGCAGCAGCAGCAGCAGCAGCAGCTTTGTTACCGAAAATGCACACTGCTCTGTCCAGTCCAGTTATCAGGTGCGGGTTTGGCGTGCTGTCGTCCAAGGCCAGCAGCAGCGATGTCAGTGCGGCGATTCTGGGTTAATATGACTCGTTGATGTGGACGGTTTCTGTGATTCTAGTCTTTATTAGCAGCCACTGTGAGGGAACGGACGGAAAACATAGATGCGTAATCACGTCTTTTCATTATCGTTCAGACTTGAGCACTAATATTTCAATGGTCTGGGGTTTGAAAGGAAAAGAATCCTCGGTATACCACTAGCTACTTCATCTCTTCAGGGTGACGTATTGTTACCTCAGCCGAGGAGGTTAATGCGTTCACCGCTGACTGTTTGTTTGTTCGTCTGTCTGTCTGTCAGCAGGACTATGCAAACATTTCTGAACTGATTTTAACAATATGGGTAGAAGGATGGAATGGGGGGTGGGGTGGGGGTGTTTGGGGACGAGGACATGACAGTTTGTGTGATCCGTGTTGCGGACTGCACGGTCAAAATTCAAAACACAACCAAAGTGTGGTCCGTCCCCGGCCACTCAACTGGACAAAGTCCAAACTCGACATCCCGACGCCTTCAAGCATCGCCTCCAACCCAAATTTTGGGGCACAAGGGGGGGGCTAATCCTCATCCTCCACGGGACGGTCCGGTCCACCCAGACAGTCTGAGTGGTTGGACCGCCCAGGTCTCGGTAGGTTTGGTCAGACGTCGTGGAGCCACCCAACTCATCAAGCCAATTTAGAGTGACCAGTGTCCACGCCCTTAAGCCACACGGCGCCAGTTAAAGTAGGGAAGGGGGAAGGTAGTGCGTGGTGGGGGTGAAATCTAGCTAATCAATTAAATGACCAATTGACCACCACAGAGAGTAAGGTGTGTGGGCGTGACTGTCATGATTTGAATATCCAATGGAATCAAAAGGGAGATAACTTGGGGTGTCAGGGGTAAAATACTGACCAATGGGTACTCGCCCTTTTTGGACAGATGGGAACGAATAAGAAGGATGTGAGAGTGAGGGGAAGGGGGAACGAGGGGAGAACGAACAGAGGAGAGAGAGAGAGAGGTTCGGAGTGGAAGCTCTGCAGGAGAGAGGGGAAAGAGAAAAGAGAGATGAGGGAGGGAGAAAAGAACCAAAGTTGAGAGATTAGCATGAGATAGTCTGCAGAGGAAGGACTGAGGAGAGATTTTGGAAAGGGGAGAGCTGCTAACTAATGAGGAGAAAAGAAAGAAAAGAAAAAAAAAAGAAAAGAAAAGCAACCATGTCCATTTGATAAGAGCAGACTAAAAAGAGAGAGAGAGAGTGCAATGCGTTAATGCAGGAAGAAAGAAAGGAGAAACAGATCGATGTTGATAGTCACTGTTCTATCTTCCTGGGGTTCGACCTCAACTTGGCCAGCGCCACTTTCTCAGCAGCCACCTGCCCGGGGCCCCCGCAGTCCAGCTTGGACCGGTGCAAGCAGACCAACACCAGTGCCAGCAGTTGTGTCGTGTTGTGAAAGTGACAGTAAAGAAAAAAAAAAAAAAAGAAAAAACAGTGATTCGTAAATAGTTAAGATCACCGGGCCCCAGGTAAAGTAGAAATCTGTTTTATAACCCGGTTAGTTAATGATGTTTTAGATAAATGATTTTGTGAAGTTCAGGAAAGAGAGAATGTTTATTTTGTTTGATTCCATATGCATTGATGTTTCGTTCTATGAACATGTGTAGTAAATTTTATAGACCTTTACTAGTGGTTTGATGTGACGAATGCATGATATATGAATGAATCGTAAGCAAGCTGTGAGTGTGTTTGGGCTGTGCGCTGGGTCCTTCCTCCACTGACATCACCCGAGGTTGACAATTTATTGGGAGCTTGCCAGGATATTCTGGCCCATTTATTATAATTGTTCAACTTCTCAGAGAGGAAGCTGGGTGGGATTCAAGTATTGTAATCCTAAGACAAGGGGTTGTCTTACTGTATGTTCCCAAGATAGTTAAAAAAACTAGGCTTGGCATTGCTTCCAAGATAGTTAATACTAGGCTTGGCATTTCAGCCCCAGAGTACTCATTTCGCACAGATTTCCAATAATTCGCTCTCATAGTTGGTCGGCGCTGGGCGTCTTATAAAAACTAATTACGTTGTCCCAAGCTAATATTATCATTCATAGGATTGTGCTATTACGTCACTCGTGTCGGTAACCCAAACCAGTTTGGCTTCGTAGTAAAAAAATCTTGTTCAAAAAAAAAAAAAAAAAAAGAGAAAAGATATAATGGCGGAAGAAAAGAACACCCTATTAAACCCAACTTGTGAGCGTCGCTCGGATTTAGGTTACTCAGGAGATGAGTTGCGTGCATTTGTTGAAAACCAACAAAAGATGGAAAGGGATGAACGCGCGGAAAGACGCCGTGTCGCAGCAGAAGCGCAAGAAATAGAAAAATTAAGGATTCAGGCTAACAATGATAAAGAAACGCAGGAAACGGAAAGGATTAAAGCTAGGGAAACGCAGGAAAAACAGAAAAGACTAAAGGTTCAATTAGATTTAGAGAAAGTAAGAATACAAAGGGAGACCACCGAGGATGGGAGTTCAGTTTCCAGTGACTCTGTGCGCAGTTTACGCTCCCCGACCCAAGTTGCCAAAATTCCTAAAGGAACCGATTCGATTGATGCATACTCAGTCGTTTCGAAACTTTTTCGACCAGTCAGGGTTGGCCTTCAAAGAGTGGCAGTCATTTTGTCGGCGTTACTGACGGGTAAGGCTTACAAATTTTCACTGCGTTACCAGCAGAACAACAGTCTGATTTCGGCGCTGTGAAGGAATCGTTGATGAAAGGATTTGACCTCACAGAGGAGGGGTTCAGGAAGAAATTTCGTTCAGCTAAATTACAAGCAGGTGAGACGTACACTCAGTTTGGTGCACGTTTAGATCACTATTTTGAAAGTGGTTAGAGTGAGCGGTACGAAGAAGGAGTTCGCTGAATTAAAAAGAGCAAGTTATGAAAGAACAGATTTTGTCAGGTTGGGGGCCCCTGTTAACTATACATTTGAAAGAGAGACACCCAGAGACACGCGGGAAAGGGTTGTTGAAGTTCGCAGAGGTGTAATAGAGAGGCACGTTTGGGCACAAAGGGTGCAGGAAAGAAACAGGTGCTAGGCACAGGTAGAAGAGGCAAGGAGACAAGGGGAGTTTCTGCAAAGTCCAAACCCAGTGGTGGGGCAGAAGGAAGGGCAAAGGGACATTAGGTGTTTCATTTGTCACAAGAAGGGACATGTGGCTAGGGATTGTCGCATGAGGTTCCAGAAGGCAGCACCTTGCAAGAGGTGGATAAGGGTCGTCAAGGGAAACGACCCCAGTGGAACCAAAAGGGATCCGATCTGAAGAGGGTGGAGTGCAGCCTAGGGCTAGCACGGACAGCAGTCAGTGTCAGGGATGGAGGGCACTAGGCTGAGTGGTTCGTTACCAGTGGAAAAAGGGGTGGATTGGCCAGCAGAGGTGAAAGTGTTACGAGACACTGGTTGTTCATCGGTGTAGTACGAACAACGCTGGTCGAAAAAGGGGGATTTGACAGGGCAAATCCAGACCTGTACTCTAATCGATGGCACTGTGGGGGATTTTTCCAGTTGCTAAGATAGAAGTACGTACCCCTTACTTCTCAGGCGAGTTGTCTGCGTTGGTGAGGAGAAACCCCTTCATGATTTGATCATCGGAAATATTCCAGGTGCGGGGGATCCAGGGGATCCTGGGGTTGTTGACTGCTACAGGGGCAGCAGTTCAGACACGGAGCAAGAAGGAGGAAAAGGGTGATAAACCGTTAGTCGTTCCGGCAAGGAAGTCAGGCATAGATGTGTCGCCTGAGATTTTTGGGGCCCAGCGCAGGAACAAGACCCTTCGCTCGTGAAGTCTTGGGAGTTGGCAAGAGGTGGAGAGAAACAGGAGTTTAGAGGAGGGAGACAGAATTTCTTGTGAAAGGCGGGCGTTGTACCGAGTGTTCACCAAGGGGAAGACAGGTAAGGTGACCACTCAGTTAGAGGTACCAGCAGGTTATCGTGACACTGTCTGTCGTGGGTCACGAGTCGCTAAATGGCGGGTCATCTCGGCCCAGCAAAACAGCTGACCGAATCTTTGAGGACTTTCATTGGCCAGGAGCATGGCAGACATAAAACGTTTTCGCATGTCATGTGATGTGGTTGTCAAAGGTCAGCCACAAAGAGGGGTGAAGAGGAAGGCGCCTCTAAACATCCCCCTTTAATTGACACACCATTCAGGAGGGTGGCTGTTGATCTGATTGGCCCAATCGCGCCCTTTTCCCAAAAGGCGGGCACAGGTATTGTTGACGCTCGTGACTACGCGACCAGATACCCAGAAGCATTTTGCATTGAAAGGCGTAGATACGCAACAGGTCGCTGAAGGGCTGGTAGATATTTTTTCCCTCGCGTGGGCGTGCCGTCAAAAATTCTCAGTGACAGGGGGTCACAGTTCACCTCAGGCGTGATGAAGGAGGTAAACAGGCTGCTAGGGATCCCCACACCCTTCTCACTACCCCAACCACCCACAATGCAATGGCTTGGTGGAGAGATTCAATGGTGTGCTGAAGGCATCTTAAAAAAGCTCTGTGAGGAAAGGCCAGCAGATTTGGGGCCGCTACATTCCAGCGGCACTGTTTGCCTACAGGGAAGCCCCTCAAGAAAGCACAGGCTTTTCGCCATTTGAGCTGCTGTATGGGGGGACAGTTCGGGGACCAGTGTGCATTCTCAAAGAGCTGTGGTCCGGAGAACGGAGTCCCAAAAAGGTCAAAACCACTTATCAGTATGTGGTGGACCTACGCAATAGGCTCGAGGAGACATGTAAGGTCGCAAGGGAGAGTTTTCAGGAGGCTAGGGTCGTCCCCGAAGAAGCCCGTATGACAGGAAAGGGGAGGAAGCAATTCCTCAAGGTGGGAGATCAAGTCCTGTTACTGCTTCCCACGGATCACAACCCAAACTGCTGATGCTTGGAAGGGACCATTCACCACATTGAAAAGGTAGACCAGGACTACCGAATCGATGTGAATGGAAAATCAAACTTTTCCATGCAAATTTTTCTCCGCAAATAATTCACGTGAGAACTCAGACATAGGCGCAGCAGCAATCATTGATGGAGGTGAAGGAGACCCGCAGAAGAAGGGGAGATTTTGTTGCCTGAGTTTCCAGGAGAAGAGTCATAACAGGGATGTGTCACTGTATGAAGGGCTAGACAGCAGGAGACAGGAGGAAGTTTTGGGGGCTCCTAGAACAGTATAGGGCGTCCCTGACTGATAAACCAGGCAGGACAACTCTAGAGACATGTCCCGGGGGAGTTAACAAACGCAAAAAACCCGTACATGTGAAAAGCCTACCCGATCCCATATGCCACCAAGCAAGTGATCGAGGAGGAGGTAGAAAAGATGTTGGACCTTGGGATCGAACCGTCCAAATCATCATATAGTGCACCCGTCGTCTTAGTGAGGAAAAAGTCAGGTGAGCATCGTTCTGTGTCGACTATAGACGTCTGAACAGTGTCCCCCAAGGTCGATGCAGAGGTCAACCAAACATGGAAGACCTGTTCGCTCAGTCGCCACAAGCAAGAGCCAGTATTTCACCAGGATAGATCTGAGCAAGGGTTACTGGCAAATAGCCTTGAGTGAGGACTCAAAGGAAGTCACAGCATTCTCCACTCCTATGGGGCTATACCAGTGGCGAGTACTTCCTTTTGGTATGGTCAACGCGCCTGCAAATCTTCTCTCGGATGATGGGGGAAGTTATTGACGGGGTTGGAGGCGTTGTGAATTTCATGGATGACATTCTGATAGCATCCGATGACATGGGAGGAGCAATGAGGCAGCTAGGAGCAGTTTTAGAGAGGTTGAGACGAGCCAATCTCACAGCCAGACCAACAAAGTGCCAGGTTGGTTTTCCAAGCCTGGAGTTCCTAGGTTTTGTTGTCGGAGGCGACACAAAGCAGCCGGAAAGAGGAAAGGTGGAGAAGATGATGAAAATTTAGAGAGACCAAAGACCAAAACAGAAGTCAGGAGTCTGCTAGGTTTTATTGGGTTCTATAGGGGGTTGTTCCAAATTTCGCTGCAATCACGAGTCCTCTCAGTTTATTTGATCAGGCAGGGAAAATGGCAGTGGTCGAGTGGTCAGACGCTGCAGAGCAAGCACTGCAGACGTGGTTGGAAAGACTAGGTTTTCCCCTCCCATCTTGAAGCTACCAGTAGTCCAAACCATTTTGTTGCGGACAGATGCATCAGGTGGTGGGATAGGTGCAAATTTGTTACAGGAGCACGAAGGGGTCGAGTTTTCCCGTGAGGTATGCTAGCAGAAAGTTGACAAAGTGTGAAGAAGGGTAAAGCAACGGGGGAGAAGGAGGTGTTTAGCTGTCGTGTGGGCCGTGCAGAAGTTCCACAAATACTTGTATGGGAAAGAGTTCGGGGATAGAGACGGATCATCAACCACTCAAATTCCTGCAGGAGGCGCAGTTGAAAAACAGCAGAGTGCTGCGTTTGGCAATGGCATTGCAGCCCTACAGGGATCGAGTGCAGTACATTCCCGGTCGACAGAATGCGGAGCTGACTATTTAAGCCGTGTAGTCTACAAGCTGCAACTCAGAGGAAGTCAGTTTATATCCAGGGTGCTTTTTTGATACCCCGTGTTGATTACAGTTATGTTGATTGGATATGGGTTCATTCTCAGTTGGCTATGGTTCATATTTTTGTGTGAGACCCTTTTTCATATTTTCTTTGTGAGACTTGTTCATGTGGATGTAGTTATGCTTGGAGCATACAGTCGCTTGTGTAGTGTGCATTATTTGTAGTAAGTGAGGATGGAGATTCCTCAGTGAAGTGTCATTTGGGTCGTGATCATATTATATTTTGCTTTTCATAAGAATTGTGAAGAGAAGATATGGCAAATCCCCCAGGTAGGGGGGATTGCATAGGTGCGCACAGAGGTCGTTATAAAATGAATTGAAATAACGCAAGAGCGCACGTCAATGATAACCCATTGGAGTGGTATTCACTAATGGTATATTTTATAATTTAAAACCGTTGGTTGTAAAGTATTTTTCAAACTTTGCGCGTGTAGCTATGTGTCAGCAAATTCGTTGTTGTCTTTTTTGTACCGTTGTTTTGAGACAATGCGGTCATAGTCTTTTGCAAGGGGAAATTGTCACGGTCAAAATTCAACACAACCAAAGTGTGGTCCGTCGCCGGCCACTTCAACTGGACATAAAGGTCCAAACTCAGACATCCCGACGCCTTCAAGCATCGCCTCAGCCAATTTTGGGCACAAGGGGGAGGCTAATCCTCATCCTCCACGGAGACGTTCCGGTCCACCCAGACAGTCTGAGTGGTTGGACCGACAGGTCTCGGTAGTTTGGTCAGACGGTCGTGAGCCTACCCAGACTCATCTAGCCAA
>CM031601.1:96453831-96456331 GCA_018398815.1 Conus ventricosus | reverse complement strand
CTAAAGTACACCCAGCGAACCCATCGCCCACACTAACGTACACGCTCGCAACATTTTCGGTAAACGTTAGCGCTTGTGTGTGTGTGGTTTTACTCTTGTTGTTGGCCCCCCAGTCGTGAGAGTGTTGCAAGAGTAACACACTCTGTTGCTGGTCCCCATGTTGCAAGAGTAACACACTCTGTTGCTGGTCCCCATGTTGCAAGAGTAACACACTCTGTTGCTGGTCCCCATGTTGCAAGAGTAACACACTCTGTTGCTGGTCCCCATGTTGCAAGAGTAACACACTCTGTTGCTGGTCCCCATGTTGCAAGAGTAACACACTCTGTTGCTGGTCCCCATTTGCAAGAGTAACACACTCTGTTGCTGGTTCCCATGTTGCAAGAGTAACACACTCTGTTGCTGGTCCCCATGTTGCAAGAGTAACACACTATGTTGCTGGTCCCCATGTTGCAAGAGTAACACACTCTGTTGCTGGTCCCCATGTTGCAAGAGTAACACACTCTGTTGCTGGTCCCCATGTTGCAAGAGTAACACACTCTGTTGCTGGTCCTTATGTTGCAAGAGAAACACACTCTGTGCTGGTCCCCATGTTGCAAGAGTAACACACTCTGTTGCTGTCCTTATGTTGCAAGAGTAACACACTCTGTTGCTGGTCCCCATGTTGCAAGAGTAACACTCTGTTGCTGGTCCTTATGTTGCAAGAGTAACACACTCTGTTGCTGGTCCCCATGTTGCAAGAGTAACACACTCTGTTGCTGGTCCCCATGTTGCAAGAGTAACACACTCTGTTGCTGGTCCCATGTTGCAAGAGTAACACACTGTTGCTGGTCCCCATGTTGCAAGAGTAACACACTCTGTTGCTGGTCCCCATGTTGCAAGAGTAACACACTCTGTTGCTGGTCCCCATGTTGAAAGAGTAACACACTCTGTTGCTGGACCCCATGTGCAATAGTAACACACTCTGTTGCTGGTCCCCATGTTGCAAGAGTAACACACTCTGTTGCTGTTCCCATGTTGCAAGAGTAACACACTCTGTTGCTGTCCCCATGTTGCAAGAGTAACACACTCTGTTGCTGGTCCCCATGTTGCAAGAGTAACACACTCTGTTGCTGGTCCTTATGTTGCAAGAGTAACACACTCTGTTGCTGGTCCCCATGTTGCAAGAGTAACACACTCTGTTGCTGTCCCCATGTTGCAAGAGTAACACACTCTGTTGCTGGTCCCCATGTTGCAAGAGTAACACACTCTGTTGCTGGTCCCCATGTTGCAAGAGTGACACACTCTGTTGCTGGTCCCCATGTTGCAAGAGTAACACACTCTGTTGCTGGTCCCCATGTTGCAAGAGTAACACACTCTGTTGCTGGTCCTTATGTTGCAAGGTAACACACTCTGTTGCTGGTCCCCATGTTGCAAGAGTAATACTCTGTTGCTGTCCTTATGTTGCAAGAGTAACACACTCTTGTTGCTGGTCCCCATGTTGCAAGAGTAACACACTCTGTGCTGGTCCCCATGTTGCAAGAGTAACACACTCTGTTGCTGGTCCCCATGTTGCAAGAGTAACACACTCTGTTGCTGGTCTTATGTGCAAGAGTAACACACTCTGTTGCTGGTCCCCATGTTGCAAGAGTAACACACTCTGTTGCTGGTCCTTATGTTGCAAGAGTAACACACTCTGTTGCTGGTCCCCATGTTGCAAGAGTAACACACTCTGTTGCTGGTCCCCATGTTGCAAGAGTAACACACTCTGTTGCTGGTCCTTATGTTGCAAGATTAACACACTCTGTTGCTGGTCCCCATGTTGCAAGAGTAACACACTCTGTTGCTGTCCCCATGTTGCAAGAGTAACACACTCTGTTGCTGGTCCCCATGTTGCAAGAGTAACACACTCTGTTGCGGTCCCCATGTTGCAAGAGTAACACACTCTGTTTGCTGGTCCCCATGTTGCAAGAGTAACACACTCTGTTGCTGGTTCCCATGTTGCAAGAGTAAAACACTCTGTTGCTGGTCCCCATGTTGCAAGAGTAACACACTCTGTTGCTGGTCCCCATGTTTGCAAGAGTAACACACTACTGTTGCTGGTCCCCATGTTGCAAGAGTAACACACTCTGTTGCTGGTCCCCATGTTGCAAGAGTAACACACTCGTTGCTGGTCCCCATGTTGCAAGAGTAACACACTCTGTTGCTGGTCCCCATGTGCAAGAGTAACACACTCTGTTGCTGGTCCCCATGTTGCAAGAGTAAACACACTCTGTTGCTGGTCCCCATGTTGCAAGAGTAACACACTCTGTTGCTGGTCCCTATGTTGCAAGAGTAACACACTCTGTTGCCTGGTCCCCATGTTGCAAGAGTACACACACTCTGTTGCTGGTCCCCATGTTGCAAGAGTAACACACTCTTTTGCTGTCCCCATGTTGCAAGAGTAACACACTCTGTTGCTGGTCCCCATGTTGCAAGAGTAAATACACTCTGTTGCTGGTCCCCATGTTGCAGAGTAACACAC
>CM031601.1:96423086-96453731 GCA_018398815.1 Conus ventricosus | reverse complement strand
GGTGGTCTCCCTTTGTATTTTCACTCGCTCTAACTCTAATTGAATTCTCAATCTTTCTGTTTCCTGCGCTTCCCTTAGTCTTTCTGTTTCCTGCGTTTCCTTATCAGTGTTAGCCTGAATCCTTAATCTTTCTGTTTCTTCTTTAGCCTTTTCCTGCTCTGCTATTTCCAATGCGACACGGCGTCTTTCCGCTCATTCATCTCTTTTCCCTCTTTTGTTGGTTCTCAACGAACGCTCGCAACTCTTCTCCCGAGTAGCCTAAATCACGAGCGACGCTCACGAGTTGTTCAATAGGGGTGTTCTTTTTTTTCGCCATTATATCTCTTTTTTTTTTTTTTTTAAACAAGATTTTACTACTGCGACAGCCAACTGGTGGTTACCGACACGAGTGACGTAGTAGCACATCCTATGAATGATAATATTAGCTTGGGACAACGTAATTAGTTTTTATAAGACGCCCAGTGCCTGAAACCCAATTATGAGAGCGAATTATAGGCAATCTGTGCGAAATGAGTACTTCTGGGGCTGAAATGCCAAGCCTAGTATTAACTATCTTGGAAGCAATGCCAAGCCTAGTATTTAACTATCTTGGGAACATACAGTAAGACAACCCCTTGTCTTAGGATTACAATATTGAATCCCACCCAGCTTCCTCTCTGAGAAGTTGAACAATTATAATAAATGGGCCAGAATATCCTGGCAGGCTCGCCAATAAATTGTCAACCTCGGGTGATGTCGATGGAGGAAGGACTAGCGCACAGCCCACACACACTCACAGCTTGCTTACAATCTCATTCATATATCATGCATTCGTCACATCAAACCACTAGTAAAGTCTATAACTTTACTACACATGATCATAGAACGAAACATAAATGCATATGGAATCAAACAAAATAAAACATTCTCTCTTTCCTGAACTTCACAAAATCATTTATCTAAAACATCGTTAACTAACCCGGGTATAAATAGATTTCTACTTTACCTGGCCAGGTGATCTTAACTATTCACGAATCACTGTCTTTTCTTTTCCTTTTTTTTTCTTTTCACTGTCACTTTCACAACACGACACAACTGCTGGCATTGGTCAGGTTTGACTGCTGGCACCGGTCAGGCTGGACTGCTGGCACTGGTCAGAGACCGCTGGCGTTGGTCAGTTGGACTGCCGATGAAAGTGGCGCTGGCCAAGTATGAGGTCGAACCCCCAGTTTAGATGGAACAGTGACTATCAACATCGATCTGTTCTCCTTTCTTTCTTCCTGCATTAACGCATTGCACTCTCTCTCTCTCTCCTAGTCTGCTCTATTAAATGGACATGGTTGCTTTTCTTTTCCTTTTCTTTCTTTTTCTCTTCATTAGTTAGCAACTCTCTCTCTCCACATCTCTCCTTAGTCCTTCCTCTGCAGACTATCTCGTGCTAATCTCTCAACTTGGTTCTCTTCTCTCCTCCCCTCATCTCTCTGCTTCTCTCTCGAGCAGACCTACACCCAGAACCTCTCTCTCTCTCTCTGCCTCTCTGTTCGTTCTCCCCTCTCTCACTCACGCATTACTTTATCCCCTCACTCCGTGTCCAAGGGCGAGTACCATTGGTCAGTATCTTTACCACCTCGTACCCGAAGTTATCTCCCTCTAATTCCATTGGATATTCAAATCATGACAGTCACGCCTACACGCCTTACTCTCTGTGGTGGTCAATCGGTCATTTAATTGATTAGCTTGATTTCACCCCCACCACACACTACCTTCTCCCTCTCCCTTTCCGGCGACGTCGTAAATTGGCTAGATCAGTCTGGCCCAGACCTGTTGAGACTTTGGTCAGCCACTCGGACTGTCTATGTGGCCGATGCTGTCTCCGTGGAAGATTAGGATTAGCCTCTCGCTGTGCTCAAATTGGCTGGATGAGTCTGATCCGGGCGTCGAGACTCGTTTGACCAGACATCGAGGCGTCGGTCAGCTACTTAGTCCGTCTGGCTGGACAGACCGTCTCCGTGGGGCCTCTCCCCTATGCTTAATTGGCTGGATCCGACACATGGGGCCGTCTGCCTGATGCCCAGAATATTTGAGTTAGAGCTTATGTCCAACTGGGCTGGTGGCGATTGACCACGAATTTGGTTGTGTTTATTTTTGACCGTGACAGTGTGATTGTGGAATATCAATCGTTGTTTTGTTGTTCGGCCAATCATACAACTTGTTAGCTGGTTTTGTTCACAAATAACGTGACTCCTTCCCCAACTCCCTCCGCAATCCGACCCCCCCCCCCTCACCTTCATTCAGTCTTTGTTTTGTTTGTCTCTTTTCTTTCTTCCACCACACCTGTACTTTTTTGCTCTTCACCCCAGTCCTCTCACCTCGCCACAGTTTGGTCGCCACGTCTGGGGGGAAGATTTCGATGAGGAGCTCGATGTTTTTGGCCTTCTCCTCTTTCACCGCTTTGCTGGCTTCCAGAATGCTCTGCTTCAGCACCTCCATGCGTTTCTTCAGACTGTCCTGAGACACACAGACATTGCGTTTTGTGTCAAGTAATCTTTTTTGTTGTTGTTTTGACTTCTTTGTTCTGATTTTTCTCAGAGGGCACAGAGCAGAAAACAGGATGGGAAACTGAGGGAGGGGGGTAGTGTTCTCTCTCTCTCTCTCTCTCTCTCTCTCTCTATCTCTCTCTCTCTCTCTCGCATGGGGATTGACTCAAGGACGCTTGCATAAAAAGAACGTTTCATCAATTCAACCACTACTTCAACAGGCAATGCACAGCAGTCGATGTTCACTTATCACGCTCTTCATGCAACCCCGGGCACGGTCAATGTCTTGTTTGTCCGAATGCCTGGACTGGCCACTGCAGATCGCCAGGACATCTTCATCGACTCGGCGTCTCGCCCACACAGAGGAACGTCCCTGTGGGACAGAAAACCGGACCCCTGGGTACATACTTCAACGCTGTGCCCTCCGCGACCTGTCACGACGCCAAGCCTGGATCGGCACTAACAGTCATGGGTCGTCCCAGGGCCTTGTTCCACGTGTCCACTACAATTTGGTTAACATTCGTTCACTGGTTTTTACGTCGTCTCTCTGACAGGCCGGCAGACCACGACCACAAGACAGATGAAAACCATAACTTCCTTGAAGGAGATAACGCTGTTTTCAAATGACCTGTTGCAAAATCGCCTGACACCGCAAGTCGGAGAAAGAAAGAAAGACATTTAAGAACTAGACGAAGAAAAGTAGCGAGAGAGAGAGAGAGACGGAGAGACAGACGGGGACGGACAGACATAAAGAGAGATAAGACAGACGGGTAGAAGACTAATAATTATCCGGACCTCGGTAACAGCCATCGTGGTTACAGACGAGGGCACGATCGCTTGCGGACGTGTCTTGTCTGAGCATCTCTCCTTTCCTCTCCTTTCCTCTCATTCTAACTCGACAAAGCTCGTTTACTCAGCCATAGAACGGAGACGTTTGGTCGGGTCCATCACCCTCCGATGGCCTACTGAAAACGAGGTGATTAGTTCCACTATGAAACCTCTTCGCCGCCATTCACCCTCTCAACGATGAACACGTCTTGCTGGTCTAATTTGATATCATCTCTAACCCCTCACTCTCTCCCGCGTGGATCCACTCATATCCGCTCCCCATCCCCCACTCACGGGCGAAGGTGATCACACCTGCAGACGCTTCTGCCACCAATCGCATGGGGCTTTACGGAATTCGATGGAGCCTGTAACCCGAGAAGTATGTTAATGTTTTGTACACCACCTATGGTGTACCAGAGATTTATGTGTGCTTCCACTGAGGAGTGCCATGGCTGATGTTTAGATTAAACCGAGGGAGGTAGTCTGATGACCCCCGATGAGTTCGCCCAGTTGTGTGGCGATCTAAGGAGACCAGAGATTCTTGTGTGCTTCCACTGAGGAGTGCCATGGTTGATGTTTAGATTAACCAAGGGAGGTAGTCTGATGACCCCCGATGAGTTCGCCCAGTGGTGTGGCGATCTAAGGAGGAATCCCTTTGTAGGCACTGACCGGCGACGGGCCGGAAATGCCAAAGAGGGAATACTCTCGAGTAGACCGGGGAAGAGACCGGGGAAAGTTTGTGGGGGTGCCAGCCCCATTATGTAAGAGGAAGACCAGTAGTTGTGGGATGGGCTTACTATGTAGGTTGTTGGTCATCCTGGAGATTTTAAGGAAATAGTTCTGATTACTATTTTTTATTTCAAACTTGTGAGACCTAGGATCACGCAATGTTTGAGAAGATGTTGTATGCTTAGGTTAGAGGGACATGTAGGTGATATGAAGTTTGCAGTTAATAGTTGCCGTTAAACATGTAAGACCCTTATAAATATTCATGAGGCGTAGGGATCTGACAGATGGCGTCCCTAGGTGACGCTAGGGGAAGCGTGGGTGCTCTGGAAGTTACGGAGTCATTCAGTCAGGCCCCAAATCTCAAACGGAGAGGACGACACCTTAGTCTGTGAAGTGTGGTGATGGTGTTCTGATGGCACCAGGAATGTAAGTTGATGCATTTTTTCCATTTCTGTATTCTGGCCGTGCATCTAAGTACTATGTACTTTGTGTTTTGCTATGTGCGCATTGTTATCATGAAATGAGATTTGATTGTCCCATGCTTTGTATTCTTGACCCTTTGGGTTTTCTATAGGTTCTATTGAGCACTAAGATTTTGAAATTGTTTTAGAAATCGAGTTCATATTTGAAGGAAAGACCTATTTAATTGCAGGATAGAAATTCAGTTAAGGATTCAGTTCTGTGACAATAAAAATATAAATAAATGAAATAAAATACAGACGTTATGGAGTCCTTATTAGTATTATGTTTATTGTAAATTGTTAAGTAATAAGTGAATAAGCAGATAGTATAGTGATGTAGTAGACAGACTATTAGTGGCGTTTGTAGAATTTTATAATTGAGCAGTTGAGACAGGAGTCGTTAAATGATGGCCGGTTGAAACCATATTGTGATGTGTTATTGACTTATGGGCTATGGTAAAAGATGATTTGCATTGCTTTTTGACCGGAGCGATAAGCCATGACTCTCTCTCTCTCTCTCTCTCTCTACTAAGTATATTTCTTTTCTGGAGAACATGTTACCATACCGGCTAAAGGTATCTGTCTGCCTTATATGCATGATGAAGGTTACAGGCTTGTTGCCTATATAGGCTGTTTGCCTTTAATGCCGATGGAAACTGGCAATTTTCTTTGTTGCTGTTTCATGTTTTTCATTTCATGAGTCGAAGTGTTGTGTTGCGCTTGATTATGTTCAGTCGATTCCTTTGACTGGTTGTAATTTGGGGATGCAGTCTGTTATCCCATGTTGCTTAATTATAGAAGCGAAGGATGAGCAGTTATGATGGAACACATGGAATGAGGTGGAATAATTGTGTTAGGGATATGAATCCCACATAATTGGCAGTTGCTGTTCTGACTTAGGGCAGCACAGGGTTGAACCGTGTCTTTGAGGGTAGGTTCACCCTGGTTTCAGAGTGGTCGTTGTGTCACTCGGTTAGTTCTTGTTTGGATAGGTTATCATTGTTGATAACCTGTGCAAATCCAATGCAAGAGACTAAAAGAGCTATAGTGGTTGGACCTATGATTCCAAATACCATAGTATAGCGCATTCCTGATTATGTGTCTCCTGAATGATATGCTCTGGCTTGCCGTAGAATGAGGGATACTACATCCCTGAGACTGACCTAGCTTCGTAATTTTGCTAAATGATGTTTTTCTGTCACGTGGAAGGACTTATGAAATGATTCGGATGTATGTGAACTATGCAATGGTGTAAGATGCATTTGTGGTTTACGTTCGTTTGCGTTTTCATTGACAGGCCACGGTTGCTAGAGCCTTTTTTCTTTTCCCCTTTGTCGTTACTTCTACCTTTATTTTCCTTTTTCCCCTTTACTTGTACCTTTTCTTTTCCTTTTGTTGGGCATTGTCACCAGCCTTTGTTTTTGCATAAAAACTTTAGACCAAATTAAAAGAAAGAAAATCTTCACTGGGCCTGACTCATTTGTTTTTTTGGATGAACCTAGTCCAACTTTCTCCCGAACCCGATCTCCCCTTGTGCGTTTCTTTACAGTAGGAACAAGGGAGGTTTACAGTTTGATAAAGAGACATATCTTAAAAAGACATCCGAGTGGCAACAAAGACGAAATTTAAACAATGTTCTTACTAATTCAGTTTCTTTTCGTTTAAAATCCGCTTCAACACGAACAAGATTAATGTCTTTAAGAGCGAGATGTCCAAAAAGAGAATCCTTTCTACTCAAGTCCAGCAGTTATTTTGTTTTCGTTCGAAACTGTAGTGTTCTTTGGTACGCAAAGCAACTTGAATGAATGTTCATTTCTATCAACATCTTTAAGCGTCATGATGAACATGTACAGATCAGCGAAGGCATGATTGATGGAAGAAAAAAGAAAAGAAGGAAATGAGTAACATCATGATGACGTTCATGAGGTGGAGAGAGACGGAAGACGATGATTGTAAACATGACCGTGATATCCACGAGACAGAAAAGAGACTGGGTAGGCTGAGAAGACGAGATCGAGAGACAGAAGAATAAAGATAAAGAAGAAAGATAAATAATAAAGATAATGACATGTACAGAAGACTGAGTCGCCCCCCCCCCTCTCTCTCTCTCTCTCCTTCTCGCTGCGCGCGCGCGTTCGTGTTTTCCTCCGTGCTCCTTTTACTTTAATCCCACCCTATCTGTCCAGGCTGAAACATTAAAGCTATTTTTTGTTTCCTTATTAACAAAAACAAAAAAAGCTAACGAATATAATCAAAGCAGCTGACCACATTAGAAGCAAAGGTTTACACTGTTTCCGAGGCGTTTCTGAGCAATCACACCCTGTATTTGTTTCCGCTCGTTGCCCTTTTAAAGTGGACAGGTGGAAGAAGTACGTCTCTAAGCAGTTGGGGTTATAATGGTCTTCGATCCTCTGTATAATCCGGATGCGGAAATTGTCTGGTGATAAAGGGAGAGACAGACAGAGGCAGTACTTTTGGCGAATTTCTTTACAGTGACATCATCATTCTATGTCCGTCTGTCTGTTTGCTAACTTCGCGTCTCTTTCTTTGTGTCCTCTCTCTCTCTCTCTCTCTCTCTCTCTCTCTCTCTCTCTCTCTCTCTCTCTCTCTCTCTCTCTCTCTTCTCCCCCTCTCTCTCCTTCTCCACCCTCTCTCTCTCTGTCTCTCCCTCTACCCCAACGCAACCCAGCACCAAATGCAAAAAAATCCCTCTTTTAAAAACGAACGCACACAAAAATTGGCATTAATTCCGATCCCCGATGTTAAAACTTAGGGAATATGTACAAAGGTTCGCCAGACGTGTTGAAGTCGGCAACATTCATGCTCTGACGCTTCCCCTCCCTCTCATCCCCCACCTCTGCATGTCCGCTCCTCGGTCTCCTCAAATGGACACTTGGCGGAAGTGCCATGTGTCTGGATTCCACTGGGCTCTTCTGTGTTCTGAAAACAGGAAGTGTCTGGGGCTGGGGTGAGAGATGGAAGGAAGCAATTAGGCCGCCCCCTTCCTCCCCAATTATCATCCTCAGTTTGATCCTCTCTCTCTCTCTCTCCTCGCTCTCTCTCTCTCGCACACACATAATACACACACACACAAACACGCGATCGCGTTCTCTCTCTCTCTCTCTCTGTTCGTCTGTTACTATCCAGCTGCTCTCTCTCTCTCTCTCTCTCTCTCTCGCCCTCTCCCTCAATCTCTCTCTCTCTCCCTCCCTCTCTCTCTCTCGTGTGTGTGTGTGTGTGTGAGACCGTCTCTCTGTCTGTCTCTCTCTCGCTGTAAGAATCCATTAATCCTTCCCTCTCTCCCTCCCCCTCCCACCCACCGATTCAGCTCTCTTCATACTCAGCGAACAGCAAAAAAAAAAATTTAAAAGAAAGAAAGAAAGCAAGAAACAGTCTCTTGAAAACGAACGTCCGCAAGACGATAAACATGAAAGCGGATGCCAATCTTAGACCCAGAAGTTTTGAGAAAGAAAAGTTCCCACGGCGTTCCGAGCAAGCAGTAGTCGGAAGCCGCCTGGATCAGGCCGTTTGATTCCTCGCTCCGACTGCTCGTTATTTTGCTCAAGTGGACGGGCTGGGGAAGCCCCAGGTGTCTTGCGTTCTATGGGGGTCTTCGGCACTCACCTCGGCGTCTTCTGGGCCACAGGAAGCGTCTTGTGACGCACAGAAAGGTGGATGGACGGAGGCAATTAGGTGGGCGAGTTCCTTCACAAATTGTCATGCTCCGTCTCATGGCCTGTGTATGCTGTGTCTCCGTCTGTCTGTCTGTCTCTCTCTCTCTCTCTCTCTCTCTGCGCTTCTGTCTGTCGGTCCATCTATATCTCTAACTCCATCTGTCTCTCGTTGAGTGCCTTTATTACTGTCTATATTAAATTCTGTCTATGCGTCTGTCTGTCTGTCTCTCTCTCTCTCTCTCTCTGCATCCATCCTGCTCTTGGTCTGGCAGTCTCCCTTCCACTGATCCCTCTCTCCCCCCCTCCCTCCTCCTTACTCCCCCCCCCCTCTCCTCCTCTCCATCAACACCTCCACTATCCCTTCCCCTAAACCCAATCACAAATTCGACGCTCCCCGTACGCCACAAGGGGCAAGGCGTTCGTTCACAAGACGACACCGAAGCCGGAGCCACAAAGTTCTGCGACATTCACGGGACGTTCAAAAGCCGATCGCTCTGCTGCTTCTGATCGACCGCTTTGTTTCTTCTTCTTCTTTTTCTTTTTCTCTTTCAGTTTCTTTTTCTTTTTTGGGACTTGACTGTTCGCCATCCCTTTCTCAGTGGACAAGATGGGGGAAGAACCGTGTGTCCGGGTTCTCTATCTAACGTCTTCAGCCCTCCCCATATCCTGGGTACAGGCGAACTGGAGAGAGAGAGAGAGAGAGAGAGAGAGAGAGAGAGGAGGAGAGAGAGAGAGAGAAAAAGGGGAGAGAGAGAGAGATGCGCGGAGGCAATTATGTCGTCGTATTCCTCTACAGTTTTTGCTCACTGTCTACCTTCCGCGTCTCTTATTTGCTATTCTGTTTGTGCCTTTGGGTCTGTCTTTCTCTTTAAATGGCTCTGGCCGACTCTCTCTCTGTCTCTGTCTTTCTCTCTCTCTTTTCTCTCTGTCTCTCTGATGGGGCCCATGGTTAAATGGCTAGAAAGCGTTTGTCTGTGGAGCTGACAGTCGTGGGTTCGAACCTGATTCAGTTCAGGGAAGTCAAAGGCGGCAGAGAGAGTAGGATGGGCTCCGCCTTGTATCGTGCCATGCTCACTGTCCTTCGCCCAACAAACCAGGGGAATTTCATACGTTATTCTTTAACTTCTACCACTGTGTATGTCTGTTGAGTTTCAGTTATCCATTGGTCAGGCTGCAGTCCCACCTCCACCCCCTTCCTCTCTCTCTCTCTCTCTCTATCTCTCTCTGACACACACACACACACACACACACACACACACACACACACACACACACACACACACAGCATGCGCTTGAGTGCACACCACACAAATAACTCTCTTCGGACGCTGCAAAATATAACTTTTCTTTAAAAGGAACATACAAAAGACTATATGAATGAAAACTGATGCCAGAATAACAACCAACTTTTTCAGAGACCCCCAGTATTTTGATCAGCCAGACGCGCTCCTCATCAGAACACCCCCCCCCCCCTCTCCCCCTTTTTTATTTTTTATTTTTGTCATGACTGCTAGTTATCCTTTCTGAAGTGGAAATGCTGCAAGGAAGCAGGTTGTCTGGATTCTATGGGAGTCTAAGATCTCGCACGGATTCTTGGTACCGAAAGTGTCTGCGATGAAAAGCGGATGGGTGGAAGCAACTAGGTTGCTATATTAGTCTTCCACTATCCATCCTTAGTCTTCTTCATTGTCCTCTCTCTCTCTCTCTCTCTCTCTCTCTCTCTCTGGCTCACTCGCTATGTCTGTCCTTTGGTCATTCTCTCCAACCATCTTTGTCTGTCTGTCTCTTTTTCTCTCTTCCCTCTCCCTCTCTCTCTCTCTCTCTCTCTCTCTCTCTCTCTCCCAGCGCACTGCTTTCCCTTACGTGTTTCGCTCATACTTTTTTTTTTCTCCTTTCACTGTTTCTCTTTCTCGCTTCTTTCTTTTCCTGTCTCTCCTTTCCCACTATTCCTGTGCGACCTCTTAACCCTAAGAAGCAAAACGTTAAGAGCTCCTTGAAGATGAAAGCACACAATTATTAGCGTTACAACCGATGCCGAAGTTAGAACTTCAGACGTACAAAGTGTCGCACGACGTCGTGAACGGAAAGCTGCGTTCCTGATCAGCCCCCTTGCTCCCCACCCCACCCCACCCTCCCACGTCCCTCCCCCTCTCCATGTCTGATTCGTTATCTTCCTCAAGTGGACAGGTGGGGTAAGCACCAGGTGTCTGGGTTGTAGTGAGGTCTTCAGTCCTCGACTTAATTCTGGAAACACGAAGTGCCTTGTAGTTGGGACATGTAGTAGATGGATGGGAACCATTAAACAGGTTTTGGGTTCTTCATGTTATGCCTGTGCGCGCGCGCGCGCGTGTGTGTGTGTGTGTGTGGTGTGTGTGTGTGTGTGTGTGTGTGTGTGTGTGTGTGCGCGCGTGTGCGTGTGTGTGTGTGTGTGTGTGTGTGTGTGTGTGTGTGTGTGTGTTTTGTGTGTGTGTGTGTCAAGTCAAAATTATCTTTATTGAGGGTTAAAGAATAAGCTTTCCAGCTTTTTTACATCCTGCCCTCATAAACAAGAAAAAAACTAATTGAACATATAACCACAAGCTCAAAAAAACATTTTTAAAAGCACACAATTTCTTTCATGCAAATACATAACTCTCAAATGAAATCTGAAACAATAATGAAATAAATTTTTGGAATTTCAAGTTCAAGCAAGAGGGGAGAGAGATGGGGATAAGGGATTGTATTAATGGAAATGACTTCAATTGATGCGCAGAGTTTCTATCAAATGGCATTTTTAGTGCTTTTTTAAATGTATATTTTTAGCGACATGATTTTATGGAGGAAGGCAAATTATTCTATGCGGTCCCTCCAGAGTACAGAAAACTTGATTTATAAAGATTACATCGAGGTCTGGGAAGAGACAGTTTATGTGTTGTGTATGTAACTATTGAAGACAAAGATTTCAAAGATTATCTTCGGGGCTGATCCATTCATTACATTGTACATGCTCAAGCATTTGTTGAAGTAGAGTCTGTCTTTAAAATGGAAGAATATTCAAAGTTTTGTAATCATTCTTTGTCAAGGTATTGGATTTCGACAATTCATTTAATGGCCCTTTTATGCAGACGACTTACTAGTTTCAGATTAGTTAACTGGCATTATCCCATAACGTGGATGCATAGTTATAAGAGAAAGAATGTGAGCATGAAAAGAATATCTTTCTGGAGTGAAGATTTAGAATTTTTTATCTTTGAAAGTTGATATATTCTTTTAGAAATACGTTTTCCAAGATCCGCAATGTGGTAAGACAAGATAAATCGTTGTCAATGATAACACCTAAAAGTTTATGCAATGTAACCTCTTCAATCTTTTGTCCTTGGGCATGTAATGGCGCAAATGAGGATGTCTCTTTCTGGCGTGTAGTGACATACATGCATTTGGTTTTACTAGCATTGAGGGACATATGATTCATTCTGTCCATGTAATTAGCTTGTTATTTTTCTGCAGGTTATTTACCAGTTCAGTAGGGTTACTACTGTGAGATTGTATTGAGGTATCATCAGCAAACATTTCCACAACAACATTCTATAGACAATGGTAAGTCATTTATATAAATAGAAAAGAGTAGGGGTCCCAATACTGACCCCCGAGGGACACCAAATGTTAAAGGGAGTAACTGTGACCTTTTGGAGTTGATTTTTAACAAGCTGTTGACGATCAGTGAGAAATGGGTAAAGAATTTTAAGGCTGTATTCGATACTGTGTGTGTGTGTGTGTGTGTGTGTGTGTGTGTGTGTGTGTGTGTGTGTGTGTGTTTATGTGTGTGCGCGCGAATACATGTGTGTGTGTGTGTGTGTGTATGTATATATGTATATATATATATATATATATATATATATATATATATATATATATATATATATATATATATAGATATCTGTACGCTCGCGTGTGTGTGTGTTTATGTGTTTCGCGCGAATACATGGATACATGTATATATATCTTCATTTTAAAATCCTATTTTATACTGGTATATATATATAATATATATATATATATATATTTATATATATATATATATATATATATAGATCAGTAAGGTTAAAAGCCTAGGGTAATTTTATAAGTGCTCGACCCTTGGGGAGCAACATTAGATAAAACAAGTATTAAAAGAGGTATTAAAAATCTACAAATTTGTTTCAAGCCAAGGCTTGAAACAAATTTGTAGATTTTTAATACCTCTTTTAATACTTGTCTTATATATATATATATATTATATATATATTTTATATATATATATATATATTTATATAATAGATATATCTGTACGCGCGCGCGCGTGTGTGTGTGTGGTGTACTGGTGTGCTTATGCATATGCATGCTATGTGTGTGTGTGTGTGTGTGTGTGTGTGTATACATGCGTATCTCTCTCTCTCTCTCTCTCATGTATACCTGTGAAAAATGCGAGTCAATTAGTTTCTCTAATCAGCTTGTATATGTAGTTCTATCTGCTTCTTTTTAATCTGTATTCAGGTATGTATACGTGTACGTATGCGAGTCAGTCTATCTCTCTCTCTCTCTTCTCTCTCTCTCTCTCTCCTGAGGTTTCACCATGCAAAATGCTGATATTGCCTTTTTACTCGCTTGATTCTTGTGTGAAATAAGTAGAGCATAAACAGTTATTTTGTTGAAGTCATCAATACAGCAAGTCAAAATGACCACACAAAATCCATACACACAATAGCAAATAAATGTTTGGCATGCAGAGGAAACGCATATCGGTTTATCACTTTTTTTTTCTCATACTGATGTGGATAACGTGGTCAGAGCAGCATTGACTGTGCCAATTCTTGGAGTTTTCAGCATGATTGTAACATTGTTCTCCACCAGGGGTCACTGTGCCCTACACCATTAACATGCTCGTCTTCAAGCCAGGCTTCTCTGTCTGTCTGTCTGTCTGTCTGTCTGTCTGTCTGTCTGTCTGTCTCCTCTCTCTCTCTCTCTCTCTCTCTCTCTCTCTCTCTCAATAAAGTAAAGTCCTTTCAGAACAGGGTTTTGGAATAGTGTGGATGGCCCAGGAAGTAGGGAATGAGCATCAGTTTATTGCGGAATTTAAAGACAGGCTTATTTGTTCTTTTAAAACAGAATTGGCACTCAGATATGGAAAGTAAAGAAAAATATCGCTGGTTTTTCTCATTTAAGAATGTGTTTCATTCTGAAAGGTTTCTCAATGTCATAACAGATAGATGGCACAGAATAAATTACGCAAGATTTAGGTTGAGAACTTTAGGTTTTAATGCGAACAAAAGATGGTTTGAATGTGAAACATCCACAGAATCTCCTTGTCCTGCATGTAGACACATTATTGATGACGAAGAACACTTTCTGTTCCATTGTACTGCTTATAATGAAGTGCGGACAAATTGTTCACTTTTCCAGTTAGATATAGCGAAAAGACAAAATGTTGCAGTCGTGTTATCATCAGATGATGAACTTGTAATTAAATCAGTTGCGAAATTCATCGCAGAAGCATTGAAAATTAGACAGATGGAGGATAGTGAAATTTAAAATAATGCATTATAAGAGATATCTGAATGAATAATTATCATTCATCGCAAGTGGAAGAGATCAGTAAGATACATTGTCATCATTTGAACGAGTGGATGGTCGAGTTATTGCATTACTCCTGTGCGTGAGGACATAAGTAAATGTTATGAATTTATTTGTTTTTAACCTTTGATTTGGTGCACCTTAGGAATGAATGTGTACTATCTGTTTGCAGGAAAGGAAGAGAGAAATGTTATTGTTCTGTTACCTCTCCCCCCTTGTCAAAAGACCTGTTTGGTAATGACAATAAAATATCAAAGTGTCAAAGTGTCTCTCTCTCTCTTTCTCTCGCCCTCCTTTCTCTCGCCCCCCTCGCCCCCCCCCCCCCCCCCCTCTCTCTCAATCCCTCCCTCTCTCTTCCCTCCATCTCCCAAAGATTACACACACAATATCCCCTCTACAGCCTCTTGCTACTCCACCCACCCACCACACACTTCCCAAAGACACACACATCGCCCCCCCCCCCCCCACACACACACACACACACACCCTATACACCCGTAACCTGACCCACGACCCCCACCCACCTTCCTGACCTACTCTCCTTCACCTACGCTGTTTCAGAGCCATTTGCCAATTGACTCTCTTGCTGAAGCTGGACTGCCTATTAAAACGCCGTTTTCAACGAACGATGCCCACTGGTACCATGGTCCCTTGAACCCACAAAAAGAAGAAGGGTCGCAAATTGGAAAGAAGCAGACTCGACGTTGGGCCGTTAAAGTTAACAGTAATTAGGCACGTCGTTTCCAATAGGATGCACTCTGTGTGTGTCTGTGAGCCTAGTGGAGCCTTCTTCGTCTATTCTGTTTTTTCCCTGTTACCCCTCAAACCACCACTTTTACACTCACCCTTTTCTCTCTCTCTCTCTGTCTCTGCCTGTCTCATCAGCTGTCTCCTCTCCTCCTCTCCTCTCTCTCTCTCTCTCTCTCCTCTCTCTCATCTCTCTCTCTCTCTCTCTCCTCTCTCTCTCTCCACATCTCTCTTTCCCTCCACCTCACTGCAGCCCCTCACTCCATGCAGTAAACTGTAAAAACCTCTCTTCAAGACGAACTCACACAGCAAATAACATTACAACACAGAGGCCAAAGTTAGACCTCCAAATATACAAAGTGTCACTCGGCATTTTCAAGACTCTATGACGTTCCTGATCAGACCTCCCCCCCCCCCCACACCCTTCCCCACCTCCCCGTGTCTATTCGTTACCTTCCTGAAGTGGACAGGTGGGGTAAGCACCAGGTGTCTGGTTGTAGTGGGGTCTTCAGTCCTCGACTTAATTCTGGAAACAAGAGGTGGTTTGTGGTTGGGGCGTATGGATGGATGGGGAGCGTTAACACAGTCTGTGAGTTCCTTGTATTGGGCCCGTGAGTGTGTGTGTGTGTGTGTGTGTGTGTGTGTGTGTGTGTGTGTGTGTGTGTGTGTGTGTGTGTGCGTGCGTGCGTGCGTGCGTGCGTGTGTGTGTGTGTGTGTGTGTGTGAGAGAGAGAGAGAGAGAGAGAGAGAGAGAGAGAGAAAGAAAGAGAGAGAAAGAAAGAGAGAGAAAGAAAGAGAGAGAGAGAGAGACAGAGAGAGAGAGAGAGAGAGAGAGAGAGAGAGAGAGAGAGAGAGAGAGACAGCATACATGTCCGTGTACGTACGAGTATTTGTGGGAGACCGTATGTCGATGCGTGTGTGTGAGACACACACGCTCTCTCTCTCTCTCTCTCTCTCTCTCTCTCTCTCTCTCTCTCTCTCTCTCTCTACACTATACAACTTGCTACAAATTCTCCCTAACCGTTTCCAACCAATGTCCACCACACCTCATACACCTCCCTCACTGCCTAACACGCACGCACGCACGCACGCACACACACACACACACACACACACACACACACACACACACACACACACACACACCACACCACCACCACCACCACCACCACCACACCACTTCCATCACAACCACCACCACCCCTCCACCCACCCAACCCATCTTCACCTACTTTTCTTCACTCCTTCCCATTTCAACCAGTCAGGAAGTCCCCTCTCCCCTCATGACGCAAGTTCCAAAGTGGGTGGCAGTTTTCCCACGAACGACAGACACCCCCCGCTGCCTGCCGACTCTCCCCTGCACTCCGGAGAACCAGGAGCACCTGACAGACACCCCCCGCTGCCTGTCGACTCTCCCCTGCACTCCGGAGAACCAGGGAGCACCTGACAGACACCCCCCGTTGCCTGTCGACTCTCCCCTGCACTCCGGAGAACCAGGGAGCACCTGACAGACACCCCCCGCTGCCTGCCGACTCTCCCCTGCACTCCGGAGAACCAGGGAGCACCTGACAGACACCCCCCGCTGCCTGCCGACTCTCCCCTGCACTCCGGAGAACCAGGGAGCACCTGACAGACACCCCCCGCTGCCTGCCTACTCTCCCTGCACTCCAGAGAACCAGGGAGCACCTGACAGACACCCCCCGCTGCCTGCCGACTCTCCCCTGCACTCCGGAGAACCAGGGAGCACCTGACAGACACCCCCCGCTGCCTGCCTACTCTCCCTGCACTCCAGAGAACCAGGGAGCACCTGACAGACACCCCCCGCTGCCTGCCTACTCTCCCTGCACTCCAGAGAACCAGGGAGCACCTGACACACTGCCAGGAAGACGGCAGACCGGGCGTCGGGTCGTTAACGTGTCTGTTGCTGAGGGTGACCGTCGCTTTCCCCGGTACTGTGCACTCGCACTTTACCTCCTACCCTCTTGTTTCTGCTGGGCAAGGTTGGGCTTCCTTCGTCTCTCAACCGCCACCTACCCTCCTCCACTCGCCCCCCCCCCCCTCCCCTACCCTTCCTCCATTTCCTGTTTCAGCCTCATGGCATCTCCTATTTCTTAGACTCCCCTCCTCTTCATCTCTCTCTCTCTCTCTGTCTATATATATATATATATATATATATATATATATATATATAATATAATATATATATATATATATATATAGATCAGTAAATTTAAAAATGCCTAAAATAATTTTTGGAGTGCTCAACCCCTTGGGGAGCAACATTAAAACAAGTTAAAAGAGGAGTCTTAAAACTATCTACAAATTTGTTTCAAGCGTGTTGCGCTGTCATCAGGATGACAGCGCAACACGCTTGAAACAAATTTGTAGATAGTTTTAAGACTCCTCTTTTAACTTGTTTTATATATATATATATATATATATATATATATATATATATATATATATATATATATATATAACACCAGTTTAAAATAGGGTTTTAAAATGGAAAGATTAAAACCTGTAAAATTGTTTCGAGCTAAAAATGCTCTCCTCAGGGTATACAATCTGGGCACGCCACCGGTGTTATATACAATGTCGATTATATAATGTCGATTAATTGTACAGTCTGTCTTTCTAAAGTTCTTCATATCTCTTTCTCTCATTCTCTGCTTCTACAGATGCCTGTGCGTAAGTATTTGAGTCTGCCATTGTCTCTCTCTTCTTTGCGAACGCCTTGGTCTACACGGTCAGTTTTCTCCAGCTCTTGTAGATTGCCGTAGAGCTTCGTCATTAAGAGCTGTCTCTGGACAAAGACGAACAACATGAACTGAATTTCAAACGCTTGTGCTCCTTTCAATGCAGGCTTGAAAAAAAAAATCTTTTTTTTTTTTGTCGATATATTTTCATTGTCACTAGTTTGCTGCAATGTTGAAGTGCAGCAGAATCACTCTGTTGCTAAATTGATGGCCTTCAGAATCACTCTGTTGCTAAATTGATGGCCTTCAGAATCACTCTGTTGCTAAATTGATGGCCTTCGTCACATGTAACACCGCGGAGAGGTTGTCGTCAAAAAAAAAAAACTGTTATCCTCCGACAAGATGGCGCGTATCGCTGTCTTCGTCATGTTGTTTCACTGTCTAACAGCAGAGTGGTTCACGGCCAATAGAATGCACTTTGAGCCATTGCTTCGAGCAGTTTTTTTTACTACATAATGCCGCAGATTGAGTCTCCTTCGTCTCTCTGTATGTCTCCCCCCCCCCCCCCCTCCCCTTCTCCTTAACCTTCATTCTCACTCAGACACACACACACACCCTACACGCCGCCCTCCCCGATTCTTCCTCATGCAACTCCATATTTCCTCCCTACCCTCTCATGTCTCAGTGAGGCAATGTGTCTGATCGGTCAGCTCTCTTTCTCACGCTTGGTCTGTTTGTCTGTCTCACTAGCTGTTCCTCTGTATGTATGTGTGTATGTATGTATGTATGTATGTGTGTGTGTGTGTATGTATGCGAGTCAATAAGCCTCTCGTCTGTTGGTCTCTCTGTCTCTCCTTTATTCTATGTGCGTGTGTGTGTGTGCGTGTCTGTCTGTCTGTCTGTCTGTCTCTCTCTCTCTCTCTCCGCTTCCCTTCGACAGAAACTTACAATATACCCTCTATACCCCTTTCCCTACTCAAACCCAATTCTACCATACCACACCCAACCCCAACCCCATCCCCCAGCCACATGACCCATTCTTCTTCTCTTGCTCTTCTGGCCGTTTGGGAAGTTGGCTCTTCAAGGACGCCAATTGAAATACAATTTCAAACGACAGACACACGGGGTTTAGGGGAGGGGTATGCGGGAGGCGGGGGGGGGGGGGGGGGGGGGCAACCCGCGCGCAGGTCAAAAAGGAAACAAACCCAGCGTCCATTTATTCGAGCGGCATCGCTTTCACTAGGCTGCGCTTTTCCCCTTTCTGTGTTCTGAAGCAGCTTAAGCCTTCTCCGTCTCTTTTGTCCGTCCCCCCCCTCCCCCCTCCCCCGTTCCCTCAAACCCCTATCAACCACTGCCCCCCCCCCCCTTTTCTCTTCTCTCTGTCTCAGACCGCACAAACAATATACCCTCTGCAGCCCTACCTTCTCTTACGCAATTCCATTTACCACCTTACAAAACTTTACCCCCACCCCTACCCTTCACTCCCCTGAACCACTCTTCTTCACTAACGCTCTCCCTGCCATTTTGAAAGTGGGCTTTTCCGTGGTACGTAGGAGGCCAGTTCTATTGCAAATTTAAATGAACAAGACCTGACGCCACACGGGTTCTGGAACCCGCAAAAATATCAATAAAACAAACAAACAAACTGGCGACGGGCCGCTCGCAAGGCGGGTTAATTAATGAGGGCAACGTCGTTTCCAATGGGCGGCCCCTGTCTTTTGTTTCTGTGAGCCAGGTTGAACCTTCCTCGTGTCGAAAGTATGTCTGCCCTCAACACCAATCCCCCCCTTCCCCCCCCCCCCCCCCCGGGTTTCTCTCTCTCTCCCTCTCTCTCTCTGTCAGAGCTCCATCTCTTTATTCTTGTGTCCACTTCCCCACCCACCTCTTTTCTTTCTCTGTCGCTCTCCCGTCCCCTCCCTCCCTCCCACACTCTCTTTCTCTACTTACAAAATGCATTCTATTATTCTAAATTGCTATGTAGTCATTGTTGTTTATGAGTTTATATGCAGTTCTATGCAATGTTCTTTTTCAATATATTTAGATACCTTTCCCTTGTTTGAGGGCTGGATGGAAAGAAAAAAACAGCCACTGACTTGTGCTTATTCCTTTAATTTCGTTCGATTCTCTCTCTCTCTCTCTCTCTCTCTCCTCTCTCTCTCTCTCTCTTCTCTCTCTCTCTCTCTCTCTTATTCGCTCCTCTCTCTCTCTCTGTGGATATATGAATAGTCTGCTTATCATTGTAGAATAAGTTTACAGTACTGTTTCGTTGAATTGTCACTTTGATATGTGTTGCAATAATGCATGCACGACAAGGACAGATTGCAAGACTAGGCTTTGGCCTCAAATTTTCATCCTTGCGTATCAAAGATCAATCAATCCATCAGTCTCGCTGTCATGTGTTTATACGGAAAGATGGCAGATGGCAGTGTTTCTGAGCGTGTGTGAAACACTGAACGGCTGACTGTCACGCCAACAGTTGCTGGGGAGCGGTTCTGAGTCACAGACGCGCGGGCTGGGAGGTGTCGTGAGTGTCGATTCCCATCAGAGGCATGAACATGACATGCAACCCTGGCCGGTTTCTACCAAGAGCCGGGTGTGCTATGTATGAACTCACAGGGGAAGTTTCGAACCACACACGGTCGAGCTTCATTCTTCATGGATGCGTCTCCGAGAAAGCCGTGTTAGTCTTCAGACCAGTACTTAAAGTGTAACTCACCCCCTATATAGTGATTGTTAGGTATCTCTCAGGCTTTCTCAAGTGTGGGATAAACTGGACTGTAAACGCAGCAGAATACAGCCTGTCATGCTGCCTCACTCTGAAAAATGGAACTTCTTGGCAGCATCTTCATCATCATCACCCTCATCGATCATTGTAGACAAGTATCAAAGTATGCAGATCTTCGTGCCCGGCTCTCATGGTGCCTTCGGTTTCTGTGTCCCCTCTCTCCAAGACCGCTCCTGTTGTGAGTCTGAGTCGAAGTCTTTCACAATCAACAAGTCTATGGGACCGTCGCTGATCGGAGATGACGGTGCCTTTTAGAGCGACGGGGACGCCTGCTCACGCTGGCTCCACGGTTAAGCAATTGCAGTCATCAGCAGGGGGGCGTGGGGGCGATAGGTCAGCGTCTGATGGATCAAAACGGGCACCATGAACACTGCCGAGCGACTCGTCAGCATTGCAGCGTCTTCTCTGGTGGGGTTCCCTCCGGACGACTTCATAGTCACTGCTTCCAAGGGCGCTGTCATGCTTGGGCTGCAGCAGGACATACCTGGTGTGCGGGTAGAAGGGTGGTGGGGGTGGTGGGGGGGGGGGGGGGAGAGAGAGACGAAATGAACGGTGTGGGAATTATGCTACTGGAGGACACGGAAGGTGAAACAGCAGAAAAAATGATAATCAGAAAATAAGAATACAAAGAAAAGAAAAAGGTGATAAACACCAAACTGAAACCAAGTCCAAGCCAGGACAAAGTTAATTGTTAAAGGGCGCGTCGAACTTTTGAATCCCTTCCACAACCAGAGAAACATGATCCAGATGGCATCGCATCTGCAATTTTTAAAGACAATTTCGGTACGCTTTCGCCTTGGCGAAAATGTGAATAAAATATACGGTGATGTTCTATTCTTGAGGAATAACTTGAGAATATTCTTGAGGAATATTCTGGTGATAACTTAGAAATCTAAACCTATTTTCTTATCAAATGCCTGACATTTATTCAGTTACGAAAAGGGGGGAGGGGGAGTTTTAGCTATAATCATGACAGAAATAGTAATATCCAATCCCACCCCGTTTTATTGCAAAATGAAAAACAGCATAAGCTCGGGATGAGAGATAGCGCTATGTTATTTATTATGGGATCCCTTGTAGAGAACGAGTAAATCAACATTTGATGCTTTGGTGTCACGAAATCTCTCTCTCTCCTCTCTCTCTCTCCCCGTAAGGGGGGGGGGGGGGGGGGGGGAGTCAGTTGTATATCCTTTCTCTCTCCAATTGTTTCTCTTTCTCAAACGTTTGTCTGTCGTCCGTCCCTTTCCCTCTCTCTCTGTCTGTCTGTCTGTCTCTCTATAATATATCTCTCTCTCTCTCTGTCTGTAGGTGGGAGGGGGGTGTCATATGTTCTTTCTTCTTTCTTTCTCCAACTGTTTCTTCCCCTTTTTTTCTAAAGTCTGTCCTCTCTCTCTCTCTTCTCCTTCTCTCTCTCTCTCTCTCTCTCTCTCTCTCTCTCTCTCTCTCCCCCTCTCTCGCTGTGCCTTCTCTTTCTTCTTCTCCATCTGTTCTCCTCACTCACCGCCGCTTGTTGCTCTTGTCATACTATCCCATCTTCTGTACAATAACACACACACACACACACACACACACACACACCTTTTCCCGAAGCTACTTTCCCCGCCTCACTCAAAAGCACAGCTACAAACATACAGTGTGACGGGTCTCCGACGCTCCCCCTCGTTATTAAAATATGATTTCATATTCAGGGATGCAGGGGTTATAGACAGAAGTATTTACGCTTTCACAACCAAAATGCGCTCTCGCATAGCACACGCACTCTGTCACTCACATCGGCCCGCACAAAGGTGACGGGAAACCAATAACATTTCATAGAAAATAATCACTTTTATTCAACTTGACTCCGAGCCCCCACCCGTCACTACACAATACAACTATCTGTATAAACAACAATGTAAACAGCATCAGACAATTTCAAAAATTTGGGCACCCCCTGTTCTTCAGTGATTTTTTACTTACCCAGGAAAGACATTTTTCCCACTATTCCTTTTGGGCAAAACTTAAAATTTAAGAGCAAAAAAGCTTTTCCATAACGCCCATTCCTTTGGTTTGACCGTCGTTTTTTAAAACCCAACACTGTGCGCCACGAGCGAAGCTGCCACCCCTGTTGTGTCCCCCGTTTGGGCCCAAAAACCCAGGGGGGGGGACACGGAAAACGTAGCTTGAGTCTAAACACCGGTCCCCCGGGGATCCCGTACTTCGCCCTCTAGGGAAAAGGGGCTCCTCCCGGCCCTTTCCCCCACAGGTCCCTTGGCCTGCAAAAAACCCCACCGTTGTCTGGCAGCCCCCTGTTAGGCCCCAAAGGCTACACGTTTTGCTGTCGCCCGTCCCCCCCGGGGAGAAAATTTCCTTTCGTCGTCGGTTTCCGGGGCACAGGAACCTCCATGTCCGTCCCCCCCAGGGGGCCAACGGGCGACAGCTAACCCTGTTTCACGCTGTATTTTCTTGAGCCTCAGCAAGACGGGCGAGTTCACTTTCCCTTAAGTGAGTCACCACCCCCGGGTTTTTCCCAAGCCCCTTATATTCGTTTTTCAAAGAAAGAGAAAACCCATTTTAAAATGGCCCCAACCCAATGGAATCACTGCACACCCCCTAAAACGTTTTACCAATAAACCCCCAAAGTTATTTTTTTTTCCACCAATGGAATCATAGTCCCTACACACACAAAAAACCCCAGCGCGGGCCCCAAACAAAACTTGGACCCCCAGGGGTTTTGCAAAACCTCCTATTCAAACCTGTTCAAATTCCCCCCAAGAAACCCCCTTTGAACAAACAGCCGGGAAACCTCTTTCCCAGCCATGACTGATGTTTTCAAGTATTTATTACCCCCTATAGAAAAACAAGGGGAAAACCCCAATTTCAAAGGGGCCGCGGGCCTTCCTTTCTTTCCCTCAAACGGGGGAACACTGAAGGTTTTGCTGTACTTCCCGGGGAGGTGAGGGTCCCCTTCCCGTGACGGTAAACCTGACCGATCCCCTTTTCCCCTTCGGGCCCCACTGGAAACCCGGAAAATAGCCACCCAGGGGTGGGAGGGCATCCTTATCGGGCCCGGGCGGTCGGCAAAATCCTTGTCAAAAACCCCCGGGACATGGGGAAAAACACCCCCAGCCCTCCCTCCTTCGGGTATACGAAGGGTCCCCCCCCTGGGGCCTGAATTCGCCCCACTTGAAGCCCCAAAGGAACTGCCCCCAAAACAAAAGCAACCCCCTTAATTTGCCTTTTTGCTCGAAACCCTTGGCCCGACTTTTACCCCCCGTCCCCTAAGAATGTTTTTCCCAATAAACTTTCCCGGACAAAATTTTCTTCCAATTGGATAAAACAAATAGTTGCAGGGGTCGTTATAACAGTATTTACCCTAGTTCAAACATAAACTTCCATCAAATCTCAAACATGGAAATGTCCCCAATTAAAAAAAATTTAAATAGTCAGATAGTCCATTGAATCACTCATATAAATGGCTAAATAAAATCAAGAATTTCTTTTAAAAACGTTAGCTATCAGCATGTCCAAAAATTTTAAATTTAAATCATTCCATTCACTTTAATAAAAAACCCAGGATTACCAAAACATCCAAATTAGGTGTGGGGCCCACCCTACTTAAAATCAAAATCTTTCAGGCGTGTGGCCACAATCCCTAAAAAAGTAAAATTTCCCAGGCGTGGGGCCCCCACACAGCTCTCACCCCCAATATGAAATTCACCCACTTATCTTGATGTCACAAAAAAGAATTTTCCAATTTTTCCCGATCAGTAAACAAGCAACATAAGCAACCAGATATAAACCCAAAAAATAAATAAAAAAAAACCACACGAGTTTGCACTCAACCTAATGAAATGAAAAAAAGCAACATCAACTGATAACCATTAACAAAAAAATTAAAACAAAAATTTAAAAAAGATAACCACCCCACGAGGGGCCCACCCCAAATTTCAAAATAAAAAAACCCACCCAAAGCCTTTAAATTTACAGGGAAAGCTGACCGTAAAAAGATAACGCTCCCACCACCACCAAAATCACAGCAGCCCGTAGGCTTGCCCCTACCTTTGTTTAATTTCTGTTGTTCCCACTACAACGAAACCCCCAGGAGGCATTACTCCAACTCTTGCCCCCACTCCTCCCCCCTTCAATTTTGAACCCCCTTTTTGGGGCCCCCAAATTTGTCCCTTGGAAGATTTTTTGGCTTTCCAGGCTTTACAAGAGAGTCAGGGGCACCTTTCACAATTTTAGTCCTTAAAGGAACGCTTTGAAAATCGCGCGATCCTTTTTTGAGCCTGCCCGAAACCCATTCACTGCGACGACAAATCTTTCCCCCCTTTTAAAAATTTTAAATGAGTTGATCCCTCACTCTTTTTATCCGAACCGTTTTTCCTTCTTCTGGGGGGAATTTCCCTTGTTCGAATCCCGCTCAGGGGACTAGGGCCCATTTTTTGATGGGGCCTTATTTCCTTCCCCTTTTTTTAAACCCTTGGCTTGTCTGCCCCTGTGAGTGACTATTTTTGGGGCATTTCCTAAGATATTGGTCCCTTAAACTTTTTCCCATGCGTTATTACAGCCTCCCGGGCCCCAACCCCAGCTGCGGGTTCCATTTACTCTGGGGGCCATTTTGGGGCCCCAAACCCCTGAGGCCCCGCCCCCGGGCTCCTACTTTTTTCTGACTACCAGGGGCAACGCCCAAAACAATTTTTTGAACCACCACTACGGCCCCCCATGGCCTACGGCCCACCACGCGCCCTATTTAAAGGGCCCCACTGCACCACCACCCCGGCCCCCTTCATGGCCTTTCGGCAGCTCTATGCTAGCGGCGCCTTTGCACCCCCCTGCGTTCTGTTTTCCCCTTTCCCAACCTGCACGGGCCCCCCTTTCCTACTTGATGGCAGCCTGGTTAGGCTTGGGGGGATTAAACCCACCCCTAACAAAACTGGGTAGGGGGATTTTTTTTGGGACTGCTGCAGTGAGAGTACTTTCCCGACAAATCTGATCCCAAATCTGACACGGGCCAAAGGGAGCCCCATTAATTTTTTTCCCTCTGATACGCACGCGGGGTTTTCCCCCCGGGGGAGTCCCGGGTTTCACAAAACTGGGCTTACCATTTTTCGCTAGGTCAGTCCTGTGTCTAATAAGGGGGTCCCGGTTCCCGTTTACTATGCCCCAGTTTTTGGTGGTGGCACCCCCCTTTCCCGGGTTTAATTGTATCAACAGCAAAACTGAATGTATTCGCACTCCGTTTCATTCCTTGGGGAATGACCCTCTCGCCCCCCATTTAAAAAAATGGGGTTTTTTAAATCTCACATTCACCCCCTTTAGTCCCCCTGTTTGCCAGGGATTAGAATCCGTTCTAACTGCCGGGCCCCGCCTCCTGTTTGGGAGGGGTCGGGAATCACTCCCCGACTGGGGGTCTGGGGGATTACCGGGGCGGGCTGGTTCCCATCCCTTCCCCCCCAAATTTCGTGATCATGGGCAGATTCATACCGTCTTGGGAACTTTCACTACTCCTCTAAACTTTTTAATTTCCTTTCTGCCCCAAAAATTACTGTGAGATCCTTCCGACAAGTGGAGAGTTTTGGTCCTTAAAGATTCCCCCCTCAAAGATCAAAATTTTGTTCGGGGGTTTCCTAACCTTTTCCCTTTGTCCAAAAAGAGCCCTAAAACCGATAAAGGAACTGTACGTGCGTTTTCCCTGATTTTCGAACGGTTTTTTTGAAAAAATTTCCATATCTATCTATACATATATCGGCGGGTTTCCTGGAAACCCCTGGAAAAAAAAAAAAAAAACAACGCGCAACCCATTAAAATCTGTCTGTTTTTTTTTTTTTGGGGGCAACGAAAAAAACATCCCTACTTTTGGGGGGCAGAAACGCAGACAAATTTGGGGGGCCCACCCTTCTTGGGGGTAAACCCTGAACTTTTAATCCTTTCAAATTGCGAAAATGAAATCCTCTTTAAAAGGTCCCGGGTTATCATCGGGAACCCTTTGGGAATTGATCAAGGGACGACATGTGTTTCAAATTCACTTGAGGTTTTTTGGGCCCCCTCCCCTTCTTTCTCCCAAATTTTTAAATTTTTTTAAAATCAAAATGCCCTTTCCTCCCTTTTTTCCCCTTTTTCCCCTCTTTCCCGTTCTCTTTTCTTCTCCTCCTTTTTCCCCCTTTTTTTTTCCTTTTTCCCCCTCTCTTTCTTCTCCTCCTTTTTCCTTTTTTTCTCTCTCCTCTTTTTTTCCCCCCCCCTTTTTCTCTCCTCCCTTTTCCCCTTTCTTTTTTCTCCTCTTTTTCCCCCTTTCCCCCATCTCTCCCTTTTTTCCCCTTCCTTTTTCTCTCCCTTTTTTCTTTTTCCCTTTTTTTCCCGTTCCCTTTGTTTTTTTGGGCCTCGATTCCGGGGTTTCATTTAAATGCCTTCCCGTTTCCCGGGTTTAGTCCTAAACTTTTCCCTTTTTTTATAGGTCCATCTTTTTAGCGGACCCATTTTTCAGCACCCTCTTCCGTCGACAATTTTTAAGCTAAACTAACCCCCGATCAGCTAGTTTAAAACAACCACAGAAAAAAAGGGGTTTTCCAACGATCACTTGTTTAAAAAAGCGATCAAATAGTTGTGTACAACCCAAACAACCCCAAAAAGCAAAACCCAAAACAAGCAAGTTCAAATACAAGGCCCCGTCAAAAAAAAAAAAGATCAAAAAAATCAAACTTTACTAATTTTTTCCAGGTAAAAAAAAAAAAAATCAGGTTTCCCAATTACGACAAATTTCAAATCCCCTTTCAATTGAAAAAAAAAAAAATCAAAATACTTAAAGGCCATTTGTTTATCCCCCGGGCGACAGTCCCCAATTTGTGACGGTTCCGAAGCTCCCCCCCCGTTATTTTAAAAAATTTATAATTCAGGGTCAGGGGGTTTTTAACCCCGAAAGTATTTACGTTTCCCCCAACCCAAAAAAAGCGCTCTCGCATTTGGACAAGCACTCTGGCATCACATCGGGCCCGCCCCCAAAGGGGGAGGAAACCAATAAAAATTTTTATAGAAAATAATAACTTTTATTTTAAAAATTTATCCCAGCCCCCACCCTCACTAACAATTTTAAAAATATCGTATCATCAACAAGTAAACAGATACAGACAATTTTATAAATCGCAATCCCCCGTTCCCTTAGTTTATTTTTACCCCCTTGCCAGGAAAAAAACATTATTCCATATTTTCCCTTTGCAAAACCCTTTTAAAATTTTAAAAAAAAATAAGCGTCCATTTCCCTTTCCAGCTTCCTTTGGGTTGGGCCGTTAGTTTCTTCATCCCACTTTTGCGACCCCGAGCTGAAGGCCCGCCACACTGTTGTGTCCTCCCGATTGGCCAAAATCCCAGTTGGGGACATGGAACGTAGCTTTAGTCCCCACAACCCCATCTTCCCCGGAACCTTTCCCCGTTAAATTCCCCACTCCAGGAAAAAGGGTCCTGCCGGGGCCCCCCACAGGTCCCCCTGGTGCAAACACCCCACCGTTTTTCTGGCAGCTCCCCGTCTAGGCCCCAAAAAAGGACAAGTCTTGCTTTGACCGTACCCCCACGGAGAACCCTTTTTTCTCGTCGTCGGCCCCCCCGAGGTACAGAACCCCACTGTCATTTCGTCCCCCCCCCAGGAGACAACGAGGCACAGCAACCTCTGCTTTACGCTGTATTTTTTTTTGGCCTCAGCAAGAAGGGCGAGTTACTTTCCTTAAGTGGTCACACATTCCCGGTTTTCCAAGCACCCTTTTATTCGTTCTCAAAGAAAAAGAAAACCCGAGTTTTTTTTGGTAACCAATGGAAACAAATGGAACACCCCATCACACGAATTTTTAACCCAAAAATCCCCCAAATTATTTTTTATTCCACCAATGGAAAACACTGGGGCACCTTAAAACACACACACCCCCAGCTGCTAGGGGCCAACAAAGACTTGGCCCCCCAGTGGTTTAAAGAAAAACCCCCTATTCAAACTCTTTTTTCGATTCCCCCCAAACTACCCCTTGAACTTTAAACCCGGACCTCTCTTCCAGCCAGGGTGATTTCTTTCAAGTATTTACTACCCCTATAGACAACAAGGCCCCAAACCATTGATAGGCCGCGCCTCCTTCATTCCCCAGAACAGGGGGCGATGAATGGTCGCTTGTACTCTGCCCGGGAGGCGGGCGGGACCCTTCCCCTGGGGCACCCGACACGATCGCCTTTCCTTCAGGCCCAAATGGAGAACCCAAAATGAATAGCCAGCCCCGTGGTCGGGTGGAAACTTTCCCCTATTGGACCCGGGAGTCGGCAATCCTTTTCAAAAATCCCTTTGGAAAATGCGAAACACTTTCCCCGCATCTCCCCCTTTTAGTATACATAGGGTATCCCCCCCTGGGATGCCTGAATTCGGGGACACTTGAAGACCCAAAGGGAAAGTGCCCCAACAAAAGCAAATACCCCAATTTTCCTAAAAACTCCAGAACCCTTTGGCCCCACCATTAAAATACAGTCTCGTCCCGCCAATGTCCAGCAGAACCAGCAGCGTTAGATCATGACTCGGATAATCAACCCACTGGAGGAGACCCTGCGCTGAGGAGGCTGAAGGACGGACATACCTGCTGCCAGATGACGTGTTTTCGTTTCACACAGCTTGAACTTGTCGATAAGTCTAGAAGCTGAAAAATTACTGTTGTTATTCTTCCATTTATTGTCCGATGTTCATTGTTTTGAGGGTACTTGTGATTTCTTTTCTCATGAAGACGGCGAATGAATATGGGCTTCTGATGCTACAGATGCCCAACACAGCGGACAGATCCGCTCTATACTCAGATCAGGTTTTCCCCTTCGAAAAACTGCACTGACACTTCTGCTGAACTGTTTTCGTCTCGTGCTGACCGGGTCTGACGAGATATCACCTACTAATTTTGACATTCCCATTTTCGTCGATTCGAAAAACAAACAAACAAACAAACAAAAAACGGTCGAACTTTACGTAAGATTACCTTGGAGTTAATTTCAGCTTTTGTCCTCAGTCAGTCGTCTTTCAAGGTAGGAAAAGGTCCTCGTCAACAAAATGGCCGCCTAGGTGCCGACCCTCCCCTATCAAATGATTCAACCACAGCAAAAACAAAAACACAACAAACAAGCAAAGTTCTTTCGTGTGGACCTTCATGACAAAAAAGGGTGGATGAGAGGGGGTAAGGAGAGGGGGGGGGGGGGTGGGGGCACAGAAGGCATCGTAGGGTCACAGCAGCGGACTGCAGAACTTGGCCCTGCGCACTGAACCAGTCAGCCACGATGAATGGAAAAAGGACGACACAGAAGGAGCAGAACCACAAGACCAGCCGCTGCCGTGCATCGGTTACCGTCGGCATTACAGACTGGGGGGTCGCGGCGGTTACCGTCGCATTACAGACTGGGGGGGGTCGCGGCGGTTACCGTCAGCATTACAGACCGAGGGGTCGCGGCGGTTACCGTCGGCATTACAGACTGGGGGTGCGCGGCGGTTACCGTCGGCATTACAGACTGGGGGGGTCGCGGCGGTACCGTCGGCATTACAGACTGGGGGTCGCGGCGGTTACCGTCGGCATTACAGACTGGGGGTCGCGGCGGTTACCGTCGGCATTACAGACGGCGGGGGTCGCGGCGGTTACCGTCGGCATTACAGACTGGGGGGTCGCGGCGGTTTACCGTCGGCATTACAGACTGGGGGTCGCGGCGGTTACCGTCGGCATTACAGACTGGGGGGTCCGCGCAGTTACCGTCGGCATTACAGACTGGGGTCGCGGCGGTTTACCGTCGGCATTACAGACTGGGGGGTCGCAGCGGTTACCGTCGGCATTACAGACTGGTGGGGTCGCGGCGGTTACCGTCGGCATTACAGACCGGGGGGTCGCGGCGGTTTACCGTCGCATACAGACTGGGGGGGGTCGCGGCGGTTACCGTCGGCATTACAGACTGGGGTCGCGGCGGTTACCGTCGGCATACAGACTGGGGGGTCGCGGCAGTTACCGTCGGCATTACAGACTGGGGGTCGCGGCGGTTACCGTCAGCATACAGACTGGGGTCGCGGCGGTTACCGTCGGCATTACAGACTGGGGGGTCGCGGCGGTTACCGTCGGCATTACAGACTGGGGGGTCGCGGCGGTTACCGTCGGCATTACAGACTGGGGGTCGCGGCGGTTACCGTCGCATTACAGACTGGGGGGGGTCGCGGCGGTTACCGTCGGCATTACAGACTGGGGGTCGCGGCGGTTTACCGTCGGCATTACAGACTGGGGGGTCGCGGCGGTTACCGTCGGCATTACAGACTGGGGGTCGCGGCGGTTACCGTCGGCATTACACTGGGGGGTCGCGGCGGTTACCGTCGGCATTACAGACTGGGGGTCGCGGCGGTTACCGTCGGCATTAACAGACTGGGGGTCGCGGCGGTTACCGTCGGCATTACAGACTTGGGGGTCGCGGCGGTTTACCGACGGCATTACAGACTGGGGGACGCGGCGGTTACCGTCGGCATTACAGACTGGGGGGTCGCGGCGGTTACCGTCGGTTTACAGACTGGGGGGTCGCGGGTTCGATTCCCATCAGAAGCATATACTTGGTGGACGCAGCCCTGGCCCGTTCCACTCCAAAGTGGAGAGTGTGGGGATGA
>CM031601.1:96406810-96422086 GCA_018398815.1 Conus ventricosus | reverse complement strand
TTATACACCTTGAGGGCTCTAAAATAATCTGATATAAACCCCTTACAGGCTAGTACTGAATTATAAACCCCCTTCAGTGACCTAAAATTACCTTGACACTGCTTTTCTTAGCACATCCCATATAATTTCTATTCACAGAACTTCCACAAAGCAGAATTAATAAACAAGCATATCATATGTTATTAAGACAACATGAAAATGGAAGACAAAACTGGGTTTCTGGAGTAAAAAATCTCCTTTTTGAAACTGGATTTGGTTTTATATGGAATAACCAGGGTGTTGAGAACGACAAGCTTTTATATCTAGAATTTAAAGAGCGTTTGATATCCTCCTACCAACAGATCTGGCACACTGAATTAGAAAATAGTGAGAGATACTCTTGTTCTTGCGCTTTAATAGTGACAGCCAGAAAAGTATTTATCGGTAGTAACACGAAAATGGCACAGGGATTCATTAGCACGCTTTCGAACAAGGACCCTTGGTCTATATGCTAAAGACAGATGGTATAGTATATTTAATAATGAACGTAACTGTATCTGTCCAATTTGTAAAAAAAAAATAATATAGAAGATGAATTCCACTTTTTCTTTCAGTGTGAGGTGTATGAAAGTACGGGGAAAATGCGATGTCTTTAAATCAGTGTTAGCAGAAGAACGTGACTTAGTCACTCTGTTACAGAGTGATAGTGAAAACAACTTAAAATCTATTGCAAAATTTATCGCAGAAGCAAATATTCTTCGAAAAAGGAAGCTTCTCAATACTTAAGTGAATTAATGTTCTTTCTTGTTAAGTCCTATTGTCCTGCCGACTGATTGACTAGGCCTGCTGGTCGCTTGCTATTTATGGTGTTTACAAATTTCTCTTTGCTTTCTGATTCTCTTTAATTTTGATTTTTTCTTAATTTTGTTTAAGCAGTGTTCCCCATGTCAAATAGCAGGTTTTGCTGATGACATTAAACTGTATTCATTGTCATTCTCTCTCTCCTCTCTCTCTCTCTCTCTCTCTCTCTCCTCTCTCTCTCTCTCTCTCTCTCTCTCTCGCATGGGGATTGACTCAAGGACGCCTGCATAAAAAGAACGTTTCATCAATTCAACCACTACTTCAACAGGCAATGCACGGCATTCGATGTTCACTTTATCACGCTCTTCATGCAACCCCGGGCACGGTCAGTGTCTTGTTTGTCCGAATGCCTGGACTGGCCACTGCAGATCGCCAGGACATCTTCATCGACTCGGCGTCTCGCCCACACAGAGGAACGTCCCTGTGGGACAGAAAACCGGACCCCTGGGTACATACTTCAACGCTGTGTCCACCGCGACCTGCCACGACGCCAAGCCTGGATCGGCACCGACGCCGTCATGGGTCATCCCAGGGCCATGTTCCATGCGTCCACTACAATTTCGTTAACATCCGTTCACTGTTTTTTACGTCGTCTCTCTGACAGGCCGGCTGACCACGACCACAAGACAGATGAAAACCATAACTTCCTTGAAGGATATAACGCCGTTTTCAAATAACCTGTTGCAAAATCGCCTGACAACCGCAAACCGGAGAAAGAAAGAAAGACATTTAGGAGCTAGACGGAAAAAAAGTAACGAGAGAGAGAGAGAGAGAGAGAGAGAGAGAGAGAGAGAGAGAGACGGGGACGGACAGACAGAGAGATAAGACAGACAGGCAGAAGACTAAAAATTATCCAGACCTCGGTAACGGCCATCGTGAGTTACAGACGAGGGCACGATCGCTTTAGTGTCTTGTCTGAGCATCTCTCCTTTCCTCTCATTCCAACTCGACAAAGCTCGTTTACTCAGCCGTAGAAGGGAGACGTTTGGTCGGGTCCATCACCCTCCGATGGCCTACTGAAAACGAGGTGATTAGTTCCACTATGAAACCTCTTCGCCGCCTTCACCCTCTCAACGATGAACACGTCTTGCTGGTCAAATTTGATGAGATCATCTCTAACCCCTCACTCTCTCCCGCGCGGATCCACTCATATCCGCTCCCCATCCCCACTCACGGGCTAAGGTGATCACACCTGCAGGCGCTTCTGTCACCAATCGCATGGGACTTTACGGAATTCGATGGAGTCTGTAACCCGAGAAGTATGTAAATGTTTGATAGAGAGACATATCTTAAAAAGACATCCGCATAAAACGAATATAATCAAAGCAGCTGACGAAATTAGAAGCAAAGGTTTACAGTGTTTCCGAGGCGTTTCTGAGCAATCACACCCCTGTATTTTTTCCGCTCGTTGCCTTTTAAAGTGGACAGGTGGAAGAAGTACGTCTCTAAGCAGTTGGGGTTATAATGGTCTTCGATCCTCTGTATAATCCGGATGTGGAAATTGTCTGGTGATAAAGGGAGAGATGGACAGAGGCAGTACTTTTGGCGAATTTCTTTACAGTGACATCATCATTCTATGTCCATCTGCTTACTTCGTGTCTCTTTCTCTTTGTGTTCTCTCTCTCTCTCTCTCTCTCTCTCTTTCTCTCTGTGTCTCTGTCTCTCTCTGTCTGTCTAAAACGTTTGTCCCAATCCAGAAGCGAATTAAACAAACATAATAAGCTCTTTTATAACTATGCTTCTCTCTCTCTCTCTCTCTCTCTCTCTCTCTCTCTCTCTCTCTCTCTCTCTCTCTCCCTCTCTCTCTCTCTCTCTCCACCACCGCAACCCAGCACCAAATGCACAAAAAAAAAAAAAAATCCCTCTTTTTAAAACGAACGCACACAAAAAATGACATTAATTCTGATCTCGATGTTAAAACTTACGGAATATGTACAAAGGTTCGCAAGACATTTTGAAGTCGGCAACATTCATGCTCTGACACTTCCCCTCGGCCTCCCTCCCAACCCCCACCTCTGCATGTCCGCTCCTCGTCCTCCTCAAATGGACACTTGGCGGAAGTGCCATGTGTCTGGATTCCACTGGGCTCTTCTGTCCTTAACATGCTCTGAAAACAGGAAGTGTCTGGGGCTGGGGTGAGAGATGGAAGGAAGCAATTAGGCCGGCCCCTTCCTCCCCAATTATCATCCTCAGTTTGATCCTCCTCTCTCTCTCTCTCTCTCTCGTGTGTGTGTGTGTGAGAGACCGTCTCTCTGTCTGTCTCTCGCTGTAAGAATCCATTAATCCTTCCCTCTCTCCCTCCCCCCTCCCACCCACCGATTCAGCTCTCTTCATACTCGGCGAACAGCAAAAAAAATTTTAAAAGAAAGAAAGAAAGCAAGAAACAGTCTCTTGAAAACGAACGTCCGCAAGACGATAAACATGAATGCGGATGCCAATCTTAGACCCAGAAGTTCTGAGAAAGAAAAGAAGTTCCCACGGCCTTCCGAGCAAGCAGTAGTCAGAAGCCGCCTGGATCAGGCCGTTTGATTCCTCGCTCCGACTGCTTGTTATCTTGCTCAAGTGGACGGGCTGGGGAAGCCCCAGGTGTCTTGCGTTCTATGGGGGTCTTCGGCACCACCTCGGCGTCTTCTGGGCCACAGGAAGCGTCTTGTGTGACGCACAGAAAGATGGATGGACGGAGGCAATTAGGGGGGAGAGTTCCTTCACAAATTGTCATGCTCCGTCTCATGCATGGCCTGTGTATGCTGTGTCTCCGTCTGTCTGTCTGTCTGTCTGTCTGTCTGTCTGTCTGTCTGTCTCTCTCCTTCTCTCCTCTCTCTCTCTCTCTCTCTCTCTCTCTCTGTGCGCTTCTGTCTGTCGGTCCATCTATATCTCCAACTCCATCTGTCTCTCGTTGAGTGGGTTTATTACTGTCTATATTTAATCCTCTGTCTGTCTGTCTCTCTCTCTCTCTCTCTCTCTCTCTCTCTCTCTCTGTGCATCCATCCTGCTCTTGGTCTGGCAGTCTCCCTTCCACATCTCACATTCTCCTCCCTCCCTCCTCCCTTACTCTCCCCCCTCTCCTCCTCTCCATCAACCCTCCACTATCCCTTTCCCTCAACCAATCACAAATTCGACGCTCCCCGTACGCCACAAGGGGCAGAGCGTTCGTTCACAAGACGACACCGAAGCTGGAGCCACAAAGTTCTGCGACATTCACGGGATGTTTAGAGCCGATCGTTCTGCTGCTCCTGATCGGACCGCTTTGTTTCTTCTTCTTCTTCTTTTTCTTTTTCTCTTTCAGTTTTTTTCATTTTTGACTTGACTGTTCGCCATGCCTCTCCAGTGGACAAGATGGGGGAAGAACCGTGTGTCTGGGTCTCTGTCTAACGTCTTCAGCCCTCCCCATATCCTGGTACAGGCGGACTAGAGAGAGAGAGAGAGAGAGAGAGAGAGAGAGAGAGAGAGAGAGAGAGAGAGAGAGAGAGAGAGCGATGCGCGGAGGCAATTATGTCGTCGTATTCCTTTACAGTTTTTGCTCACTGTCTACCTTCCGCGTCTCTTATTTGCTATTCTGTTTGTGCCTTTGGGTCTGTCTTTCTCTTTAAATGGCTCTAGCCGACTCTCTCTCTGTCTCTGTCTCCCTCTCTCTCTCTCTCTGATGGGGCCCATGGTTAAATGGCTAGAAAGCGTTTGTCTGCGGAGCTGACAGTCGTGGGTTCGAACCTGATTCAGTTCAGGGAAAGTCAAAGGCGGCAGAGAGAGATGGATGGGCTCCGCCTTGTATCGTGCCATGCTCACTGTCCCTTCGCCCAACAAACCATGGGAATTTCATACGTTATTCTTTAACTTCTACCATTGTGTATGTCTGTTGAGTTTCAGTTATCCATTGGTCAGGCTGCAGTCCCACCTCCACCTCCTTCCCCTCTCTCTCTCTCTCTCTCTCTCTCTCTCTCTCTCTCTCTCTCTCTCTCTCTCACACACACACACACACACACGCATGCGCTTGAGTGCACACCACACAAATAACTCTCTTCGGACGCTGCAAAATATATAACTTTTCTTTAAAAGGAACATACAAAAGACTCTATGAATGAAACTGATGCCAGAATAACAACCAACTTTTTCAGAGACCCCCAGTATTTTGATCAGCCAGACGCGCTCCTGATCAAACCCCCCCCCCCCCCCCCCCTTTTTATTTTTTATTTTTGTCATGACTGCTAGTTATCCTTTCTGAAGTGGAAATGCTGCAAAGAAGCAGGTTGTCTGGATTCTATGGGAGTCTAAGATCTCGCACGGATTCTTGGTACCGAAAGTGTCTGCGATGAAAAGCGAGATGGGTGGAAGCAACTAGGTTGCTATATTAGTCTTCCACTATCCATCCTTAGTCTTCTTCATTGTCCCCCCTCTCTCTCTCTCTCTCCTCGCTGGCTCACTCGCTATGTCTGTCCTTTGGTCATTCTCTCCAACCATCTTTGTCTGTCTGTCTCTTTTTCTATCTTCTCTCTCTGTCTGTCTCTGTCTCTGTCTCTCTCTCTCTCTCTCTCTCTCTCTCTCTCTCTCCCCAGCGCACCTGCTTTCCCTTACGTGTTTCGCTCTTATACTTTTTCCCCATCACTGTTTCTCTTTCTGGCTTCTTTCTTTTCCTGTCTCTCCTTTCCCACTATTCCTGTGCGACCTCTCAACCCTAAGAAGCAAAACGTCAAGAGCTCTCTTGAAGATGAAAGCACACAATTATTAGCGTTACAAGCGATGCCGAAGTTAGAACTTCAGACGTACAAAGTGTCGCACGACGTCGTGAACGGAAAGCTGCGTTCCTGATCAGCCCCCCCCCCCCCCTTCCCCTTGCTCCCCACCCACCCCCACCCCACCCTCCCACGTCCCTCCCCCTCTCCATGTCTGATCGTTATCTTCCTCAAGTGGACAGGTGGGGTAAGCACCGGGTGTCTGGGTTGTAGTGAGGTCTTCAGTCCTCGACTTAATTCTGGAAACACGAAGCGCCTTGTAGATGGGACATGTAGTACATGGATGGGAACCATTAAACAGGTTTTGGGTTCTTCATGTTATGCCTGTGTGTGTGTGTGTGTGTGTGTGTGTGTGTGTGTGTGTGTGTGTGTGTGTGAAGTCAAAATTATCTTTATTGAGGGTTAAAGAATAAGCTTTCCAGCTTTTTTTTTTACATCCTGCCCTCATAAACAAGAAAGAAACTAACTGAACATATAACCACAAGCTCAAAAAACATTTTTAAAAGCACACAATTTTTTTCATGCAAATACATAACTCTCATATGAAATCTGAAACAATAATGAAACTATTGTTGGAATTTCAAGTGCAAGCAGAGAGAGAGAGATGGGGATAAGGGGATTGTATTAATGGAAATGACTTAATTGATGCGCAGAGTTTCTATCAAATGGCATTTTTAGTGCTTTTTTAAATGTATATTTTGAGCGACATGATTTTATGGAGGAAGGCAAATTATTCCATGCGGTCCCTCCAGAGTACAGAAAACTTGATTTATAAAGATTACATCGAGGTCTGGGAAGAGGCAGTTTATGTGTATGTCTGTAACTATTGAAGTCAAAGCTCTCAAAGATTATCTTCGGGGCTGATCCATTCATTACATTGTACATGCTCAAGCATTTGTTGAAGTAGAGTCTTGTCTTTAAATGGAAGAATATCTAAAGTGTTGTAATCATTCTTTGTCAAGGTATTGGATTTCAACTGAATTAATTTAATGGCCCTTTTATGCAGACGACTTACTAGTTTCAGATTATAGTTTCACTGGCATTATCCCATAACGTGGATGCATAATTGATAGAGAAAGAATGTGCGCATGAAAGAATATCTTTCTGGAGTGAAGATTTAGAATTGTTTATCTTTGAAAGTTGATATATTCTCTTAGAAATACGTTTTCCAAGATCTGCAATGTGGTAAGACCAAGATAAATTGTTGTCAATGATAACACCTAAAAGTTTATGCAATGTAACCTCTTCAATCTTTTGTCCTTGGGCATGTAATGGCGCAAATGAGGATGTCATTTTATGTCGTTTCTGGCGTGTAGTGACATACATGCATTTGGTTTTACTAGCATTGAGGGACATACGATTCATTTCTGTCCATGTAATTAGCTTGTTATTTTTCTGCAGGTTGTTTACCAGTTCAGTAGGGTTACTACTGTGAAATTGTAATGAGGTATCATCAGCAAACATTTCACAACAACATTCTATAAACAATGGTAAGTCATTTATATAAATAGAAAAGAGTAGGGGTCCCAATACTGACCCCTGAGGGACACCAAATGTTAAAGGGAGTAAATGTGACCTTTTGGAGTTGATTTCAACAAGCTGTTGACGATCAGTGAGAAATGAGGTAAAGAATTTTAAGTCTGTATTCGATACTGTGTGGTGTGTGTGTGTGTGTGTGTGTGTGTGTGTGGTGTGTGTGTGTGTGTTTATGTGTGTGCGCGCGAATACATGTGTATAGATAGATAGATAGATAGATAGATAGATAGACAGATAGATAGATAGATATCTGTACGCGCGCGTGTGTGTGTGGTGTACTGGTGTGCTTATGCATATGCATGCTATGTGTGTGTGTGTGTATATACATGCGTCTCTCTCTCTCTCTCTCTCTCTCTCTCTCTCTCTCTCTCTCATATGTATACCTGTGTAAAAGCGAGTCAATTAGTTTCTCTAATCAGCTTGTATATGTAGTTCTATCTGCTTCTTTTTAATCTGTACTCGGGTATGTATACGTGTACGTATGCGAGTCAGTCTATTTCTCTCTCTCTCTCTCTCTCTCTCTCTCTCTCTCTCTCTCTCTCTCTCTCTCTCTCTCCCTGAGGTTTCACCATGCAAAATGCTGATATTGCCTTTTAACTCGCTTGATTCTTGTGTAAAATAAGTAGAGCATAAACAGTTATTTTGTTAAAGTCATCAATACAGCAAGTCAAAATGACCACACAAAATCCATACACACAATAGCAAGATAATGTTTGGCATGCAGAGGAAACGCAAATCGGTTTATACACTTTTTTTTCTTATACTGATGTGGATATAACGTGGTCAGAGCAGCATTGACTGTGCGAATTCTTGGAGTTTTCAGCATGATTTGTAACATTGTTCTCCACCAGGGGTCACTGTGCCCTACACCATTAACATGCTGGTCATCAAGACGGACTTCTCTCTCTCTCTTTCTCTGTCCCTCTCTCTCTGTCACTCACTCTCTCTCTCTCTCTCTCTCTCTTTCTCTCGCCCTCCTTTCTCTCTCGCCCCCCCTCTCTCTCTTTCTCTCTCTCTCAATCCCTCCCTCTCTCTTTTCCTCCATCTCCCCCAGACTACACATACAATATCCCCTCTACAGCCTCTTGCTACTCCAACCCACCTAGCCATCCACTTCCCAGAGACACACACATCGCCCCCCCCCCCCCCCCCCACACACACACCCTATACACCCGTAACCCGACCCACGACCCCCACCAGCACCTTCCTGACCTACTCTCCTTCACCTACGCTGTTTCAGCCATTTACGAATTGACTCTCTTGCTGAAGCTGGGACTGCCTATTAAAACGCCGTTTTCAACAAACGATGCCCACTGGGTACCACGGGACCCTTGAGCCCACAAAAAGAAGAAGGGTCCCAAATTGGGAAAGAAGCAGACTCGACGTTGGGCCGTTAAAGTTAACAGTAATTAGGGCACGTCGTTTCCAATAGGACGCACTCTGTGTGTGTCTGTGAGCCTAGTGGGAGCCTTCTTCGTCTATTCTGTTTTTCCCTGTTACCCCTCTAAACCACCAGCTTACACTCACCCCTCTCTCTCTGTCTCTGCCCGTCTCATCAGTCTGTCTCCTCTCTCTCTCTCTCTCTCTCTCTCTCCTCTTCTCTCTCTCTCTCTCTCTCTCTCCACATCTCTCTTCCCCTCCACCTCACTGCAGCCCCTCGCTCCATGCAGTAAACTGTAAAAACCTCTCTTCAAGACGAACTCACACAGCAAATAACATTCAACAAGGGGCCCAAAAGTTAGACCCCCAAATATACAAAGTGTCATCGGCATTTTCAAGACTCTATGAGTTTGATCAGACCCCCCCCCCCCACCCCGCCCACCCTTCCCACTCCCCGTGTCTGTTGTTACCTTCTAAAGTGGAAGGTGGGGTAAGCCCCAGGTGTCGGGGGTTTTAGTGGGGGTTTCAGCCCTCGACTTAATTTGGAACAAGAGGTGGTTTGTGGTGGGGCGTATGGATGGATAGGAGCGTTTAAACAGTCTGTGAGTTCCCTTGTATTGGGCTGGGTGGTGTGTGTGTGTGTGTGTGTGTGTGTGTGTGTGTGTGGTGTGTGTGTGTGAGAGAGTGAGAGGAAAGAGAGAGAGAAGAGGAGAGAGAGTTGGAGACGGCTACATGGTGTTGTACGGTATTTGTTGGGAGACGTATGTCGATGCGTGTGTGGAGAACACACGCGCCTCTCTCTCTCTCTCTCTCTCTCTCTCTTTTCTCTCTCTCTCTCTCTCTCTCTCTCTCTCTCTCTCTCTCTATATTCAGGCTTTTAGTCTGTATTCTAAACGGAGTGTGCAAATTGGGGGATATAAATGGAAATTATATTAATATCGGGAGTCAGGAAACGGTGTCAATGACTACTTTCTGCTGTCTAAGAGATGTTTGTTATTGTTGTCTCGTCGTTTTAAAATTGCTAGTGTCGGAGAGAAATAGAGTCTGATCATTTGCCAGTTGAATGCATTTAAAATTTAAATTGAAAAAAAATGTTCAAGGGGGATACCATTCGATGATCATTTTATTGAAACGTTTTGTGTGGGTAATGATTTAGGAACTATATATTGTCAGAAAATGTTATCTGACGAAATTATCTGAACTCGATGGGGCCATTAGCCTGTTTGATTTGATTACAATGGTGCTTGAGTGTCTTTAATGAGTGCATCAAAAAAACAAGGCCAATGTATGAAAAAGAAATCAATTTGACAAAATATCAAAAAAAGTGGTGATTGGTTTGATGGAGAATGTAAGTCAAGCAAGAAGAAAGAAAAAACAACTGCTTACATTTTTAGAAAATCAAGAGAGAAAACTGACAGTGATGCATATTGCATAGCAAGACGAGAGCATAAACATTAATAGATAGAAAAGAAAAACAGTAAAATGATTTAATATGATAGGGGGCGGATAGCTCAGTTGGGTAGAGCGCCTGATCGTGATCTGGGGTTGCGAGTTGAATTTCGGTATAGGGGGAATATTCCTTGGAGTTAAATTGGTTCTGACTCCATTCCCATATAGTCTTCGAATGAACTAAAAACCCGAGGTTCCGTGTGTGAACGCACGTATAACATCTTGCACACACGTAAAAATCCCATCCCCAACTTACGGAAGAGAAGGCCAGTTTGGGCCCGTTGGTATGGATGACACGTGACACATAGCATGCACCTTCCCGAAGAGGGGAGTATGGTGCTTAATGGCGGGATAAAAAAGGGTATACACACAAAACTCCACTCCCTGGCTATACAGGGAGTGTCCGCAGGGTTTCAGCCTGCATACGCAGAAAGAAAGAAAGAATTTAATTATTGGAAAGGCTTGTTTCTTCAGTAAATAATCAAAAAAAATTTTGGGGGAAATGTACATAAAGTGTCCGTAAAAGAAAACAAGTACATAAAAATTTTAAAACAGTTGATGATTGGTTTTACCATTTTTAAAGGTTTACTTGAAGTGGAAGTAATTAGAGAGTGTAATAACAAAGCTAATGATGACTTTGAAAAAATTATAAAAATGTTGAATAATAATTTAACAGTTGATGATTGGTTTTCATTTTAAGGTTTACTTGAAGTGGAAGTAATTAGAGAGGGGTAATAACGAAGCTAATGATGACTTTGAAACAAACTATAATGTTGAAGAAGACTTTAGCACGATGAACCGTCCGATATCAAAGGAAGAAGTGTTATTTGCTGTTAGAAAGGTAAAGAACGGTAAATTGCAGGCCAGATGAAATTATAGGAGAAATGTTGAAACATGGTGGGGATCGAGTTATTGTTTTTTCTTTAAAATTGTTTAATGTGTTGTTTGATAAAGGCTTTTTCCCCAGATAATTGGAAAAAACTCTATTGTAATTCTTTGTTTTAAAAAAGGGAGACGCAGATAATCCAGGTAATTATAGGGGTATATATTTATGTGATACGAGCAGTAAAATTATAGTACAATCTTAAATGCAGACTTCAAGAATGGGTTACAGGATATAATTTGACAGGTGAATATCAGGCAGGGTTCAAAGGGGCTATTTTCTGTTGTCATATTTTTACGTTGTTTTTCATTGGTCCAGAAGCAATTTTTTTTTAAAACCGCAAATTGTATGTAGCCTTCATCGATTTTTGAGAAAGCTTTTGATTCCATTAACAGACACCTATTAGGGCCCTATACTTTTGAGAATGGAATAAAAGGAAAAATGTTTCGTTGTATTATAGCTTGTATACAAATTTTTAAAAAGAATTAATGTGGTTTCCCATGCTTACATTTTACATTAACTGCACACGTGGAGTGAAAAAAAGGGGGATGTGTGCAGTCCCGTTTTGTTTTCATTGTTTATAAATAAATTTAGCTTTTGAAGTTATTAGGGAAGGGAAACACGGGGTATTTTTTCGTCAGACTATTTTGAACTGTTTATATTGCTTTTGGCTGATGATGTTGTGTTGTTGTCTGAAAACTGTTATTGGTCTTCAAACACAGTTGAATAATCTGTAAAAAGCAGCTTCAGCTCTCCGCTTAAGGTAAATTTGGCCCAAAAGTAATTTTTATTGTGTTCAGAAAAGGGGGGGTATTTAGGGGGCTAGAGAAAGATGGATGTATGCAGGAGCTGTGATGCTGTTGTTAATGTATACAAATACCTAGGAATTTGTTTTTCAAAAAAGATTGAGTTTTGTTATGGGCATGTCGTAATTTAAGTAGTAGAGCAAAAATGCTTTACTGTGCATTTCACAAAAGTTATATAAGTTTGAAATAATCGTTGACTGTCTTTTGAAGATTTTCGATTCACAATTCAGCCCATTGTTCAGTAGGCGCAGAGCTATGGGGACTTGATAATGCGGCATTGAATGTGAAAGGTTCACTTATTTGCTTTTAAAAAATTTTTAGGCGTAGAGATGCGAACTCCCAATGACTTTGTTTACGGAGAGACAAACAGTACCTTTTTTATATTAATTCAGCTGTAAAGTTTTGGTTTAAAAAATTTACAAGAATGGGGAATCTAGGCTACCCAAAAAGCTTACAAATGTTGTATGATTTAGATATACGTGGAAGAAAAATTGGGGTTACAAATGTTCGTTGTAAAATATATTTGTTTGGTTTTGGTATGTATGGCTTAACCAAGGTGTTGAGGGGATAGACAGATTTCTGCAAGTTTTCAGAGACGGTTAATTTTATGTAGATGGCAAGAATGGGGACATCATATTAGTGATAAGTGAAAGGTTTTATGTTTACAGACGTTTTGCAAGGTGCCCGAGGTAAAAATTTATTTTTCTGATGAATTTAGTAGGATTTAAGGTATGCATTAACGAGGTTTCGATTTGGCATTTCTGAAATTAGCGCAACATCGTTTAGTTACAAAATACATAGTAATGTTTACTTAAAATGTCGCTTTGCAAAAATGAAAAAGAAGATGGGTTTTCATTTTGTTTATGTTGTCCTGTTTTTTAGTGACTTAAAAACACAGTATATACCTAGTAAATTTTATTCAGATCCAAATAAATTTAGACTTGAAATTTCTTATGGCAACAGAGCATAAACAAACTGTGAAACAACTGTCCATTTATCTTTAAAAGCATTCAAGTTGCGTTCTGTTCTGGTTTCTTGATTAGTACTAAATATGTTGTTAATTATGATTTGTGTATAGAAGTTATGTACCTCTTATGGGGGCAATGGCCTATACTGAATAAAATTTCCGTTTCTCTCTCTACTATACAACTTGCTACAAATTATCCCTACCGATTCCAACCAATGTCACCCCACTCATACATCTCCTCACTGCTAAACACTGTCCAGGACGGGGGAAATCGTGATGGTATTGCTTAAGTGCATAAGTTGATGTATTATTAGTCAGGCTTAACACACCAAGGTTATTCTGCATCATACACGCATATGCACACTCATGCACGCACCAAAATTCACCTCTCTCTGGGAATTGGGATGTTCACGCATTCGTTTCTCTCTAACACGACTGAGAACAAGAAATACAATTTTTTATGCTACTTATAATTAATCATGAACGGTTCAAAACACACACAATGAAATATCAAAACATAAAAGATTCAATACTTCCTAAACCCGGGTTATAATAAAATGACTTCTACTGGCCAGGTTTTCAAACATACAACCACGCTTTTACACCACACCCAGTTCTTGAACAAGTTTCTTCAAGTCTTCTTCAGCACTGCTTGTGGTGACGCCCTTGGTTGACTGGCTCCAGGTTTTCGGACTGGGTCTTCGTGGTGTCTTGGGATCTCGAGTAGAACTCTTCTTCTTCGTCTCTTTCACCCACCTCTGGGTTCAATTTCAGTTTGTCTGTCTTCACCCACTTGGGCTTCAAAAATTGTTTTCTTCTCTTCAGCTTGTCTTTAATCTAAGACCCTTTCTGTCTCTTCTATCTCCCAGACCCCGCTTCTCTCGACCTTTCTCTGTCCCGCCACTCCTCTCTCTCTCTCTCTCTCTCTTGGTGTTGTTTTCGACATGTTGTTCTCCTCAGTTTATATAGGGAGGGAAAACAAAAGGATTCCCTTCGGGCCATGCCTTTGTCCACGCTTTCTTCTCAAACCCTAGTTCACAAGTACCTGAATTCTCCCCTCGCTACTTCCACACACATCAGCATTTACACACACCCTTTCCTAATTTTATTAGCAAACACACCCCTTAGCCCCCGATGGACATCGAAAAAATTTCCCCCCGACTTCGGGGGGTCAGTTAAACACAGTAATTATCTTAAGGAGGGCTGCTACAACCTCACACGCATTCAACCAGCCCGACAATAGAACCAACACAGTGACTCACGGCAAATACCATCCAAAAAATTCAAGACTCCCGCTCTTCACTGACTGTTTACACAAGATCCTCAGCTGACTGAGCATTTAGCGCTTTACATGGGGTGCCCAAGTCGTGTGGTTACATTCTTCCCATTTGCCCCGGCAGGTCCCAAATCTTCAGGTGTTGTTTGTCATCTGACCACTCGGCCTCCCTTTACACAGTTCGGCCGTGTGCGGTGGGTAAGGTACCCTGGTTTAAATTTTGGTCAATTACCTATTTGTATACCAGTACAATGTCCTTTGTCTCCAAACGTCTAATTTCCCTTTTGTGAGAGGTTTTACGCTCCTTGACAAATTCCCCCACTCGAAGACAATGCCCCGCATTGGCTAAAACTTAACATTCAAGGAGATGAAACTCATAATTTTCCATTTAAAACCAGTGCTAATATCGGCCTTCATAAGCCTACTTACACCAGGAACACACGCAAGATTTGTCTTGCAACAAAAATTTTGAGAAAAATCAATACATTTCACACTATCCCAAACAAATATCAACATAAATTCTGAAATCTCCACCCGCTCTAAATGTGTGGCCATTTTAAGATAAAAATTATGTTTTACGGAGATTCTTCCCCTTTCTTCTACACATGGCCCCCAACCAGCCACGCCACGCATACACGAACTGCAAAGACACAAGCACACACTACTCGACTTTCGCCGAACATTTTATTTTGGCCTACGGTCCCCTCACTCTTTCTTCACTCTCTAACCCAGTTGTCGTACGCGCGACATGTGTTGCAAGGCACAGAAAAGCCCGATATCACCAAGGATACGGGCCAGTAGTACTCTCGCGTCATGCCTTTTGTGAGGCCTTCTTCCCGGGGTGGCCGAGGCTGACGTCACATGTTTTTGACATCACCCCCTTTTTGCGCTTGTAGGCACAACGATCTGTCTTTTTGTCTTCCCGAATCAAGTGGGTGAAAGTTGGTACAATACCCGTTCCTTTATCTCAAAACCTATTGTCCTTCCTTAACATTTTTTCTGCCTCTGTGAGCAAAACCAAACAGTTACTGAGCGAGTAGTCGCCCTTTTGTTCTGCTGCAAGTGAGAGGGGTTGGTTCCCCTGGACACGTTCCAAATTTCGTTCTGGAGGTTTGATGCCTGGGGCCTTTTTCTCACGTGATTTTGTTCCCTGATTGAACAGAGAAGTCAGGGTTTGGGTTTTCGTACCCACGTGCCCCTGAAATTTTTTCCAATTACCCAAATATACGGCGGCTTCGGAACAGCCCAAAACCTGTACGACTCCATATAGAATGGTGTATCAATGAAACACCCGTGCGTTTTGAATTCTGCTAAAGTTCCATCTATTTGTCTACACCTCTGTGTTCTACTGTGAATTGCCCTTCCAACCCCAGGGACCCTCCTTCAAACCATTAACGCCGTGCACACCAGGT
>CM031601.1:96354735-96405810 GCA_018398815.1 Conus ventricosus | reverse complement strand
GATTGAAGTTTGAACGGTTAATTTATGTAGATGGCAAGAATGGGACACTCATATATGAAGTGAAAGTTTTATTTACAGAACGTTTGCAAGGTGCCTGAGGTAAAAATTTTTTACTGAGAATTTAGATAGGCATTTAAGGTATGCATTAACGAGGTTTCGATTTGGCATTTCTGAAGTAGCGCAACATCGTTTACGTTACAAAATACATAGTAATGCTGACTTAAAATGTCCGCTTTGCAAAAATGAAAAAGAAGATGATTTTCATTTTGTCTTATGTTGTCCTGTTTTGAGTGACTTAAGAACACAGTATATACCTAGTAAATTTTATTCAGATCCAAATAAATTTAACTTGCATTGCTTAGGGCAACAGAGCATAAACAACTGTGAAACAACTGTCCATTTATCTTTACAAAGCATTCAAGTTGCGTTCTGTTCTGGTTTCTTGATTAGATACTAAATATGTTGTTTAATTATGCATTTGTGTATAGAAGTTATGTACCTCTTCATGAGGGGCAATGCCTATACATGAATAAACTTTCCGTTTCTCTCTCTCTACTATACAACTTGCTACAAATTATCCCTAACCGATTCCAACCAATGTCCACCACACCTCATACATCTCCCTCACTGCCTAACACACTGTCCAGGACGGGGGAAATCGTGATGGTATTGCTTAAGTGCACTAAGTTGATGTATTATTAGTCAGGCTTAACACACCAAGGTTATCTCTGCACTCATACACGCATATGCACACTCATGCACGCACCAAACATTCACCTCTCTCTGGGAATGGATGTCACGCATTCGTTTCTCTCCTAACACGACTGAGAACAAGAAATACAATTTCTATGCTACTTATAATTAATCATGAACGGTCAAATCACACACAATGAAATATCAAAACATAAAAGATCAATACTTCCTAATCCCGGTTATAATAAAATGACTTCTTACCTGGCCAGGTTTTCAAACATACAACCACGCTTTTACACCACACCACAGTTTCTTGAACAAGTTTCTTCAAGTCTTCTTCAGCACTGCTTGATGGTGACGCCCTTGGTTGACTGGCTCCGGGTTTCAGGACTGGGTCTTCGTGGTCGTCTCTGGGATCTCGACGTAGAACTCTTCTTCTTCGTCTCTTTCACCCACCTCTGGTTCAATTTCAGTTTGTCTGTCTTCACCCACCTCTGGGCTTCAAACTTCGTTTTCTTCTCTTCCAGCTTGTCTTTAACTCTAAGACCTTGCTGTCTCTTCTATCTCCCAGACCACGCTTCTCTCGACCCTTTCTCTGTCCTGCCCACTCCTCTCCTCTCTCTCTCTCTCTCTCCTGGTGTTTGTTCTTCGACATGTTGTTCTCCCTCAGTTTATATATGGGAGGGAAACAAAGGATTCCCCTTCGGGCCATGCCTTTGTCCACGCTGCTTCTCAAACCCCTAGTTCACAAGTACCCTGAATTCTCCACTCGCTACATTCCACACACATCAGCATTTACACACACCCCTACCTAATTGATTAGCAAACACACACTTAGCCCAGATGGACATCGAAAATTCCCGCCGACTTCGGTGGTCAGTTAACACAGTAATTATCTTAAGGAGGGCTGCTACAACCTCCACACGCATTCAACCAGCCTGACAATAGAACCAACACAGTGACTCACGGCAATACCATCCAAACAATTCCAAGACTCCTGCTCTTCACTGACTGTTTACACAAGATCCTCAGCTGACTGAGCATTTAAAGCGCTCACTTGGGGTGCCGAAGTCGTAGTGGTTACATTCCTTCCCCCTTTCGCCACCGGCAGGTCCGAACTCTCTCCTAGGTGTTGTTTGTCATCTGACCACTCCGCCTCCTTCACACAGTTCGGCCGTGTGCGGTGGGTAAGGTACCCTGGTTAATTGGTCAATTACCTATTTGTATACCACGTACAATGTCCCTTTGTCTCCAAGCGTCTAATGCCCTTTTGTGAGAGGTTTTCACGCTCCTTGACAAATTCCCCCCACTCGGAAGACAATGCCCTGCATTGGCTAAAACTTAACATTCAAGGAGATGAAACTCATAATTTTCCCATTTAAACCAGTGCTAATATCGGCCTCTCATAAGCCTACTTACACCAGAGAACACACGCAAGATTTGTCTTGCAACAAAAATTATAGAGAAAAATCAATACATACACACTATCCAAGCAAATATCAACATAAATCTGAAATCTCCACCAGCTCTAAGTCGTGTGGCCATATAAAGATAAACATTATGTTTCTACGGAGATTCTCTCCCCTTCTCTTCATACACATGCCCGCAACCAGCCACGCCACGCATACACGACACTGCAAAAGACACACGCACACATACACTCGACTTTTTTGCCCGACCATTTTATTTGGCCTACGGTCCCGTCACTCTTCTTCACTCTCTAACCCACGTTGTCGTACCGCGCGACATGTGTTGCAATGCGCACAGAAATGCCTGATATCACCAAGGATACCGGGCCAGTATACTCTCGCGTCACTGCCTTTTGTGAGGCCTTCTTACCGGGATGGCCCGAGGCTGACGTCACATGTTTTTCTGACATCACCGCCTTTCTGCGCTTCGTAGGGACAACGATCTGTCTTTTTGTCTTCCCCGAACTCAAGTGGTGAAAGTTCGGTACAATACCCCGTCCTTTATCTCAAAACCTATTGTCCCTTCCTTAACACTTTTCTTCTGCCCTCTGTGAGCAAAACCAAACAGTTTACTGAGCGAGTAGTCGCCCTTTTGTTCTGCTCGCAAGTGAGAGGGGTTGGTCTCACTGGACACGTTCCATTGCGTTCTGGAGTGTTTGACTGCCTGGGGCCTTTTTCTCACGTGATTTCTGTTCCCTGATTGAACAGAGAAGTCAGGGTTTGTGGTTTTCGTACCCACGTGCCCCCCGAAATGTTTCCAATTACCAAATCATACGGCGGCTTCGGAACAGCCAAAGCCTGTACGAAAACCACTATAGAATGGTGTATCAATGAACACCAGTGCCGTTTTGAATTCTGCTACTGTTCCATCTATTTGTCTACACCTCTGTGTTCTACCTGTGAATTGTCCCCTTTTCAACCAGGGACTCCTTCACCATTACGCCAGTGCACCCAGAGTCTCTAATGACATTAAAACCCCAAATTTTCACCTACTCTGCCTTTGTGCACATCCATGTTTATCGCCTGAATCTGTGAACACACAGCACAATCCAGACAAAATAAACACTGTCATCTTGTTCATCTTTTTCTACCCCCTCTCTCCTTCGCCTGATCCTCATTGCTGCTGCTTTCTGTGACTTGACTATACAATCCCTAGCCAAGTGCCCTGTCTTATTGCACAGAAAACAGGCACGCTCATTCCTAGCCACGTGGCTATTGGTTTTCACCCTTGTTTGCTCACGTGACGCCGTGGGCTTACGGGTGTGTACTGCTGACTCATTATGTGAGTCAGTGCTGGCCTGCTATCCTCTGAATATGCTTCCGGGCTTTCCTTTGTTCAGGTAAATCACACCTCGCTTCTCGGTAAACTTCTGCTGCTTCAAGGACTTCAGCTATTGTCACGACACCCCTTTCCTTGAGGTGTATTGTGAGGCCCGGCCCACAACCGTCAAGTATCTGTTCTTTCATCACCATGTCTTGAGGCCTTCAAAATAAACAGTCCACTTCACTCAGTTCTATCCACTTGTTAAAGTAATGATCTAGTCTAACTCCGAACTGTGTGTATGTCTCACCCTGTCGATTCTCGCCTCGCGAAACTTACGCCAAAACCCCTTCTTCAGTCAAATCATATGCCTTTAGTACTGCTTGTTTTACCTTGTCAAAATCTCTCTGAATCACCTTTGGGTAACGACCCTGTCACACTAGGGCGTGTCTCCCGACGTGTGCCGACGTGTTTGGGAATTTTGGGGACACGTTGAGACACGTTGAAATAAGTTCCAAAGAGCGCTGGGCATAATTTCCAGTAACCTGAAACACGCTGTATTTCCTCGACGTACTTGGGCACACGCCAAGGTTCCAGAAAGTTTTGGGGGAAATGCACAAAATTTCCTGGGCGTGTCGACGTGTTGCTAACACGCCCGCTATGCGCTAGAAATAATTGAAGTAAGTTACACACAATTGGGCCCACGTTAGGCAATAAGTTCAACACGTTCACACACGTCCCCGGGCTGCTGAACGCCCCAACGTGGCCTAACCTGTCCCGGGCGAGTTCAGAACGGCTGAGGAACTTGTGTCGAATTTAACATCCAGCTTATGCGGAACTTATCTCTAACGTGTATCAACTTATGTGGAACGTATATAACGTCTACAGAACGTTCTTCTGACGTCTTTACAACTTATTTTGAACGTGTTGCAATATGTACAACGCGTTTGAAACGTGTACATGTGTTTGGAACGGTGCAACGTGTATCTGGCGACCCCAGAACTTACTCAAACTTACAGGAACTTAGGCCTAACGTTTGAGGACTTATGCCCGGCTCTGCCAAATATAAAGGTACCCCCACACATGGAAATCAGTTGCGATCGAGATTCCAGAGTGTGCAGAGCTCCAAAGATATCCTGATACAGAAGAAGAACCTGATTTTCCTGAAGAACTTGACGTTCCTGAAGATGCCAGATCCTGAGAATGTTCAGTACAACTTAGCTGCCCCCAGCATCATGTAAACCTTATCAAGTTGACATTGCAACCAGTACCTTGAAATAAAGAAGAAGAACATCAGAAAAAAACATCCCAGAAGAGAAAACACTGGTCAAGGCTGGATTGCCGGGCGTCATAGCTTTGGCCTCTGACCAGTTGATGATGGAGCTGAGAAATGAAGACCAGGCCTCTTTTCAAGAATTTCATGCGTATGCCACCAAAATGTTTGATGAGCTGCTGGAAAGCGTTAGCCCAAGAATAACCAAGAAAACACACCCCTTCAGAGAGCCACTACTACCAGGTATGAAGCGGCCATCACGTTGCGGCATCGCCTCCGGCAACAAGTATGTCCCCCTGAGATTTGGCTGGGGGTCCCCACACACACAGTCCGTGCTGGTGGAGAAGTTTGCCAAGCTATTGTAGATGAGTATGTGGATGAACTGAGGGGTGTCCAAGTACTCCTGAAGTTTGGCGTGAAGTTGCAGAGAATTCCAAAACAGATGGAACTTTCCACATACCTGTGGAGCTCGGGATGGAAAAAAAGTGGCCTGTCGAGCTCCTCCGAACAGTGGGTCCCTGTACTACAACTACAAGGGGTTTTCTACTCCATTGTCCTGCTGCTCTGGTGGATGGAGACTACAAATTCCTCGGGGCAGATATAGGGGGCCTAGGGTCGGCATCAGATGCACAGACTACAATGAAAGTGAACAAAGAAGTGTGTGGAAGATGAACAACTTGCTTCCCTGACCCAGAACCTCTGCCACATGATACCCAAGACATCCCTTACTTCTTTTGGTGACGATGCCTTTGCCCTGAAAAGACAATGATGAATCCCTACAGTCTCCGAGGCCTCAGCAATGATGAAAAAATTTTTTTAACTACAGACTCTCCAGGGCAAAAAGAGTTGTTAAAAACGCCTTGGAATCCTAGCCAACAGATTCCAATTGTTGCTGACCACCATGCAACACAAGCCAGAGACTGTGAAGCTCATTGTAAAGAACATGTTTGATCCTTCACAACTTGATGCGAACTAGATATCCCAGGTCTGCAGAACCAGCAGCTTGACAAACCAGAAGATGACACGAAAGAGTTTGTTCCAGGGGCCTGGTGTGACAGTTTTTAACCTGGAGGACACCAAGGTTGTTAGTGGGCCCAACACTGCCTCAAAAGAAGGAAAGAAGCAGAGAAACCTTCTGAAACACTGGCTCAACTCACCAGTTGGTGCGGTGGCGTGGCAGAACAAGATGATATAGTGCCTCAAGAAGCCAGACTCTTATTTAAATGTACATATTGTAAAAAGTGTAAAAAACTGCAATGTAAATAAAAATAAATAACGAAAAGAAAAAAAATTTATCAAAATATGCCAATTGTGGCAAAAAATGTAAAAAAATGTACACATTGTAATAAAGTTGTATTTAAAAAATATATATGTATATTGTGAAGGGCTTTTTTTTAAATTTTTTTCCATTAATGAAAAATAAATATAATTGTAAAAATGTACACGTGTAATAAAGTCGTATTTTGTAAAATGCATGTATTTTGTGAGGGGGGTTGTTTTATTTTTTCCATTAATAAAAAAGAAATAAATAATAATAACTGTGGAAACGAAAATAATAATACCTGAAATGGATAGCAAGAACAATAAAATATTGTGTTTTTTTATACAATACACGTATTATTTTTCGTTTCAATACTTTATTATTATTATTATTATATTTATTTTCTTTTCATAAATTAATAAAGAAATAAAAAAACAAATATAAAACAAAAGAAATGTAATAATAGTAACGTTGGACATGAAAGAAAAATACGTGTATTTTTTAGTAAGATGAATAAAATACTGTTCCTACTATACAATACACATTATTTTTTTGGTTCGTTCCCCCACTTTATTATTCTTATATATCTTGTTTTTTAATTTCTTTTTATTATTTCCTTTATTTTTTTTTTTAAAGTTGATTTTGCAACTCTTTATTTTTCTCAGGGAACACCAATAACAACATTCCACTGTCTCTGAAATTAGAGTCTATAATTTCACTTCTTTCTCCCCCGGGTCCTGGTGGGGGGTCCAACTGCTTGCTGGTGTTGCTGCCTTGCGCCAAATGGAGAAATCCAAGGGTAATAATATCTGACATGCCACCGTTGAAAGTCCTGAAGTCCCCGAATTGACAAGTTCAAAAGTACCTGACCAGCATCCTGGCTTGTAGCGACTGCTGCTGGACTGGTGGTGCCTTTGGCCCCAGGTCGAGAACCTGGGGGGCCGTGGTGATAACAGAGGACACCCCAGGAGAGGTGCTGGCCTGTAACTGGGCTCTCTGACCCACTGCTGCTGCAGGGGATGTCGGTTGACTAGGGGCTGAAGTCTAAGCGGCTGCATGGACTGTGGTGACTCTTGTGGGCTGCTGCATGGGCTGCTGCTGCTGCATGGATTGCTTGCTGCTGGAACGCCGTAGGAGGGGTTTTCCCCAAAGTACTGCTGAACATAGTCAGATGACTGTGACTGCCAACAGAAGCTGGGAGGAGCACGATGGGCCCCCAAATGTGTGGAGGGGGGGGGGGGGGTAAAATTCACTCTTGCTACTAGTGAGGGAGTAGGTAGCAGTGGAGGAGCGGAGTGCATCGACAGGATTGACAACTGCAGACACTGTGGCAAGTCTTCATCGCCACTGTCTTCCTCCAAGAGGTCCCCTGAGCACCTTTTTGATCTGGATCTTGCTTTCTTGAACTTGTCCCTTGACATAGAGATCAAACTGTCCCTGACATAATTAGCAAAAGCAACAGGGCAGTCATTTTCTTGGCTGTTTACAAACCCCTGAGGATCTCGCCAGACCTTCTACCTGCTTCTGAGACTAACAAGCAGCACATCACTTCTTCTGTCTTGCCTCTCTTCTTCCCCATGCCTGGAGGAGGGGGAGGTGGAAGCGACTCGTCTTCCATGGGGGGGCTGCCATCTTCCGAAGCCCAAAGTCATCATCAACAGGAAGCGCCACCCTCACAGCTCGGACCGATGCCGGACAACACCCTTCATCACTCGAACGACTTCTCAATCCACTGGGCACGTTTTGTTAGCTCAGGGAAGCCTGCCCCTGACTTCTTCTTGTCCGCGAGTGTGTGCATCACGCAGTGACTTGAACCAGCCTTTCAGTGTTCCACAGACTTCCCAGCTTGGTGGCCTGTCTTCCCACAGCTTGGACTTCGGTCAGTGCGCCGGTGATTGGGCAATTTGGTGTCCCACAAGATGGGGTTCTCCTGTAGGAACTCACACCATGGCCTTCTCCTGCTCAGCGTTCAAAGGGGAAACTCGGTTCGCTTGGGCCCTCTTCTTCTTCTGCTGTTGACTTGGTGGCTGGCTGGGTGGTTGACTGGTGGGTACAGAGGCTGCAGAGGATGACCGCGAGGACTGTCTGGATGACCGGGAGGAACCGTCTCTCAAGGCTGGGTTCCTGGCTGGCTTCAGCTGCATCACAACTTCAGGGTCTCAGGGGTCCTGTCAGGTGGCGGCGTCCCTTTGCCAGGACCCGGCCACCCTTCCATCTGCAGGCTTTCTTACACCCAGTGTCTTTCCTTTTGGCATGAGGACGATATTATATTATAATAAATAAATAAAAACTTCTTGGAAGATGCAACTTCTTAGAATGATGTTCATGGAGAGATGTGATCTCTGCGACTGCTGAACGTGCTGTGTTTTGCTACGTTTGCTGCACGCCCCTTTTATACACAAGTCATGTGCACGCTACTAACGCGCTGCACACGCTACGCAATCGTTATGCACACGCTACAAGAACGCTCCAGACACGCTCAACACGCTCTGCACACGCTACACTAGCGTTCCCCACACGCTGGCAGTTGTACAGTACGCTGAGATATTTTGCACACGTTCCATAGACGCTATGCACACGTTCCCAATACGCTCACATAAGTTCAACTTTTGGGTTCAAGTTGCAACACGCTGACTAATACGCTATGAATAAGTTATGAGTAAGTTACGCACACGACCCCAACACGTCCAAGAAATGAGCGTGTATGCATTTTCAGGACGTGTCTCGACGTGTTGACCACTTTTCATACGTTGGTAAACACGCTGTAATGTGACAGGGGCCTAAGGTGGAAACAGTGTGTAACGCACGACCTGTCAACAAGGCAGACAGGTTTATCGCCCAGTCATCTTCGGGCCAGCCCTCGTGCTCGGCAAACGATTCAAACCGACTGATATAGGCATCGATCGAATCAGTTTCTTCTCTGAACAGTGGAGTTTAGGTCTAGGTGCGCAACTTAGTCTGCGGCCTACTGACTCAGAACTGTGTCTATTTCACTGCGATTTTCAGACTTTATTCTTTCCAACTCAATTTGTTTGGCTAAAATCTCCGATTCTGCTTCTGCTCTCGCCCTCTCTGCATCTGCTTTAGCTCTGCAGCTGCACTCTCTGCATCTGCTTTTGCCTTTGATGCAGCAGTTTCTGCCTCTAGATTTCTTTGACAGCCTCAAGCTGCTCCTTTTCAAACTTCCTTCTTTCAGCCCTTTCATCTCTCTCAGTCTTCTGCTGAGATTCAATGAATCCACGCAGTTCATCTCCTGTATATCCCATTTCTTTCCCCAAACTTACTATTCCGCAATGGGAGTAAAACTTTCTTCAGCCATTTCTTTTTCTGATATGTTTTAGCACCACTAAAACAGTTACGCTTATAGACCCGGAAAAAGTTGGTACACAGTTTATCTACTAAACGGTACGAGTACACCAACCAGTGGTAGTGTTCCTAACACAAAGGAGCCTTAATCTTAAACCACAGCTTCTGTGAGAGTTAAGACTAGAACCTCGTTCTTCGTTTCTCTGAACGACCTTTGATTAATACAACCACCCTACACACAAGACAATGCTCAACATCAAAGAACTAAAGGAAATAATTAGAAGAGCTAATTAAAATTACCTTTAGTGGACGCTTCGCCCCAGTACTACTCTAGTACTCACTTTGTTTCCCTCCTGAAACTAATTTGGGCCATGCAATCCTGGCAGGCTCGCCACTTTGTCCAGGACGGGGGAAATCGTGATGGTATTGCTTAAGTGCACTAAGTTGATGTATTATTAGTCAGGCTTAACACACCAAGGTTATCTCTGCACTCATACACGCATATGCACACTCATGCACGCACCAAACATTCACCTCTCTCTGGGAATGGATGTCACGCATTCGTTTCTCTCCTAACACGACTGAGAACAAGAAATACAATTTCTATGCTACTTATAATTAATCATGAACGTCAAATCACACACAATGAAATATCAAAACATAAAAGATCAATACTTCCTAATCCCGGGTTATAATAAAATGACTTCTTACCTGGCCAGTTTTCAAACATACAACCACGCTTTTACACCACACCACAGTTCTTGAACAAGTTTCTTCAAGTCTTCTTCAGCACTGCTTGATGGTGACGCCCTTGGTTGACTGGCTCCAGGTTTCAGGACTGGGTCTTCGTGGTCGTCTCTGGATCTCGACGTAGAACTCTCTTCTTCGTCTCTTTCACCCACCTCTGGTTCAATTTCAGTTTGTCTGTCTTCACCCACCTCTGGGCTTCAAACTTCGTTTTCTTCTCTTCCAGCTTGTCTTTAACTCTAAGACCTTGCTGTCTCTTCTATCTCCCAGACCACGCTTCTCTCGACCCTTTCTCTGTCCTGCCCACTCCTCTCCTCTCTCTCTCTCCTGGTGTTGTTCTTCGACACGTTGTTCTCCCTCAGTTTATATAGGGAGGGAAACAAAGGATTCCCCTTCGGGCCATGCCTTTGTCCACGCTGCTTCACAAACCCCTAGTTCACAAGTACCCTGAATTCTCCACTCGCTACATTCCACACACATCAGCATTTACACACACCCCTACCTAATTGATTAGCAAACACACACTTAGCCCCAGATGGACATCGAAAATTCCCGCCGACTTCGGTGGTCAGTTAACACAGTAATTATCTTAAGGAGGGCTGCTACAACCTCCACACGCATTCAACCAGCCTGACAATAGAACCAACACAGTGACCCACGGCAATACCATCCAAACAATTCCAAGACTCCTGCTCTTCACTGACTGTTTACACAAGACCCTCAGCTGACTGAGCATTTAGCGCTCACTTGGGGGGCCGAAGTCGTAGTGGTTACATTCCTTCCCCCTTTCGCCACCGGCAGGTCCGAACTCTCTCCTAGGTGTTGTTTGTCATCTGACCACTCCGGCCTCCTTCACACAGTTCGGCCGTGTGCGGTGGGTAAGGTACCCTGGTTAATTAGTCAATTACCTATTTGTATACCACGTACAATGTCCCTTTGTCTCCAAGCGTCTAATGCCCTTTTGTGAGAGGTTTCACGCTCCTTCACACACACACACACACACACACACACACACACACACACACACACACACACACACCCCACCCATCTTCACCTACTTTTCTTCACTCCTTCCCATTTCAACCAGCCAGGAAGTCCCCTCTTCCATACCCGCCCCCTCTCCCCTCATGACGCAAGTTCCAAAGTGGGTGGCAGTTTTCCCACGACCGACAGACACACCCCGCTGCCTGCCGACTCTCCCTGCACTCCAGAGAACCAGGGAGCACCTGACAGACACCCCCCGCTGCCTGCCCACTCTCCCCTGCACTCCGGAGAACCAGGGAGCACCTCACAGACACACCCCGCTGCCTGCCCACTCTCCCTGCACTCCGGAGAACCAGGGAGCACCTGACAGACCCCGCTGCCTGCCCACTCTCCCTGCACTCCGGAGAACCAGGGAGCACCTGACAGACCCCGCTGCCTGCCCACTCTCCCTGCACTCCGGAGAACCAGGGAGCACCTGACAGACACCCCCCACTGCCTGCCCACTCTCCCCTGCACTCCGGAGAACCAGGGAGCACCTCACAGACACACCCCGCTGCCTGCCCACTCTCCCCTGCACTCCGGGGAACCAGGGAGCACCTGACAGACCCCGCTGCCTGCCCACTCTCCCCTGCACTCCGGAGAACCAGGGAGCACCTGACAGACCCCGCTGCCTGCCCACTCTCCCTGCACTCCGGAGAACCAGGGAGCACCTGACAGACCCCGCTGCCTGCCCACTCTCCCTGCACTCCGGAGAACCAGGGAGCACCTGACAGACACCCCCGCTGCCTGCCCACTCTCCCCTGCACTCCGGAGAACCAGGGAGCACCTGACAGACACACCCCGCTGCCTGCCCACTCTCCCTGCACTCCGGAGAACCAGGGAGCACCTGACAGACCCCGCTGCCTGCCCACTCTCCCTGCACTCCGGGAGAACCAGGGAGCACCTGACGGACAGACCCCGCTGCCTGCCCACTCTCCCTGCACTCCGGAGAACCAGGGAGCACCTGACGACACACCCCGCTGCCTGCCCCACTCTCCCCTGCACTCCGGAACCAGGGAGCACCTGACAGACCCCCGCTGCCTGCCCACTCTCCCCTGCACTCCGAGAACCAGGGAGCACCTGACAGACCCCCCGCTGCCTGCCCACTCTCCCCGCACTCCGGAAACCAGGGAGCACCTGACAGCACCCCGCGCCTGCCGACTCTCCCGCACTCCGAGAACCAGGGAGCCCTGACAGACCCCCCCTGCCTGCCACCTCCCCGCACCCGGAGACCAGGGAGCACCTGACGACACACCCCGCTGCCTGCCCACTCTCCCTGCACTCCGGAGAACCAGGAGCACCTGACAGACCCCGCTGCCTGCCCCCCCCTCTCCCTGCACTCCGGCAGAACCAGGGAGCACCTGACAACACCCCCCCGCTGCCTGCCCACTCTCCCTGCACTCCCGAGAACCGGAGCCACCTGACACACCCCCCCCCCCCCCCCCCCCCCCCCCGCTGCCTGCCGACTCTCCCTGCACTCCGGAGAACCAGGGAGCACCTGTCACACTGCCAGGAAGACGGTAAAACCGGGCGTCGGGTCGTTAAAGCGTCTGTTGCTGAGGGCGACCGTCGCTTTCCCCGGTACTGTGCACTCGCACTTTACCTCCTTCCCTCTTGTTTCTGCTGGGCAAGGTTGGGCTTCCTTCGTCTCTCAGCCGCCGCCTACCCTCCTCCACTCGCCAGCCCCCCCCCCCCCCCCTCCCCCGTCTCCCCTCTTCCTCCTCCTCTTTCTGCCTCATGGAATCTCCTTGAATCTCTTAGACTCCCCTCCTCTTCTCTCTCCCTTTCGATTGTGTCGATTAATTGTACACAGACTGTCTTTCTAAAGTTCTTCACATCTCTTTCTCTCATTCTCTGCTTCTACAGATGCCTGTGCGTAAGCATTTGAGTCTGCTATTGACTCTCTCTCTCTCTCTCTCTCTCTCTCTCTCTCTCTACCTGCCCCTATGTGCCTGCTTATCTGTCTGTCTGTCCATGTGATTTTTCAGGCTCTCTTCGCGCTCCCCTCCACCCACCCAACCTGTCTGGCCCAGTCGTCAGTGATTTTAGTTGTGGGGCCACGTTACTGGCCAGGAACTCGCTTCCCCTGCTTCGCATACAGGTCCCATGCCCTCCTTCCCACTCCTCATAGAGTTCTCTCTCTCTCTCTCTCTCTCTCTCTTCTCTCTCTCTCTCCTCTCTCTCTCTCTAACTTGTCTGGCCCAGTCGTCAGTGATTTTAGTTGTGGGGCCACGTTACTGACCTGCAGGAACTTACTTCCCCTACTTCGTATACAAGTCCCATGCCCTTCTTCCCACCCCTCATCCCCCCCTCTCTCTCTCTCTCTCTCCTCTCTCTTCTCTCTCTCTCTCTCCTCTCTCTCAAACTGTGGCCCAGTCGTCAGTGATTTTAGTTGTGGGGCCACGTTACTGACCTGCAGGAACTTATTTCCCCTGCCCTTCTTCCACCCCTCATCCCCCTCTCTCTCTCTCTCTCTCTCTCTCTCTCTCTCGGCCTACCTGCCCCCCCCCCCTCTCTCTCTCTCTCTCTCTCTCTCGATACGACATCCTCTGCCATGGCTTTTGGGATTCGGGCAAACGAGGGGCGGCAGGTTATATTAGGAAGGAAGCAGACCCAGCGTAGGGTGGTTCCCGCGCCAGTTATGTGGGGCGACTGTCGTTCACAAGAAGGCTGCACTCGGCTGTCCTGTGTCTGTGAGCTGACCCATAGGTCCGTGACGAAAGCTGCTGGCGGGGACGACAAAACTGGGCCAGTCACGGCGCTTGCGCAAAGCCGCTGAGAGTGCTTTAAAAGCGAGGCTGGGAGCACACGTTGTGCTAAAGCAAAATGGCGGCTGTTATCGTGCAAGGGTTCTGTTCCAGTGTGGTTCCCTTTTCAGTGTCGGGGTGGATGTTCATGGCAGGCACCAAACAAATAGTCGTCAGCCTACAGGGACGTTCTCATTTGAATTTGTTTAAGTACACACTTCATTTGTAAGTGATTCTATTTGTGCGCGCGCGCGCGCCCACACACACACACACACACACACACACACACACACACACACACACACACAGAGAATGACAATGATAGTTGTCATTCAGTTTATTCACAGAAAGGTAGCGCTCATTAATGAAAGGTGTGTGCGTCTGCACCAATCAATCCACATTACAATAACAACAACAACAAACACGGCATTTTGATATTGCATACCCTCTCATTTGAAAGACATTGTATAAGTGTACTGATGATTTTTAATAACAATATTACAATGCGAAGACATCAAAATGCTGAATTTGAAAGCATTAGGGATTCTGAGAATTCGCTGATATCGGGTCCTTTCTGAGCTTTAACACAACCGGACGACATGAGAGAGAAAGAAGACAGACAGAGATATAAACAGAAAGGAGAGACAAGGAAAATAATAAGCGGTTTTCTCGAAGAAAATTCAGTCCTGATAAGACCCCCTGCCGAACTATAAACAACATGAACTTCTTCTTCTTTGCGAACGCCTTGGTCTACACGGTCAGTTTTCTCCAGCTCTTGTAGATTGCCGTAGAGCTTCGTCATTAGAGCTGTCTCTGTTGCCGTAGAGCTTCGTCATTAGAGCTGTCTCTGTTGCCGTAGAGCTTCGTTATTAGAGCTGTCTCTGAGACAAACAACATGAACTGAATTTCAAACGCTTGTGCTCCTTTCAATGCAGGCTTGAAAAAAAAATTTTTTTTCTTTTTTTTTTTTTTGGTCGATATATGTTCATTGTCACTAGTTTGCTGCAATGTTGAAGTGCAGCAGAATCACTCTGTTGCTAAATTGATGGCCTTCAGAATCACTCTGTTGCTAAATTGATGGCCTTCAGAATCACTCTGTTGCTAAATTGATGGCCTTCAGAATCACTCTGTTGCTAAATTGATGGCCTTCAGAATCACTCTGTTGCTAAATTGATGGCCTTCAGAATCACTCTGTTGCTAAATTGATGGCCTTCAGAATCACTCTGTTGCTAAATTGATGGCCTTCAGAATCACTCTGTTGCTAAATTGATGGCCTTCAGAATCACTCTGTTGCTAAATTGATGGCCTTCAGAATCACTCTGTTGCTAAATTGATGGCCTTCAGAATCACTCTGTTGCTAAATTGATGGCCTTCAGAATCACTCTGTTGCTAAATTGATGGCCTTCAGAATCACTCTGTTGCTAAATTGATGGCCTTCAGAATCACTCTGTTGCTAAATTGATGGCCTTCAGAATCACTCTGTTGCTAAATTGATGGCCTTCAGAATCACTCTGTTGCTAAATTGATGGCCTTCAGAATCACTCTGTTGCTAAATTGATGGCCTTCAGAATCACTCTGTTGCTAAATTGATGGCCTTCAGAATCACTCTGTTGCTAAATTGATGGCCTTCGTCACATGTAACACCGCGGAGAGGTTGTCAAAAAAACCGTTATCCTCCGACAAGATGGCGCGTATCGCTGTCTTCATCATGTTGTTTCACTGTCTAACAGCAGAGTGGTTCACGGCCAATAGAATGCACTTTGAGCCATTGCTTCGAGCAGCTTTTTACTACATAATGCCGCAGATTGAGTCTCCTTCGTCTCTGTATGTCTCCCCCCCCCCCCCCCTGCCCTTCTTCCTTAACCTTCATTCTCACTCAGACCCCACCCCCCCCCCCCCCCCTACACGCCGCCCTCCCCGATTCTTCCTCATGCAACTCCATATTTCCTCCCTACCCTCTCATGTCTCAGTGAGGCAATGTGTCTGATCGGTCAGCTCTCTTTCTCACGCTTGGTCTGTTTGTCTCACTATCTGTTCCTCTGTGTGTATGTATGTATGTATGTATGTGTGTGTGCGTGTGTGTATGTATGTATGTGTGTATGTATGCGAGTCAATAAGCCTCTCGTCTGTTGGTCTCTCTGTCTCTCCTTTATTCTATGTGCGTGCGTGTGTGCGTGTGTGTGTGTCTGTCTTCCTCTCTCTCTCTCTCTCTCTCTCTCCTCTCTCTCTCTCTCTCTCTCTCTCTCTCTCCGCTTCCCTTCGACAGAAACTTACAATATATCCTTTATAGCCCTTCCTACTCAAACCCAATTCTACCATACCACCCCCAACCCCACCCCCATCCCCCAGCCACATGACCCATTCTTCTTCTCTTGCTGTTCTGGCCATTTGGGAAGTTGGCTCTTCAAGGACGCCAATTAAACGCTGCCACGGGGTTTAGGGGAGGGGTATGCGGGAGGCGGGGGGGGGGGGGGGGGGGGGGGAGGCAACCCGCGCGCAGGTCAAAAAGGAAACAAACCCAGCGTTCATTTATTCAAGCGGCATCGCTTTCACTAGGCTGCGCTCTTCCCTTTCTGTATTCTGAAGCAGCTTAAGCCTTCTCCGTCTCTTTGTCCGTCCCCCCACCTCCCCCGTTCCCTCAAACCCCAATCAACCACTGCCCACTCTCTCTCTCTCTCTCTCTCTCTCTCTCTCAGACCGCACAAACAATATACCCTCTGCAGCCCTACCTTCTCTTACGCAATTCCATTTACACCTTACAAAACCTTTACCCCCACCCCTACCCTGCGCTCCCCTGAACCACTCTTCTTCACTAACGCTCTCCCTGCCATTTGAAAGTGGGCTTTTCCGTGGTACGTAGGAGGCCAGTTCTATTGCAAATTTAAATGAACAAGACCTGACGCCACCACGGGTTCTGGAACCCGCAAAAATATCAATAAAACAAACAAACAAACTGGCGACGGGCCGCTCGCAAGGCAGGTTAATTAATGAGGGCAACGTCGTTTCCAATGGGCGGCCCCTGTCTTTTGTTTCTGTGAGCCAGGCTGAACCTTCCTCGTGTCGAAAGTATGTCTGCCCTCAACACCAACCCCCCCCCCCCCCCCGCTCTCCTCCCCCCTCTCTCTCTCTCTCTCTCTCCTCTCTCTCTCCCTCTCTCTCTCTCTCTCTGTCAGAGCTCCATCTCTTTATTCTGTGTCTCCACTTCCCCACCCACCTCTCTTTCTTTCTCTGTCGCTCTCCCGTCCCTCCCACACTCTCTTCCTCTACTTACAAAATGCATTCTATTATTCTAAACTGCTATGTAGTCATTGTTGTTTATGAGTTTATATGCAGTCTATGCAATTGTTTTCCAATATATTTAGATACCTTTCCTTGTTTGAGGGCTGGATGAAAAAAAACAAAAAAAAACAGCCACTGACTTGTGCTTATTCCTTTCCTCATTAACAACATTTGTCGTTCTCTCTCTCTCTCTCTCTCTCTCTATCTCTCTCTCTCTCTCTCTCTCTCTCTCTCTCTCTCTCTCTTATTCGCTCCCTCTCTCTCTCTGGATATATGAATAGTCTGCTTATCATTGTAGAATAGGTTTACAGTACTGTTTCGTGGAATTGTCACTTTGATATGTGTCCAAGGTGCTGGAGTGGCTCCACAGGCTGCTGCGATCGGCTTGGAGAAACCAGAAAATCAGCGGCCAGTGGATGACGGCAGATGGTGTGTACATCCCGAAAAGAGCAAAACTCAAGTGACATCAGCCAGTTCAGGCCAATATCACTACTGAACGTCGAAGGGAAAATCTTCTTCTCATGCCATGACAGCAAGGCTGACCAAGTACCTGATGGAAAACAATACTTGGATGTGTCAGTCCCAGAAAGGTGGCATCCCAGGCGTGGCTGGCTGTGTAGAACACGCCACAATGATCTGGGACGCAATCCAAAAAGCAAAACAGAAAAGAGAGACTGGACGTAGTGTGGCTTGATCTGGCAAACGCATATGGAATCTGTGCCCCATGAGATGATACAGTTGGCTCTTGAGATGTACCATGTGCCAAAGATATCCGCGACATGCTCAAGAAGTACTTCAATGGCTTCTCAATGCGGTTCTCTACCAAGGGAGTACACAACTGATTGGATCAACTTGGAAGTGGGCATTGCAATGGGCTGTGCAATTTCCCCGATACTGTTCGTGCTGGCAATGGAAACTCATCTTGAAAGCAGCAACAAACAACGCGAGACAAACAGACCTTGGCGATGGATACAAGATGCCTCCTCTCAGGCCTTCATGGATGACACTACAGTGATTTCATCCAGAGAAGACGAGACACGTCATGTGCTGGAGAGGCTGGACGACATAGTTGCCTTATCCAGAATGAAGTTCAAGCCAAAGAAATCACGGAGTCTCTCACTGAGGAAGGAAAAGTGGCCGAATCTGTGGTCTTCATGTTGCCAACCAGGCCATTCCAACAGTCACAGAAGAAACCAGTCAAGAGCCTTGGAAGATGGTATGATGATACGCTGAAAGAACACAAAGAGCAAAAGAAACCAAGCAGATGGCGGAAGAAGGCTTGGAGACCATTGACCAGTGTGGGCTCCCTGGCAAATACAAGGTCTGGTGTCTGCAGTTCATGCTGATACCAAGCTCCTATGGCCCTCTGATGATATATGACATCTGCACCAGCACAGTGGAAGCCAAAAATCAACAAGTTCACAAGGAAATGGCTTGGTGTCCCACCCTGTCTGACTGACATCGCGCTGTACTGTCGCCAAGCAAAGCTCAAACTACCACTGAAATCCATCCTGGAGGATACAAAGCAGGGAAGATCAGACTTCAAAGCATGCTGGAGGACTCAGGAGACAAGGTGGTAGAAGCAATCAAGCCCCAGCTGAAGACAGGCAGAAAATGGAAAGTTCAAGAGGCGATGGATTCTGTAAAAGAAAGTCTCAAGATCAGAGAAATAACAGGACACACACAGACCAACAGACAAGGACTGGGGTTGACCAAAACTGAATGGTGGTCAAAGGCCAAAGGAAAAGCCAAAAGAGACATGATGATTCAGATGAGAAAAGAAGAAGACCAAAAAAGACTCCAAAAAGCAGTCCAGCAGAGCCAGCAAGGGCAATGGACAACGTGGGAGAATGCACTCCAAAGAAGTCTAACTTGGAATGACATTTGGCACATGGCCCCTCTCAGGATCAGCTTCATTCGCAGATCTGCATATGACCTTCTGCCCTCAAATGCAAACCTGGTGAAGTGGGGGGAAAACAGACGATCCTGCATGCCCTCTCTGCCATGAAAAACAAACAGTGGAGCATGTTCTAAGCTCATGTAAAGTAGCCCTGGCTCAAGGAAGGTACACATGGAGGCACAACCAAGTGCTCAAAGAGATTGTACAAGTAGTCTGGGCTAGTACCAACACCACAAAAGGGAGAATCAGGACTCCAAAAGCACCCGCAACATTCTTCACGGCAGGAGGCAGCAAATCATGGCCAAGAACAACAGTGCCACTCGAAACATGCAGGCAGAGTCTGCTGGATTGGGGCAGATGACTGGGAGTGCACTGCAGACCTCCCAGAATGGAAGAGTCACCCAGAGATCATCAGCAAGAGTGGCATGAGACCAGACATAGTAGTCCACTCTAAGTCAACCAAGCAGCTGATCATGATCGAGCTCACGTGCCATATGAGAACAGAATGGAGGCAGCTCAAATCTACAAGACTGAAAAGTATGCTGATCTGGCAAACGGCCTGAGGAGAGAAGGCTATCAGGTCAAAGTCCTCACTGCAGAAATTGGAGCTAGGGGATTTGTAGGAACGTCTGCATACAGCCTCATGAAACGGCTCTCAGTTGCAGGGAAGGAAAAAACCAGAGCCCTGAAAGCAATGGCAGAAGCGGCAGAGAGGTGTTCAAGCTGGATCTGGTCAAGGAGGAACAAAAGTCAACTTCATAAGGCTTAATTTCCCTACAAATATCAGGTGTCCCTGTGGCTCAGTGGTTAAAGCGCGAGTCATTAAGTAGAAAATGAGCATGTCCAGAGGGTCATGGGTTCGAATCCCAGCCATGGCTCGTCCCAAGATGGGAAAAAAAAAAGGGGTAGCAGAGGGACATCCGGAGTCATGAACCGGGTGTGGCCCAACCCCCCTAGAGTGTCGGGAGATAAGGGCCGAAACACTTGCTTGAAGGGGGCTTCTCTTCTGAGGACTCTCTGCTGCCACGCTCTCCACGAGTTTCTTTCTACTGTGTTGCAATAATGCATGCACGACAAGGACAGATTGCAAGACTAGGCTTTGCCTCAAATTTTCATCCTTGCGTATCAAAGATCAATCAATCAATCAGTCTCGCTGTCATGTGTTTATACGGAAAGATGGCAGATCGCAATGTTTCTGAGCGTGTGTAAAACACTGAACGGCTGACTGTCACGCCAACAGTTGCTGGCAGCGGTTCTGAGTCACAGACGCGCGGGCTGGGAGGTGTCGTGATGTCGATTCCCATCAGAGGCATGAACACGACATGCAACCATTTAGCCCTGGCCGGTTTCTACCAAGAGCCGGGTGTGCTGTGTATGAACTCACAGGGGAAGTTTGGAACCACACACGGTCGAGCTTCATCTTCAATGGATGCGTCTCCGAGAATGCCGTGTTAGTCTTCAGACCAGTACTTAAAGTGTAACTCACCCCCTATATAGTGATTGTTAGGTATCTCTCAGGCTTTCTCGAGTGTGGGATAAACTGTGGACTGTACACGCAGCAGAATACAGCCCTGTCATGCTGCCTCACTCTGAAAAATGGAACTTCTTAGCAGCATCTTCATCATCATCATCGATCATTGTAGACAAGTATCAAAGTATGCAGATCTTCGTGCCCGCTCTCGCGGTGCCTTCGGTTTCTATGTCCCCCCTCCCAAGACCGCTCCTGTTGTGAGTCCGAGTCGAAGTCTTTCACAATCAACAAGTCTATGGGGACCGTCGCTGATCGGAGATGACGGTGCCTTTTAGAGCGACGGGGAAGCCTGCTCACGCTGGCTCCACGGTTAAGCAATTGTTATCAGCAGGGGGGGGGGGGGGGGGGGGGGGGAGGGGGGGGGGGGGGGGGGGGCGTAATGGCGATAGGTCAGCGTCTGATGGATCAAAACAGGCACCATGAACACTGCCGAGCGACTCGTCAGCATTGCAGTGTCTTCTCTGGTGGGGTTCCCACCGGGACGACTTCATAGTTACTGCTTCCAAGCGCGCTGTCATGCTTGGACTGCAGCAGGACACACCTGGGTGTGCGTGTGGAAGGGGGGGGGGTGGGGGGGAGGGGGAGAGAGAGAGAGAGAGAGAGAGAGAGAGAGAGAGAGAGAGAGAGAGAGAGAGAGGAGAGAGAGAGAGAGAGAGAGAGAGACGAATGAACGGTGTGGGAATTATGCTACTGGAGGACACGGAAGGTGAAACAGCAGAAAAAATGATAATCATGAAAAAAAGAATACAAAGAAAAGAAAAAAGGTTGATAACACCAGACTGAAACCAAGTCCAAGCCAGGACAAGTAATTGTTATAGGGCGCGTCGTACTTTTAAATCCCTTCCACAACCAGAGAAAAATTATCCAGATGGCATCGCATCTGCAATTTTTAAAGACAATTTCGGTACGCTTTCGCCTTGGCGAAAATGTGAATAAAATATACGGTGATGTTCTATTCTTGAGGAAGGTCCGTCTGGTGATAACTTAGAAATCTAAACCAGTTTTCTTATCAAATGCCTGACATTATTCAGTTACGAAAAGGGGGGAAGGGGGGAGTTTAGCAATAATCATGACAGAAATAGTAATATCCAATCCCACCCCGTTTTATTGCAAATGAAAAACAGCATAAAACTCGGGGTGAGAGATAGCGCCATGTTTATTTATTATGGGATCCCTTGTAGAGAACGAGTAAATCTACATTTGATGCTTTGGTATCACGAAATCTCTCTCTCTCTCCCCTCTCTCTCTCTCTCTCTCTCTCCCAGTAGGGGGGGGGGGGGTAGTCAGTTACATATTCATTCTCTCTCAATTGTTTCTCTTTCTCTAAAGTTTGTCTGTCCGTCCGTCCGTCCGTCGTCCGTCCCCCCCCCCCCTCTCCCCTCTCTCTCTCTCTCTTCTCTCTCTCTCTCTCTCCCCTCTCTCTCTCTCTCTTCCTCTGTCTGTATGTCTGTCTGTAGTGGGAGGGGGGTGTCAGTTATATGTTCTTTCTCCTTTCTTTCTCCAACTGTTGCTTCCTCTCTTTTTTCTAAAGTCTGTCTGTCCGTCTGTGCTTCTCTCTCTCTCTCTTCTCTCTCTCTCTCTCCTCTCTCTCTCTCTCTCTCTCTCGCTCGCTCGCTGTGCCTTCTCTTTCTTCTTCTCCATCTTTTCTCCTCCCTCACCGCCTCTTGTTGCTCTTGTCATACTATGCCATCTTCTGTACAATAAACACACACACACACACAGACGCACACAGACACACACACACACACACACACACACACACACACACACACACACACACCTTTTCCCGAAGCTACTTTCCCCGCTTCACTCAAAAGCACAGCTACAAACATACAGTCTCGTCCCGCCAATGTCCAGCAGAACCAGCAGTGTTAGATCATGACTCGGATAACCAACCCACTGGAGGAGACCCTGCGCTAAGGAGGCTGAAGGACGGACATCCCTACTGCCAGATGACGTGTTTTCGTTTCACACAGCTTAGAACTTGTCTATAAGTCTAGAAGCTGAAAATTACTGTTGTTATTCTTCTATTTATTGTACGATGTTCATTGTTTTGATGGTACTTGTGATTTCTTTTCTCATGAAGACAGCGATGAATATGGACTTCTGATGCTATAGATGTCCAACACAGCGGACAAATCCGCTCTATACTCAGATCAGGTTTTCCCCTTCGAAAAAACTGCATTGACACTTCAGCTGCACTGTTTTCGTCTCGTGTTGACCGGGTCTGACTAGAGATATCACCTACTAATTTTGATATTCCCATTTTCGTCGATTCGAAAAACAAACAAACAAACAAACAAACAAACAACGGTTGAACTTTACGTAAGATTACTTTGGAGTTAATTTCAGCTTTTGTCCTCATTGTAGGTCAGTCGTCTTTCAAGGTAGCAAAAGGTCCTCGTCAACAAAATGGCGCCCTAGATGCGGACCGTCCCCCATCAAATGATTCAGCCAAAGTAAAAACAAAAACAAAACAAACAAACAAGGTTCTTCCGTGTGGACCTCCATGACAAAAAAAAAAGGTGGATGAGAGGGGGTAGGGAGAGGGGGGTGGGGCCACAGAAGGGATCGTAGGGTCACAGCAGCGGACTGCAGACTTGACCCGGCGCACTGAACCAGTCAGCCACGATGAATGGAAAAGGACGACACAGAAGGAGCAGAACCACAAGACCAGCCGTGCATCGGTTACCGTCGGCAGTTTACAGACCGGGGGGTCGCGGGTTCGATTCCCATCAGAAGCATATACTTGCGGGACGTTCCAGCCCTGGCCCGGCAAGCGATGTCTGGAATCACGGTGTGGAGTTTCATCCACTTCATGGATTCGTCTCTGGAGGTGTTGCACACACATTTTCTGACCAAAACACTGCAGGTGCCTGTATATCTCTCGGGCCTGGTTGATGCAGGAATGTGTCGAGGAGGTAAGGAAGCGTGGGGAAGCAATTCTGTTACATAATCTCTTGCCAGACTGGACTTTCACAGCATCATCTATCGATCACAATGGAAGGAAAAAAAAGTCTCAAATTCTGTGGACCTTTTCTTTTAGTTCTGGAGCGCGATGAAATTGAGACAGTACATAAAAGGGGGATGGGGGAGGAGGAGAGAAACGAAATGAGCGCCAAAGATCTTACGACAAGAACAAAAAAAAGTCAGCAAAAAATAAAAAAAAAAATAAAAAAATAAAAACCAACAACAGCCTGGCTCCTATCCATTTCATCGCAGCGTTCTGGTTTGGGCCTCCAAACCCAAATTCTCTCTGGCTCTGCTGCCGCAGCCAAAGTCTGTGATGTTGTTTTGTGGGCTGTAAAACTGTTTTCATGCGATATTTCTGTCCCCGACTTGATTTCAGCTGTGGCACTTAAACCCTGACTTATATACAGTTTTTTGTGATGGGAGAGGTCAGCATGACCGGCCGGTGGTGGGTGGAAAAGGGGAAAGGTGAACGGACGGTTAAAACATTTACACGCTGAAAATGGATGCAACCTTATATATCAACAGAGAAGAAAGAAGACCGCCATAGCGGCAGACAGAAGTTACAAAAACACTGGAGACAGACAGACAGAGAGAGATTGGGAGAGAGAGACAGGCAGACAGAAAAAGACAGATAGAGAAAGAGAGAGAAACACGAGGGAAAAGAAAACAGAGAGAGGAGCCCAGTCAGACGGACGAACGCAAGACAAAAGGAGAGACAAATGCTGAAAAACAAACGGACAGAGGGGACAGTCACGGAAACAGAAACGCAAGGGATATGACGAAAGAGCAAGGCCTTTCAAATAGCATGCAAATTAAGTCCTACTCCCTGACAGATATTCTGATGCAATGATCACACACCACAGACGCACGCACGCACGCAGCACGCACGACGCACGCACACACAACACACACACACACCACACACACACCACAAAACACTGCCCACGTCCATCCTTCCCCACAATCCACCCCCTCCACAGACTGACAGAGGGGAGAGAGAGAGAGAGAGAGAGGAAAAGGGGGGGGGGGGGGGGGGGGGGGAGACGGAGATTCGCATAGTGACAGGAAAAAAAATCCAAATAGTATGCTGACATAATTCTTCTTCATGGATAAATCCATCTGATCAAACCCGTAACAAAAAGCGCTAGTACAGTCCATGCCTCCATCCGTTCATTCCTGGTTCACCTCCCACCCCACCCCACCCACAGCCCATTCGCCCCCCTCTCTCTCTCTCTTTTCTCTCTCTTTTCTCTCTCTCTCCTTCTCTTCTCTCTCTCTCCTCTTTCCCATACATGCACACTGAACCTCATTCCTCCCACAACGGGTTTTTACGCTGACAACGGCGAGGATGTTGGGTGATGATGATAGTGATACTACTAAAGTGGATGATGATAGTGATAGTACTGAAGTGGTGGTAGTGTAGTAGTAGCACAGCTGCCGTAGCAGCAGCATCAGGAATGGGACAAAAGTTGACACTGCTGTAAAGAAGGGAAGAGGGTGGGGGTTTGGGAGAGAAAGACAGGGTAGAGGAAGAAAGGAGACGAAGAAGAAGAAGAAGAAGAGATGATGATGATGATGATGTGATGATAAAGAAACCAGAAGAAGGGAAACAAGAAGAAAAAGAAGAACAAAGGTGAAGACCATAACGAAAAACTAGACAAAGGAAAAAGAAACAGGCAGGGGTTGTGACGAAGAGAAAAGAAAAAAAAAAAGGTGGAAGCCAGATTAAGAAAAAAGAAAGAAAAAGAAAATCTTGAAGATTAAGCGTGAAAAATAAGCCCGAAGCCTACCTAGGAATCGATAAGACAACCCCATCAAACTCGGGGCACAAAGGACGGGTTTTGTATCCACGCCACGAGGCAGACTCCTCGGCCTTACAACGCTGTACAGATCGATGCCTTTCCATCTTATCCCTGGCAGAGTTGCAGAGAAACATGGACAGCGCGTTGGAGGGAAAGAGGAAGGAAGGAAGGAAAAAGGAGAGAGAGAGAGAGAGAGAGAGAGAGAGAGAGCGACAGCGAGAGAGAAAGAGGAGGGAAAGTGAAAGAACAAAAGGAGAGAGAGAAAAGACAGAGAGAGAGTGGAGGGAAAAGGAAGGAAGAAAAGGAAAGAGAGAGAGAGGAGAGAGAGAGAGAGAGAGAGAGAGAAAAGAGAGAGAGAGGAGAGGATGGAAAAGAAAAGGAGACAGAGAGAGAAAGTGAAAAATGGAATGGGGGGAGAGAGAGCGGGGGAGTGAGAAGAAAGAGGAGAGAAGGAGAGAGGGAGGGAAAGAACAGAGGAGCGGGGGGGTGAAGAAAGAGAGGAGCAGAAGGAGAGAGGGAGGAAAGGGGGGGAGGACAGAGAGAGAGAGAGCGGGGGGGTGAGAAGAAAGAGAGGAGCAGAAGGAGGAGGGAGGAAGGGAGGGAGGAACAGAGAGAGAGAGCGGAGGAAATGAGAAGAAAGAGAGGAGCAGAAGGAGAGAGGGAGGGAAAGGGGGGGAGGGAACAGAGAGAGGAGCGGGGGAGTGGAAGAAAGAGAGGAGCAGAAGGAGAGAGGGAGGAAGGGAGGGAGGAACAGAGAGAGAGGGGGGGGGGGGGGGGGAGACAGAAACCGACAGAATAGAGACCGAGACAAAGAAATAGAGACAGGGCAGGGAAGAGGGATGGAGGGAAAAGAGAGAGACGGAGGAGAGGGAGTGAGAGCGGATGGACAGACAGACAGAGAGAAGAGAGAGATGGTTTACGACACACCCGTCAACAATCGGTGCAAACAAAAAAGTCGGACGGGTGACAAACGGACCGAAACGCGTTGCGCAGACGGACCCAGAGACACGATCATGAAAAACCCTAAAAGAGTGCCCCCTTCCCTTAGCCGCCCCCCCCCCCCCCCGCCCCCCTCAATAAACAACCTCAGAATTTGAATAATGGCATACGCACCATCCGCTCCCAAACCTTCTTGTTTAGACGGTTTTTCAGTCCAACAGGAAAAAGATTATTTTAAAAAACGTCTTTACGTCATTTCCAAATAATATATAAAAACACACTATAAACATTCATATTATGTCACACGTAATCCATTTCTCTGCGCAGTTCACGCACTACGCGAATCATGCTTAACCCATGAATCTGGCGGCGCCGCTGCCCTTTTTGCGTTGAACAAAGCAAAAACTCCCGCGCAGTTCATGAAGAGACAAAAATCCCCCTTTCTTAGTGCACGAACCACGCAAATACTTCAATCTGCTCTCCTGACGACCGCTCTGCTCTTGATCGATGCAGGATGGGAAAGACTTTTGTTGGGAACAGTCAATCTGATAAGGAAATTACGAATACGGATTGTGGAAACGAACAAAATACCGAAAAACATTCTTGCGAAAAATTTGGTAAAACTTTTATTAGTAAGATCACCGTGTAGAAGAATAGAAAAAAAGAAACACATAACACCCATTAATCATTCACATTCAACGAGTGTGTGTGTGTGTGTGTGTGTGTGTGTGGGGGCGCGCGCGCGCGCGCGCGTGTGTGTGTGGTGTGTGTGTGTGTTGTGTGTGTGTGTGTGTGTGTGTGTGTGTGTGTGTGTGAGGTGTGCGTGCGCGGGCATGTATGTATGCGCGCGCGCGCGTGTGGTGTGCACGCATGGCATCTTTTGTGTGCGTGCATGTGTGCAAGCATATAGGAGGCGGTGTTGGGGTGCGTGAAAAGTGTTAGTTATCTTCAGAACATAAATTAAACATTTGAGTTTCTCTCTCTCGCTCTCTCTCTCTCTCTCTCTCTCTCTTCTCTCTCTCTCTCTCTCTGTGTGAGCGCTCGCGCGCGCGCGCGCGCGCGCGCGCGTATGTGTGTGTGTGTGTGTGTGTTAGCGCGCGCACGTGTGTAAACTTCGTTACCATGACCGAGTGAACTTAACAAGTGGACGAAAATGAAGACTCTTGCTTCTTATGAAAGAAATCGCAAACCGAATTCAAGATGGCAATCCAGGTGAGCAGTGAAGTGTTAACAAACAAACAATAAAAAATTTTTTTAAATAAACAAACCACCAATCATGACAAGCACTGGAAACAGACTGGGGCCGGAGAATTAAAAACAAAATTGCTCGAGAATGAGTCAAAAAGAAAACAATAGTAAAGGGAGAGAGAACAAACGATCATTCGAAACAAAATACAAACATACATATCAACAACCCTCTACGAGAGAGAGAGAGAGAGAGAGAGAGAGAGAGAGAGAGAGAGAGAGAGAGAGGATAGAGAGAGAGAGAGAGAGAGAGAACAGTGCTTAAAAGCAGAGTCCTAGTCGAGCAGCTTCTTCTTCTTTCTCGTTCGCTTAAAGTCGAGCAGCAAACGGCACGTTATCATGACGAATTCTCCACAATGTCACAAAGGCAAGGAAGGCCACAACCGGAAGGAAAGAACCCTACGTTGGTTTGTTTTTCTTTTCCTCCCCCAGGGAACTACGTTGGAAGCGGAACTGCCTGCTTCCCCGGCCTTCTTGCTGGCTTTCTTCTGAGAGTTGTTGACTACAGAAACGCAGGAAACGAGCGTCTGGTTCTACGCAGTGGGACGCACAAGGTATCCGAAGTGCTTGACATGGTAATTATTTTGTTTCTGCTTTTGCTCTGTCTGAGGACAGGTTTCTAAGACCGCAACGAAGGGCAGTTGCCATCAACATTTTTTTTTCTCCTAAAGAAACACTTCATTTCACGTAAATCGTTTATCAAGAATGTTTCTTTTTTACTCCCTTAAACTTTACATCTGTGCAAATCTTCGTTTGATACCGTTATTTCCTTTCTACTGGAATGATCCCCGAAAGATATGAAGAAAACGTTCTGGTTTCCAAAGATGAACGAAATTATTGGGAAACCGATCACATGATCATTAAAAAAAAAAAAATTTACATCAAAAGGATCTGTAAAATTCTGTCGTCGGGGTTCCAGCTTTGTGGACAAGCTGTTCCTTTTGGTGGAATAAACAACCAGAACGGGCTCCATTGAACTGACAACCGAGCAACTGAGATGGCTTTCTAAAGCACACACACATACGCACGCGCGCGCGCGCGCGCACACACACACACACACACACGCACGAACGCACACACACACGCACACACACACACACACACACACACACACACACACACACACACACACACACACACTATCCCCTTCAAACTTATCATTCCAGCCCATCTTATTTACTGATGGCTATAGAATGACTGAATTAAATGTACGGGTGAACGCTACCATAGAAACCTACTCAACGTACGTATTGTCAAGTGAAACGTTCAAGGAAGAGAGTTTCCAAACGAGGTGACCGAGGCGCAAACTGAAGCAATGTTCAAAGCAGACGGTATTAGACCCATCACACCATACAGACAGACTACAGGACAAAACACACGCATTCCGACCTCTTGGGTCTTCTTCAGATGAAAGCTTAAATAATAGAGGAGGATTACATAATTGCAAAACAAACAAACCGTATTGTTTCACCAATCTCCCCCCCCCCCTTTCTCTATCCCTTCAGTGTTTAGCCACTATTCACACACACACACACACACACACGCACACACACACACGCACACGCGCACACACACACGCACGCACGCACCACACACACACACACACACACACACACACACACAACACACACACACACACAACCAGTATCCCTCCTCTTATCATTTACGTTTTCATCATCGCCACTATTATCACTTTTATTGCCATTGTTACCATTATTGTTATTGTCATTATTATTATTATTTCAACTCCCATGATCCCTTCTTAACGGCCTCGTTTTCATCCAACCATTTTGCGCCGAACATGAGAAGATAAGTGGTTTCTCGTTCTTCATTTTCTTGTTTGTTTTTGCCTGAAGACGACCCAAGAGGTCGAAATGCATTGTGTTTTGTCCTGTATTGTGTTTTGTCCTGTAATCTGTTTGTCTTATCGTGTGGTGGAATTAATACCGTTCCTTTTTAAAAATTCAAAAAAGAAGAAAAACTGGGCAAACAGTTTTTGCTTTTATTCTTTTCTTGTTTTTAAGCAAGACGGGTAGAGCCAACATACGTCGAAGCCAGTCACGTGCCAATGAGCTGAGCTGTTTGAAAAACACCAAGGCGGCGCCAAGTGTGTGTCCAACAAAAGACACAAGTGCTGACGACGAAAGAACAGCACTGCTGGCAAGTCTCAATACAAACGTCAAAGCTCTGGAATCACTCTTGGCCATACATGTAAACAGGACAACGGAAAACACACACACACACACAACACACACACACACACACACGCACCGCACGCACGCACACACATACACAAACACTACCTAAACTGGGCGCAGAACAAGCCAGACAGCCAGAAATAAGACGAAAAGGGAAGGGGGGCAGCGAGGATTGCTCATTTGGAGAAAAACCCTTTTCGTGTACAAACGCTCACAACGCCTGATGTGTCTGGCAGCAGACGGCACACTGTTGTGACGAATTCTGTGCCAGGACAGGAAGACAATGAAGACAAGGATGAAGACGACAGAACCATTATTTTGTTTCTCCCCCATCCCCACACCACCACCTTCTCCTCTCCTCCACCCCCCTCCCTCCCCACATCCCCCATCTCCTCCACCTCCCATACACACCGAGGCGGGAAGCGCAACTTTCTCCCTGCCTTGTTGTTCTTTCCCCCCTCTGGTAGGACTTGTTCAGATCATGAGGCAGGAAACGAATGTCTGGCACTGCATCACGGGGGGAGAATGTGCCTGCAGTGCTTCACGTGCCGATTAATTTTCTATTTTTGTTCGGCCTGAGGACGGGTTTCCGGGATTAGCTTCTGGGGTGGTTCCCATCAGCAGATTACTGGCATATTTGAAGATGACGCTTCACCTACATTTCTGTGTGATTCAACCCAGACCGCGCTATCATCTGACTTTATGTTCACTTCTTGCTGGTTCTAAAGCCATTCCTTTATGTAAAGAAAAACAAACAAACAGATCCAGCTAGTTACCTCTACTTCTCAACAGAGAAATCGTGAAAGATTTGACACAGATATCCTCCGTGGAAAGACGAGACCATCTTCTTCACTAAACAAACAAACCTGGTGGTAAATTTGAACAAATCAGTACACTTTTTGGTCAACACGGTCTGTGTTATTTTGCCTGTAGGTTTGAACTTGGACTTTTGGGGGAGAATGGCTGCCACCACAGGGTGTTCCTGAAAGAATGGCCGGTCAGTTGCAGAGGGCTACCATAAAATGTGCTGTTCTCAATCCCGTTCGGCCTGAGGCAGTCTTTAAATGAATAGACAGCGACTCAGAAATGTGTATACATGTAAATTCAGAGATGTCCAACGTGATGTCATCTTTGAATTTCTGAGGGAGATTAACATTTTTTTCATCTGATCTAGATTTTAAGGAGGAAAGATCTTGAACAAAAATTTCCGGTGTGTTTTTGGAAGGTGTGTTGTGTGTGTGTGTGTGTGTGTGTGTGTTGTGTGTGTGTGTGTGTGTGTGTGTGGTGTGTGTGTGTGTGTGTGTGTGTGTGTGTGTTTTGTGTGTGTGTGTATTTAAAGAGTTGCGTGAATGAGGTTTTTTTTCTTCTCCTTTTCAAGTGATTGTGAATTAACTTCAAGATGGTGACAGCCCTGATATAGCCCTTTGCAGTCCGCTCGGATATAACCAACATTGCCATTAAAGGCAAACGCTGGCCTAGATACTTTTTCATCTTCTCTACTGTGAAGAAAAGATTGGTTATGCCACTTGCCGGAAGGAGAAATTGAGCCTAACTTCTTTTTTTCGTCGATTGTGTTTGCGTAGAATACGTGCACTAAACATATACAGACAGGAAGGCATAACGTCAAAGCCACACATGCACTAATGCGCTGAGCTGTTTACACAACCACAAAGGAACCTTCAGGGGAAAAAAAAGTACAACAAACATGCAGGTTTGTTTCTTCATAGTGGTATGGCGCGAATTCTGCTTACACAGAGACACGAGCAGAGAGAGAGAAAAAAGGAAGAAAAAAGCACGCACGTCAAAGTTCTGAAAAGATTCCACGACGTTCCTGCTTTGTTGCTGCTGTTGTTGCTGTTGTTTTCGCTGGAGAGCCAACGTGTGGCTACATCAAGTGCGAATACACGTTCTGCCTGACAGATCGTAATGCTTTTACCGTTGGTTGTGCAGTAACTGTTCTGGGTCAAATCTCTGTCTTTGTGTGTCTGTCTCTCTGTCTATCTCACTGCCCCCCCCCCTCTCTCTCTCTCTCTCTCTCTCTCTCTCTCTGTGTCTCTGTCTCTCTCTCTCTCCAGAACTGAATCCACAAGAAAAGCCCCCCATTACTACCCCCCCCCCCCCCCCACCTCAAGAAAAAAGAATCTAGCAGGCCACTCGGGAGAACACAGAGCTTCATCCGGGTAGAAGGGATATCCGAGTCTGTGAATGAACATCACGGATTCGCGTACGCCCAAGCAGCCGCAGAACAAATTAGCCCCGCATTAAGACAAGAAGTGAACGGGCAGCGAGAATTACACATATGGAGAGAAATCATCTTTGTGTACAAAACGCTTACAACGCCTGATATATCAAATCATCTCTGTGTACAAATCGCTTACAACGCTTGATATATCAAATCATCTTTGTGCACAAAACGCTTACAACGCCTGATATATCAAATCATCTCTGTGTACAAATCGCTTACAACGCTTGATATATCAAATCATCTTTGTGCACAAAACGCTTACAACGCCTGATATATCAAATCATCGTTGTGTACAAAACGCTCACAACGCCTGATATATCAATCATCTTTGTGTACAAAGCGCTTACAAAGCCTGATATGTCTGACAGCAGACGACACCCTTTTGTCACGAATTCCGAGGTGTGAAAAGAAGACAATCAAGAAAAGGCTGAAGCGGACAGAACAATATTTTGTTTCTCTCCCCCCCCCCCCCCCCCCCATCCTACCTTCTCCTTCTCAATTCCCTCCTCTGCAAATCCCATCCCCCTCAACCTCCCAAACACACCAGGCTGGAAGTGAAATATTTTGTGTGTGTTGTTGTTCTTGCCTCCTCTTGTTGGAGGTCTTGAGAATCAGGAAGCAGGAAGTGAGTGTCTGGCACTGCATCATGGGAGGCAGAATGTACCTGCAGTGCTTCACGTGCAGAATGTACCTGCAGTGCTTCACGTGCAGAATGTACCTGCAGTGCTTCACGTGCAGAATGTGCCTGTAGTGATTCACGTGCAGAATGTACCTGCAGTGCTTCACGTGCAGAATGTGTCTGCAGTGCATCACGTGCCGAATGTACCTGCAGTGCTTCACGTGCAGAATGTGCCTGCAGTGCTTCACGTGCAGTATGTACCTGCAGTGCTTCACGTGCAGTAATGTACCTGCAGTGCTTCACGTGCAGTAATGTACCTGCAGTGCTTCACGTGCAGATGTACCTGCAGTGCTTCAGTGCAGAGTACCTGCAGTGCTTCAGTGCAGTATGTCCTGCAGTGCTTCACGTGCAGAATGTGCCTGCAGTGCTTCACTGCAGATGTACTGAGTGCTCACGTGCAGAATGTGCCTGCAGTGCTTCACGAGCAGAATGTACCTGCAGTGCTTCACGTGCAGAATGTCCTGCAGTGCTTCACGTGCAGAATGTACCTGCAGTGCTTCACGTGCAGAATGTCCGCAGTGCTTCACGTGCAGAATGTCCTGCAGTGCTTCACGTGCAGAATGTACCTGCAGTGCTTCACGTGCAGAATGTGCCTGCAGTGCTTTACGTGCAGAATGTACCTGCAGTGCTTCACGTGCAGAATGTACCTGCAGTGCTTCACGTGCAGAATGTACCTGCAGTGCTTCACGTGCAGAATGTACCTGCAGTGCTTCACGTGCAGAATGTACCTGCAGTGCTTCACGTGCAGAATGTACCTGCATGGCTTCACGTGCAGAATGTACCTGCAGGGCTTCACGTGCAGAATGTGTCTGCAGTGCTTCACGTGCCGAATGTACCTGTAGTGCCTCACGTGCCGACTATTTTTTTTCACCTGAGGAAGGGTACACAAGATTAACTTCTGGGGCGGTTCCCATCAGCAAATTACTTGCTTTCTTTCAGATAACGCTACACCTTCGTTTGATTCAGTCCAGACCTAACGGCAATGTTTCTCTTTGTAGTACTGCTTACTGATACTAAAACCATTTTCATCGAAAAAAACGAAAAGAGATCCAACGGAGTAATTTCACTTTCCAACAGAAATCGCCAAAGATTTGAAGAAAATATCCCATCTACGAAGAGGACCATATTCCTTAAAAACTAGTATCAAAATCTTACAGACAGTTCACTTTTGGGCCAACAGGTTTAAGCTTCGTCTTTTGCGGAGATTTAGCTGCCAGAACAGGCTCTACCCGATCGATCCAGAAAGCCTTCATGAAACGTTCTGTTCATATATCCGTTCCACCTGGGACGTAGTGTTTTCATGAATATACAATGCCTGAGAAATGTGTGTAGGTAAACGCTGGCCTACGTATCTCTTCATTGTCTTATATGAAGTGTAGGCCCCAATGAGAAAGCAGAAATCTACGAGATTTTTTTTTCTTAAAAACATCAGACATAGAAAAACAGGCACTTATAACGTCAAAGCCATCCCTTTACAGACGAGCTGCGTGTTTAGACAACCAGGAACAACAACCCTCAAGGGGAACAAAAACAACAAACTTACGTCTAGCGCCCTCACAGTAGTGGGGTGGCGCGCATTCTGCGTACAAAAGAGACAAGAGCAGACAAGTGCTGAGACGAACAAATAGCGCTGCTGGAAAGTGTCCACACGTACTGAAAACGAAACAATGCCGCACACTTTCGTTTTGTGTCGCTGTTGTTGTTGTTGTTGCTGTTGTTGTTGTTGTTGTTTTCGCTGGAGAGCCAAAGAACGAGTGCATGAAGCGTGAATAGATGTCAACAGATTGTAATGGTCGGGCCGATTGTTGCGCAACAACTGACCTACGTTTCTCTCTCTCTCTCTCTCTCTCCCCTCCCTCTCTCTCTCTCTCTCTCTCTCTCTCGCTCGCTCGCTCCCCTTCTCTCTCTTTTCATGAGTGTTTCGACAATCGGTGTTTCTTTTCTCGTTTGTGTCCCTACAGTCGTCATATGCTTATGTTTGTTGTTTCAGCATGTAGGTCAGATCTGTACTTTTTTTTTCCCTCTGAGTGTAGGTCCTATTTCAAGTACTTTTCTCATTACCATCACATTTCTAACATCACTGTTGCTGTTAATCTCTTTGTCGCTGTTGTTGTTGTTGTTGTTGTTGTTGCTTCCATCGTGTGGACACGTTCTGTGTTTAAGCAGAACACAGTGGAACGGCAGGAACACACCAGGTGACTTTGCATCGCCTAAAATCGTTATCAGAGCAACAAAGGTTTTACGTCTCTCTCTCTCTCTCTCTCTCTCTCTCCTCTCTCTCTCTCTCTCTCTGTGGGGTAACTGAATACACAAGAAAGGCCTTTAAACATGAAGAAACAAGAAAGGCGCTCAACAGAATGCACACCTCCACTGTGGTCGACCCTATCCTGAATGTGCACTTTGATATGGACCAACAGCATAGATAGAGATACGTCACAAAGATGTGTCCATAGGCCGCATGGCCACCCCCTACCACATTTCCTCACTGATCAGCTCAGTAGTTTTTTTTTGTGTGTGTTTTTTTTTCAAATTCATATTGACAGACAAAGAGTCAACAGACGAGGGTACAATCATAATCTCTGTTGCGAATGGGCTACAAAGATTGGTTGTGTAAGGATTTACTATTAAACTAAACAAACAGACAAAGGGGCAGTGAATGTGTGTGTGTGTGTGTGTGTGTGTGTGTGTGTGTGTGTGTGTGTGTGTGTGTGTGAGTGAGCGCGCGCGAATCCGTGTGTGTGTGTGTGTGTGTGTGTGCGTGCGTGTGTGTGTGTGTGTCTGCACGCGAGCGAGAAGAGAGAGAGAGAGAGAAGAGAGGAGAGGGGAGAGAGAGAGAGAGAGGAGAGAAGAGAGAGAGGAGAGAGGAGAGCGCACCATTGTGTATGTGTGTGCGCGCGCGCGTGCGAATGTATTGTGTGTGTGTGTGTGTGTGCGCGTGTGTGCGTGCGTGTACGTGCGTGCAGGCGTGCGTGCGTGTGTGACGAGGGTAAGGTGAGTGGAGGTAAAAGGGGTTGGGTGTAGGGGGGGGGGGACATTATGAGATCCTAGGGCTTGAGAAATGCCACAGGGAACCTTTCAACGCCACGGACAGTTGTCAGCAAATGACAGCGCCTTGGTGCAAAAGACAGCAACCACACAAGGTGTTATTTCACTGAATAAATCGCCCCCCCCCCCCCCCCACCAGCTCCAATCCACGGCACCCTTTCCACCGGTCCCTCTGCCTTTGGTACACCAAAGGAAGGTGGGGGAGGATGAACAGGAGGGACGAGAGTGGACGGGAAAACGGGCAGGGGGGGGGAAACAGGAGGGAAGAAGAGGGGACGAAAGCCGGGCAGGGGGGGGGGGGAGGGGGGGAGGGGGAAACCAGGAGGTAAGAGAGTGGAGAAAGCCGGGGGGGGGGGGGAAACTGGGGAAGAGAGTGGACGAAAGCCGGGGGGGGGGGGAACAGGAGGGAAGAGAGTGGACGAAAGCCGGGGGGGGGGGGGGGGGGGGGGGGAAACAGGAGGGAAGAGAGTGGAAACGAGGGAGGGGGCGGGGGGGGGGGGGGGGGGAACAGGAGGTAAGAGAGTGGACGAAAGCCGGGGGGGGGGGGGACAGGAGGAAAGAGAGTGGACGAAAGCCGGGGGGGGGGGGGGGGGGGGGGGGGGGGGGGGGGGGGGGGGGGGGGGGGAGGTGGGGGAGGAGTGGCGGAGGGGGGGGGGGGGGGCGGGGGGGGAAGAGAGGGAGAAGCGGGGGGGGGGGGGGGGGGGGGGGGAAACAGGAGGGAAGAGAGGGGGGGGGTGGGGGCGAAGGGGGGGGGGGGGAGGGGGGGGGGGTGGGGGTGGGGAAGAGGGGAGGGGAAGGGGGGGGGGGAATGGAGGAGAAGGAGTGGACGAACGAGAGGAGGGCGGGGGGGGTGGGGGGAGGGGGGGGGGGGAGGGTGGAGAGGTGGGGGGGGGGGGGGGTGGTGGGGGGGTGGGGGAGAGTGGGGGGGGGGGGGGGTGGGGGTGGTGGGGGGGGGGGATGTGGGAGATGGAGAATGTGGGGGGGGGGGTGGAGTTCGAGAGAGAGGACGAGAGAAGGGGGAGGCAGGGGGGGTAGGGGGAGGGGGGGGGGAGAGAGAGAGAGAGGGAGGGGGGGGGGCGACGTAGAGGTAAAGGGACTTGGTGGCGCTCGGCAAAACGGGGGGGCGTGGAAAGGATAATCTACAAAGCTGACTCTGCTGATGACTGCATACAGCAATGACGCAAGTAAGTGACCAAACGTGGGTGTGTGGTGCGTGCGTGGTGGTTGTGTGGGTGGGTGTGTGTGTGTGTGTGTGTGTGTGGGTGTGTGTGTGTGTGTGGGTGTGTGTTTGTGTGTGGGGGAAGTGTGTGCGGAAAGGGGTGTGGGTGGTGTGGGGGTGTTGGTGTGTGTGTGTGTGATGTTCTTGCGTAATGTGAATGTGTTTGTGCATGTATGCGCATGTATAAATGTAGGGAGAGAGAGAGAGGAAAGAGAGGAGAGGGGAGGGGAGAGGGCGGAGAGAGGAGTTTAGAGAGAGGAGAGGGAGAAGAGAGAGGGAGGGGGGGAGGGAGAAAGGAGAGAGAGAGAGAGGGGGGAGGGAGGGAGAGAGAGAGAGCAAAAAGAGAGCGTGAGTTTTTAACTTGGTTGGGAGTAAAGCCAAACACACAACCCTTTTTTCTGTATTGATAAAATTAAAAAAGCAAACACAATTCAAAAGAGCAATGCACGCCGCGCGCGCACACAAACACCCCACACACACCCCCGCGCGCGCGCCCCGGAAACGCACGCACACACACCACACACACACAAAACACCACACACACCACACACACACCAAACTTAGACACCCGGGTACCAGTAAGAGAAATGAAAGGAAAGACTAAAAAAAGACTGCTCATTCAGAGAAAAAAAACCCTTCTCATGTAGAAAAACACTCAGAACGCCTGATGTGTCTGACAGCAGTCGGGGAACTATTGGAAAAGAACTCGGCGCCCTGCGACAGGGAAGACAATGAAGTCAGGGATGGAAGAGGACGGAACCATATTTTGATTCTCCCCACCCCCCCCCTGCCATGCCTTTTATACCCCCCCCCCCCCCCCCCCCCCCCCCCCCTAGAAAAGCTCCACCCACAACTCCCTTAAACAAACTAAGGTTGGAAGCAAAACTCTCTTCTTGCCATGTTTTCCCCCTCCACTTGTGAGGTGTTGAAATCAGGAAGCAGGAAATGAATGTCTGCACTGCATCATGGTGGTGGAGAATGTACCTGCAGTGCTTCACGTGCCGATTAATTTTCTTTTTTTCCCGCTTGAGGACCGGTTTCCGGATTAGCTTCTAGAGCGGTTCTTGTTACAAAGTGACTTTTTTCCCCTTGAAATATACGCTTCACCTCAATTTCTGAATTCTCACTTTACTTTGATCCACAAGGAAATAATGTTATTATCAAAGTGCTACTTACTGTACTGATTTCATCTCTGAAGATGAAATAATGAAGCCACAAACCCATTGAGTGATGGCATATTTCGGTTTATTTCAACCTTCTTAAGCCACATGGCAACTTGACCAAACTACACACTCCAGATTACTGTTGTTGTGTCACTGAAAAAGTTCACTAGAAAAGAGTTCACTCAGAACAAGTTCACTGGAAAAAGGAGTTCACTCAGAACAAAGTTCACTGGAAAAAAAGGAGTTCACTCAAACAAAGTTCATGGAAAAAAGGGTTCATCAGAACAAAGTTCACTGGAAAAAGGTTCCTCAGAACAAGTTCACTGGAAAAAAGGGTTCACTCAGAACAAAGTTCACTGGAAAAAGGAGTTCACTCAGAACAAAGTTCACTGGAAAAAAAGGAGTTCACTGGAGGAGGGGGGTGGAAGGGGACTTGTTGGAGGGCAGGAAAAAAAAAAGAAAAAAAGAAGGGGGGAGGGGTAGGAGGGAAGGGCGCGAGGGTGTAGAGGGTGGAAAGCAAAGGGTGGGAGGAGGGAAGGTGGTGAAATGAGCTGGGAGGGGGAGAGACAACAAAAGCAACAACAATCATAGTAACCATACTAACAATAATCATTACCATCACCCTCTCTCTCCACCATTGACTTGAGCAAATAAATAGATATGGGAGAGGTAGAAAGGAAATTGAAAGTGAAGGGTGAGATGGGATGGGGGCAGAGGGAGGAAGATGGGATGGGGGCTAGAGGTGTGGCCTGAGGTGGAAACAGAGTAGAAGACCTAGCAAGAGAGGGGAAGGGAGAAATGTGTGTGTGTATTGCGAGAGCGCATGCACGCGCGCGCGCGCGTGTGTGTGTGAGCGCCTGCGTGTGCGCGACTGCGCGCGCTGTGTGAGCGCCTACGTGCATGCACGTATGTATAAGTAGAAAATCACATATGGGAAACAGGGGGTATGGGACAGAATGGTGAGTGAAGATGAACAAGTGATATATGAGGTAAGAAAGAAAGCTGGACCTGTTGGAGGCAAATGGCGAGAATGGAGGGAGGGTACAGGGGTCTCACACACACACACACACACACACCACACACACACACACACACACACACTCGCACACACACACACACACACACACACACACATATACACGCACATGCACACACACACGCACGCACGCACGGACACACACACACACACACACACACACACACACACACACACACAACACACACACACACACTAGTGTGTGCGCTTGGGGGTGGCGGGTGGGGGTAACAAATAGGAAAATGTTGTTAGCTGCTGGAAGTTGATTTCATCTCCTATGAAAAAGTCAGCTTCGGTAGAATCATTTCGCATTCCAACAAAACAGATGCAGCAGAAGGCCTGATTACTAAGACGACCCTATTATTAAAAAAAAAAAGATTGGAAAGCTTTACAAAAAGTACACTTTTTTGGTCAAAACAATCTTTATGATTGTACCATTAGAGTTCCAAATTGTCTTCTGAAGAGGCTTAATAGCTAGAACCTAGTTGACTGGGTAGGGGGAATTCAGAAACTTCTAAAAGATACACTTCACCTATATCGTTTACATTTTCTTTGTCTTCAAATCCACACTGCTCTAAAATGTTACTTCATAGGACACTCCTTACTGATACTAAATCTTCGCTTCCGTATAAAAAAAAGGTAATAAGATCCAGCAGAGCAATTATTTCTTCACAACAGAGAAATGGCAACAGATTTGAAAAAAAAAAAAAATTGTGCCTACAAGGACGACCATATTCTATTAACATTGACGCAAACGTCATACAAACAGTACCGTTTTATTTCAATACGATCTGTATGATTCGGCCATTAGGGATCAAGCCTCGTCTCTTGGCGAGATTTTGTTGGGAGACCAGTCTCTATCCGAAGTGAAGGCCGATCAATACAAAAGAGTTTCGTGAAATGTTCCGTACATAATAACCATCCCGGACCGTGTAGGCTTCTAACGAGTATACAATGACTTGGAAGAAAGTGTGTACGTTAAGCACGGGCCTGAATACTTCTTCAATGTCTCTATTATACAGCGCAGCATGGGGCCCTATATGAGAAAGGAAAAATCTGAGTGAAAGGGTTTTTTATTCCCTTATACACACAGGCTTGCTCTCTCTCTCTCTCTCTCTCTCTCTCTCTCTCTCACACACACACACACACACACACACACACACACACACACACACACACACTCACAGAGAGGGGTAGGGAGTGAATGGGAAGGAATGGAGGGAGATAGGTGGAAGGGGGAGGAGTCAGAAAAGAGAGAGTGAGAGAGAGGGAGAGGAGGAGAGAGAGGAAGATGGGTGAAAAAGGGAGCGGGAGAAAGAGGGGGAGAGAAGGAGGGAGACACAGAGAGAGGTGGGGGAAGAGAGGAGGGAATAGAGGGGGGAGGAGGGATGTATACATAACGTGAAACCTATAGGCGCGCTGATGATTGGGGGGGGGGGGGGGGGGGGGAGGATCCAACGAAGATCAACCATCAGGGATAAAGAAAAAAAACAACTTACGTCTAATTTCTTCACAACGCGGTGGCGCGAAAGTTGTGCACATAAAGGACAGGCGCCGACAAGTGCTGAGACGAACAAAAAACGCTGCTGGAAAGTGTCCACGCAAGCGTCAAGGTTCTGAAAGGATTCAGGACGTTTGGGTGTCAGTCTGTCGGTCTGTCTGTTTGTTTCTTTCATATTCTCTACCAAACTCAAAGACTGGCTACAGGTACACGTTCGGCTCGAAAGATCGTAATGGTCGTCACACTGGTAGTGTAACAGTGTTCTGCTGGACCAGACTTCACTTCTCTTCTCTCTCTCTCTCTCTCTCCACCCATTTCACCTTTCCTCATCTTTCTCTCTCCTCTCTCTCTCTCTCCAGTCCATCCCCTTTCCTCATCTCTCTGTCTCTGTCTCTGTCTCTCTCTATCTCAGTAAGTTTCGACCACTGGCTTCATCTTAAAGCTTACGTCCCTAATGTCATTTTCAATCCTTCTCGTTCTTACAGCCTGTGGTCGCCAATAGAGCATGTACATTTTAGTCTGTAACCTTTTTAACTATTTTAAATTGTTCATCTCTTCCCCTTACCCATTAATCACCATCGTTATTTCTGTTATCCTTGTTCCTATTCATTGTGTTTGTTGATGTTTCCATCATGTAGACATACCTACTTTTCGTAGAGCACAACAGAACAGCATGAGCGAGCGGCGTGATCAAGCATCGCATAAATTCGTCAACTTTGAGTGATTAAGTTTTTCGTGTTGGTGTCTTTTGAATCCCTCCCCTGTTTTCTCTCTCTCTCTCTCTCTCTCTCTCTCTTCATGAGTTTCGCGACAAATGGCTTTCTTTTCATGTTTTGTTTTCCTACAATCAATTCATATAATTCTATATCTTATACATATGCTTGGCGGCACAGCATATCCACGTACCCCCCCCCCCCCCCCCCCCCAAACTAAAGGCCCTGTATAAACTATTCTCTCGTAACTTTTAAATCAGCATCACTGATTCTGTCATGACTGTTCCTGTTATCTCTTTGCTGTTGTTTCCATCCTGTAGACATGTTTCGTGTTTAAGCAGCACACATGTGGGCGAGTGTGAGGTGAGTGGGGACGTACGGGATGGTGTCAGTTTAAGCAGCACACATGTGGGCGAGTGTGAGGTGAGTGGGGACGTACGGGATGGTGTCAGTTTAAGCAGCACACATGTGGGCGAGTGTGAGGTGAGTGGGGACGTACGGGATGGTGTCAGTTTAAGCAGCACACATGTGGGCGAGTGTGAGGTGAGTGGGGACGTACGGGATGGTGTCAGTTTAAGCAGCACACATGTGGGCGAGTGTGAGGTGAGTGGGGACGTACGGGATGGTGTCAGTTTAAGCAGCACACATGTGGGCGAGTGTGAGGTGAGTGGGGACGTACGGGATGGTGTCAGTTTAAGCAGCACACATGTGGGCGAGTGTGAGGTGAGTGGGGACGTACGGGATGGTGTCAGTTTAAGCAGCACACATCGTAGGGCGAGTGTGAGGTGTAGGGGGACGTACGGGATGTGTCAGTTTAAGCAGCACACTTGTGGGCGAGTTGAGGTGGGTGGGGACCTCGTCGGCTTGGTGTCATTTTTAAGCAGCACACATGTGGCGCGAGTGTGAGGTGAGTGGGGACGTACGGATGGTGTCAGTTTAGCCGCACAATGTGGGCGAGTGTGAGGTGAGTGGGACGTACGGTGCTGGTTGTCAGGTTTTAGCGCACACATGTGGGCGAGTGTGAGGTGAGTGGGGACGTAGGGATGGTGTCAGTATAAGCAGCACACAGTGGGCGAAGTGTGAGGTGAGTGGGGACGTACGAGGATGGTTTGTCAGTTTAAGCAGCAGCACACATAGTGGGCGAGTGGGAGGTGAGTGGGGGACGAACGGGATGGTGTCGTTTAAGCAGCACAATTGTGGGCGAGTGTGTGAGGTGAAGGGGGGGACGTACGGGATGGTGTTCATTTAAGCAGCACACATGTGGGCGAGTGTGAGGTGAGTGGGGGACGTACGGGATGGTGTCAGTTTAAGCAGCACACCATGTGGGCGAGTGTGAGGTGAGGAGGGGACGACGGGATGAGCAGTTTACGCAGCACACATGTGGGCGAGTGTGAGGTGAGTGGGGACGTCGGCCAGGATGGTGTCAGTTTTAAGCAGCACACATGTGTGCGAGTGTGAGGTAGTGGGGACGTACGGGGATGGTGTCAGTTAAGCAGCACCACCGTTTGGGCGAGTGTGAGTGAGTGGGATGTACGGGATGGTGTTATTTTAAGCAGCCACACATTTGTGGGCGAGTTGTGAGGTGAGTTGGGGACGTACGGGATGGGGTCTGTTTTTAAGCAGAACACATGTGGGCGAGTGTGGAGGTGCGTGGGGACGTACGGGATGGTGAGCAGTTTTAGCAGCACACATGGGGAGTGTGAGGTGAGTGGGGTCTTACGGGATGGTGTCATGTTTTAGCAGCACACATGTGGGCGAGTGTTGAGGTGAGTGGGGACGTACGGGATGGTGTCAGTGTAAGCGGCACACATGTGGGCGAGTGTGAGGTGAGTGGGTGGGACGACGGGATGGTGTCAGTTTAAGCGGCACACATGTGGGCGAGTGTGAGGTGAGTGGACGGACGTACGGAGCATGGTGTCAGTTTATGCGGACACAGTGGGCGAGTGTGAGGTGAGTGGGGACGTACGGATTGTGTCAGTTTAAGAGCACACATGTGGGCGACGTGGAGGCGAGTGGGGGAGTACGGGGATGTGTCAGGGGGGGACTTGGCTGATCTTTGAGTCTGTGAAGGCCAACTGTGAAGCTTTCACACCGCAATGTATAAGCTTACCTTTGTCTGCAAATGACGCGCGGGTCAAATGGCGCGAGGATGCACATGACCTGGGTGTGTGTGTGTGTGTGTGTGTGTGTGTGGTCGTGTGTGTGTGTTGTGTGTGTAGTGTGTGTGTGGGTGTCGTGCGCGCGCGCGCTGCACGTATGTGAGTGCTTGGGTGCATGATTGCATGTGTGTGTAATGGGCGGTTAAGTGTGCGTGTACGTTGTACAAATAGCTGTGTGTGTATTTATAGTGTGGTGTCCTGTGGTATGTGGGTATTGTGTGTGTGTGTGTGTGTGTGGTGTGTGTGTGTGTGTGGTGTGTGTGTGTGCGTGCGGGGTGCGTGCGTTGCGTGCGTGCGTGCGTGGTTGTGTGTGCAGCGTGAGACAGAGAGAGACAGAGACAGACACAGCGAAAGAGAGAGAGAGAGATAGAGGAGAGAGAGTTTAGAGAGAGTGAGGCGAGAGAATTGGGAGCGAGAGTTGAAGAGAGGAGAGCGAGGAGAGAGAGAGAGAGAACGAGGAGCAAATCACTATAACCTGTTGATGCTGAGCATGCTAAACAGCACAAAATTGTTTCAGTATTGATGAAAAAAAATAAAAACGCAATTCACACACACACAAACACACACAACACACACACACACACTAACGAAACGACTTCTTATAACCGACTACAAACACTATCCCTGCCGGGACAGAACAAATTGGACAGCCAGGGAACAACAACACAGAGGAGAAGGGCAGCGTGACTCGCTCGAGGTAGAGAACAATTACCTCTTCATGTTGAAAACGCTCACAGCGCCTGATGTGTTGACAGGATCACACACTGCTGTGGCGAACCTGTGCTAGGACAGCCAAAGCAGGTCTAGACAAGATGCAAAGCATATATAACGTTACTCCCCGTAAGCAGTACAAAAAATATTATATTATATATATATTCCCAGTATAAAATAGGATTTTAAAATGAAGAGGTTAAAACCTACAAGCTTGTTTCAAGCTAAAAGCGCTCTCCTCAGGGTTATACAATACAATTTGGGCACGCACCGGTGTTAGAAAACCGTGGTGTGTGGGCGTGTGCGTTCCTGTGCGTGTAGCACGTGGCCTGCGGTTTTTCTTTTTGGGGCGCGTTCAGGGGGACGTGCCACGGGAATGGTGCATGACGAGTCATAAGATTTCCCATTTATGCCTGCATTGTTTATCATTCTACTTTAGAGTTCAGGATGCTAGTGGGGTTTACATAATATCAGCCACTTTTCTGTGGTACATAAGTTGATTTTTTAGAAATGTTGTTGTTGTATGTGTTGCTCTTTTTATAATTTTCCGTATGATATGTTGTAATCTATTTTTATTTTTCAGCTTCCAAGACTATTTACTTATTTGTTTGGTTTTTATATTTTTCATTTTGAAAGAATCGTTTATGGTTTGCATATCTGGTTTTAAAGTGGTTAGCCGTGATTCCTATGTATGTTCTTTATCACTGTGTTGATACGTAGCTTGGTACACAATATTGATGTTGAGGACATTTATTATTCAAAGGGCACTGGTCCCTTTTTTTAGTGCAATTCAAGTATCCTTTCATACCCTCCTTTGGGTGTGTTGTTTTTGGTTTTATTGGAAGAATCACTTTTATTTTAAGGTTGGGCATACACGGTATTGATAGCTTGACGGGTATTTTTGATTGAAGATCACTGTTGAGCATCCGAGTACATTTCTTTGTGGCTCCGACTGCTGAGTTGTGTCCGGATCTTGCCTGAGAATTCTTTTCCTCATTAGTTTTTGTTCTTCCATCATATGGAGGGTTATACCATATAATTTTTCTTTTCCTGTTTTTCCTGTTGCTGTTCATGTTGTTATCTGGGGTTGTATTGTAAGTTGTAGTTGTAGCCATCTTTTTTCATTACAAATTACAATACAACCCAGATACAACATGAACAAGCAACAGGGAAAAACAGGAAAAGAAAAAATTATTTTGGTATAGACCTCCATTATGGTGGAAGAACAAAAAAAACTAATGTAGGAAAAGGAATTCTCAGAATCCTTAAAACATCATTCCCCAAAAGCACATGTTACTATCTAAAATATTCAACGAAAATACCGTCAAGCTATCTTACCGTGTATGCCCAAACCTTAAAATTTAATTGATTCTTCAATAAACCCAAAAACAACACAACAAAGAGGGTGATGAAAGGATTCTTGTAATTGCACTAAAAAGACAGTGCCCATTTGAATAATAAATGTCTCTACAACATATTGTGTACCAAGCTACCGGGTAAAACAGACAGTGATAAAGACACATACATAGGAATCACGGCTAAACACTTTAAAACCAGATATGCAAACCAATAAACAGTCTTTCAAAATGAAAAATATAAAAACCAAACAGAATTAAGTAAATATATTTAGGAAGCTGAAAATAGGAAAATAGATTACAACATATCATGGAAATTATAAAAAGAGCACAACACCATACAACAACATTTCTAAAAATGCAACTTATGTGCACAGAAAAAGTGGCTGATATTATGTAAACCCACCTTAGCATCCCTGAACTTAAAGCTAGAAATGTTACACAATTGCAGGCATAAAAGGAAATCTTTTTGTCAATGCTCTTCCGTGGCATCGTCCCCTGAACGCGCCCCAACAAGAAAAACCGGCAGGGCCACGTGGCTACACGCCAGAACTCACACGCCCTCAAACCACGGTATATAAACCGGTGGCGTGCCCAAAAATTGTATTGTATACCCTGACGGAGACGCTTTTAGCTTGTAACAAGCTTGTAGGTTTTAACCTCTTCATTTTAATCCTATTTTATATGGTATGTGGCTCCCTACATGGTTGAGCCTTTTGGTCCTGAGTGGCTTTTTAACCCTGATTTTATATATATATATATATATAGATCATATATATTATATATAATTTTAACAATATATATATATATATATATATATAATGCTGAACAAAAGTAGTGGGGGAAAACAAGTGCAGGCTAACAATTCTTCAAGTCGTTTAGTAATGACTGACAAAGATCTGAACTTTGGAAAAAAAAAAACAATTGTTTTGAAGATGAAGAAAATGGGGGTACATATTATAAATATGAGAAGCCCTTTCACTAGTGCCTGAGGGACCCAGCGTATACCCTCTCATAGGCACATTTATTTGTATTGCCTGCTCCTAGGCCTTTCGTCCGCTGGATCGGCTCATCAGGGATATATATATATTTATATAGAGTCACTATAGCTCTTTCTCCCTTTTGGTGGTAAAAATTTTGCATGTAAGAGAAAGAAAAAAAATGTGCTCTCCCGGCGGGGAAGTGAACACGGGTTCTCCCGCGTGACAGGCGGCGGATACTACCACGAGACTACCGAGGAGGTTACAAAAAACTTGGATACACTTCTGTATATAAACTGGTTAGTGTTTTAAAAAAACTTATACATCACAATGGTATCATTTATAGCCGTTAGTAACGCCCTCTATTTGGTAAAACAAAACACTCGGGCACCTCCGTGACCCATAAGGGAACATATCTACACATTTTTCAGAAACATCGTCAAGCGTTTTGTCTGCGAGCGAGTGGCACACATTTTGACACGGAACGGACAGACAGACAACAAACACACCCAGACAGCATTTCTTCGTTCGATTGTAAAGTACTCCTCTTCTATAAAAAAACTGGGAGTACAGAAAGATGAAGGAGGGCGGAAACCATATTTTGTCTCTCCCACCCCAAATCTCAACCTTCTCGTCCTCTATCCCTTCCCTCTGACAAAAAACACAAAAAAAAAAAAAACACCTATCCCCTAACCTGCCCAAAACGCACCCGGGCTGGACGTCCAGTTGAGTCGTGTGTGTTGTACCTTGCCTCCTTCGTTGGAGGTCTTGAGATCGGAAGCAGGAAATGAGTGTCACTGCCAAACAGCGAAGGAAGCAAGGAAACGAGTGTTGGCATGCATACGAACGAAGAATGTACCTGCAGTGGTTCCCGTGCCACTAATTTTTCTTACTTTTTTTTTCATGTGAGACCGGGTACTCGGGGTTACCTTCTGCGTGCAGTTTCCATCAAGTAATGACTTGGGTTTTTTTTGTGTGTTTTTTAGACAACGCTTCACTTTCCTTCAGGTTTTGATTTTATCTGATGCAATTAAAATGCTTAGCCTTTGTAGTGTATCTACAACACCATACTCGCTTTTCGACAGAGAAATCGCAAAAGATTTTGAAGTAAATATCCTCTGCCTACAAAGAGGACATATTCTCATAAAAAAAACGGTTAGTAAAAATCTTACAAGCAGTTCACTTTTTGTCAATACGATCTGTTTTCCATCCTGTAGAATGTTCGTGTTTAAGCAAACATGTGGGCGAGTGTGAGGTGAGTGGGACGTACGGAGTGGTGTCAGTTTAAGCAGCACACATGTGGGCGAGTGTGAGGTGAGGGGGGACGTACGGTGTTCATTGTAACAGACCTTGGGATGTGGTAGTGGAGTACGGATGGTTCAGTTTAAGCAGCACATGTGGGCGAGTGTGAGGTGAGTGGGACGTACGGGATGGTGTCAGTTTAAGCGCACACAGTGGGCGAGTGTGGGGTGAGTGGGGACGTACGGGAGGGTGTCAGTTTTAGCAGCACACAGTGGCGAGTGTGAGTGAGTGGGACGTACGGATGGTGTCAGTTTAAGCAGCACACATGTGGGCGAGTGTGAGGTGAGTGGGACGTACGGGATGGTGTCAGTTTTAGCAGCACACATGTGGGCGAGTGTGAGGTGAGTGGGGACGTACGGGAGGGTGTCAGTGTAAGCGGCACACATGTGGGCGAGTGTGAGGTGAGTGGGGACGTACGGGATGGTGTCAGTTTAAGCGGCACACATGTGGGCGAGTGTGAGGTGAGTGGGGACGTACGGGATTGTATCAGTTTAAGCAGCACACATGTGGGCGAGTGTGAGGTGAGTGGGGACGTACGGGATGTGTCAGGGGGGGACTTGGAGATCTTTGGTCTGTGACAGGCCACTGTGAAGCTTTCAACGCCATGTAAGCTTACCTTTGTCTGCAAATGACGCGCGGGTCAAATGGCGCGAGGATGCACATGACCTGTGTGTGTGTGTATTGTGTGTGTGTGTGTGTGTGTGTGTGTGTGTGTGTAGTGTGTGTGTGTGTGCGCGCGCGCATGCACGTATGTGAGTGCTTGCGTGTGCATGATGCATGTGTGTGTAAGTGTGCGTATAAGTGTGCGTGTACGTGTACAAATAGCTGTGTGTGTATATATGTGTGTGTCCTGTGTATGTGTGTATTTGTGTGTGTGTATGTGTGTGTGTGTGTGTGTGTGTGTGTGTGTGTGTGTGTGTGTGTTGCGTGTGTGGCGTGCGTGCGTTGCGTGCGGGTGTGTGTGTGTGTGAGCGTGAACAGAGAGAGACAGAGACAGACACAGCGAAAGAGAGAGAGAGAGAGAGAGAGAGAGAGAGATAGAGAGAGAGAGAGGAGAGAGAGAGAGCGAGAGAGAGAGAGAGAGAGAAAGAGAGCAAATCACTATAACCTGTTGATGCTGAGCATGCTAAACAGAACAAATTGTTCAGTATTGATGAAAAAAAATTAAACGCAATTCACACACACACACACACACACACACACACACACACACACACACACACACACACACACACACTAACGAAAACGACTTCATATAAACGACTACAAACACTATCCCAGCCGGGCACAGAACAAATTGGACAGCCAGGGAACAACAACACAAGAAGGGAAGGCGCAGCGAGACTCGCTCGTGTAGAGAACAATACCTCTTCATGTTGAAAACGCTCACAGCGCCTGATGTGTCTGACAGGATCACACACTGCTGTGGCGAACTCTGTGCTAGGACAGCAAAGCAGTCTAGACAAGATGCAAAGCATATATAAACGTACTCCCAGTAAGCAGTACAAAATATATTATATATTACATATATATATATATATATATATATATATATATTATATATATATATATAAGTCACTATAGCTCTTTCTCCCCTTTTGGTGGTAAAAATTTTGCATGTAAGAGAAAAGAAAAAAAATGCTGCCCCTCCGGCGGGGAAGTGAACACGGGTCTCCCGCGTGACAGGGGGGATACTAACCACGAGACTACCGAGGAGCTTACAAAACTTGGATACACTTCTGTTTATAAACTGTTAGTGTTTAAACTATACATCACAATGTTATCATTTATAGCCGTTAGTAACGGCTATTCTGGTAAATAAAACATCGGGCACCATCCGTGACCCATAATGAACATATCTACACATTTTCAGAAACATCCGTCAAGCAGTTTTGTCTGGAGCGAGTGGAACACATTTTGACCACGGACGGACAGACAGACAAACAAACACACACAGACAGCATTTCTTCGTTCCGATTGTAAAGTACTCCCTCTTCTATAAAAAACTGGGAGTACAAAAAGGATGAAGAGGGCGGAACCATATTTTGTCTCTCCCCACCCCAACTCTCAACTTCTCGTCCTCTATCCCCTCTCCTCTGAAAAAAAAAACAAAAAAAAAAAACACCTATCCCCTAACCTCCCAAACGCACCCGGGCTGGAAGTCCAGTTTGAGTCGTGTGTTGTTGTACTTGCCTCCTCTCGTTGGAGGTCTTGAGATCAGGAAGCAGGAAATGAGTGTCAATGCCACAACAGAGCAGGAAGCAGGAAACGAGTGTCTGGCACTGCATACCGAACGGAAGAATGTACCTGCAGTGGTTCACGTGCCCACTAATTTTCTTTCTTTTTTTTTCTCATGTGAGACCGGGTACTCGGGGTTACCTTCTGGTGCAGTTTCCATCAAGAAATGACTTGGGGTTTTTTTGTGTGTTTTTTAGACAACGCTTCACTTACCTTCCAGTTTGATTTTATCTAGACTGCAATTAAATGCTAGCCTTTGTAGTACTACCAACACCATACCTCGCTTTTCGACAGAGAATTCGCAAAAGATTTGAAGTAAATATCCTGCCTACAAAGAGGACCATATTCCATAAAAAACGGTTGTAAAAATCTTACAAGCAGTTCACTTTTTGGTCAATACGATCTGTATAATTATGTCATTAAGTTTTTCAACTTCGTCATTCGGGAGATTTAGCAGCCAGAACAGGCTCTATCTATGCTCAAATCCAAAAATTCTTCATAACACGTTCTGTTCGTATATCCATTCCGACAGCAGTCATGTTTTATTGAATGTACAATGACAGAGAAATGCGTGTTGGTAAACGCTGGCTTAGCTACTTCTTAGCGCCTAAATGTGGCCCCTAATAAATGAATAATTTGGCCCCTAAACAGAAAGCAGAAATCTAAGAGGAGTTTTTTCCCCCCCTCATACAAATATAATACACAGAAAGACGGGTTTTTTTGTAACGTCAAAGCCATCCCTTTGCAGACGTGCTAAGTGTTTAAACAACCAGGAACAACAACCCTCAAGGGGGGAAAAACTACGTCTAGTGCATTCATAGTAGTGGGGTGGCGCGAATTCTGCGTACGAAAGAGACAAGAGCAGACAAGTGCTGAGACGAAACAAATAGCGCTGCTGGAAAGTGTCCACACGTTCTGAAACAAATGCTGGCCATTTTCGTTTTGTGTTGCATGTTGTTGTTGTTGTTGTTGTTGTTGTTGTTGTTGCTGCTGCTGCTGCTGGCTGAAAGGTCGTAACGATCGTCTCATTGATTGTGTAATACGTCTCCTGGGTTCTCTCTCTCTCTCTCTCTCTCTCTCCT
>CM031601.1:96349735-96352235 GCA_018398815.1 Conus ventricosus | reverse complement strand
ATTAGACAGCCCAGGTACGAACCGAGAACGGAACGGAAAGAAAGCAGAATTGCTCATTTGGAGAAAAACCCTTTTCGTGTAGAAAACACTCAGAACGCCTGATGCGTCTGACAGCAGACGGCTGACTATCGGAACCAATTCAGGGCTGCGATGGGAAGACAAAGAAGACACGGATGGAGAGGACGGGACCATATTTTGATTCTCCCCACCCCCACCTTGCCACCTTCTCCTCTACCCTCCTCCACCCACCGAAAAGAAATGCTTTAGCTCACCCCCACCCCCACACTCCACCCAACAGTCGAAAACCGGAAGCAAACCTTTAGCCTGACCGTGTTTGTTTTTTCCCCCTTCCTCTCTTTAAGAGTTGTTGAAATCAGGAAGCAGGAAATGAGTGTCTGGCACTGCATCATGGTGGGGAGAATGTACCTGCAGTGCTTCACGTGCCGATTAATTTTCTATTTTTGTTCGGCCTGAGGACGGGTATCCTGGATTACCTTCTGGGGCGATTCTCATTAGCAAATGACTTGCTTTTTTTTTTTAAAGATACCCTTCACCTGAGTTGCTTACACTCCCTTTGTCTCCAATCCAGACAGCAATACAATATTGTTTTAAAAATGTCTGCTGACTGATCATAAAAACGTCACCTCTTAAGTAAACAGAAAATCAACATCCGCAGAGTCATTCCACTTTTGAAAGGAAAAAAAAAAAGATCAAAAACAGATCACAAGTAAATGTCATGTCTCCAAAGAGGAGCACATGATGTAAAATTGGTTGGAAAGTCACACAAAAAGACTACATGTTTCGGCCAATACAATCTGTATGATTTTGCCATTAGAGATTCAGTTTCGTCATCTGAAGAGAGTTAGTTGCCAGAAGCTAAGTTATTAGATGGAGGAGGCATTTAGAAAACTTCTTGATGGTACACTTCACCAATATCGCTCACGTTTCTTCGTCTTCAATTCAGACAGCACTAAAAATTTTACTTCGCAGAGTACTCCTTACTGATATCAAACCTTTGCCTCCGTGTTAAAAAATAAGATCGAACGGAGAAACTCCACTTTTTCAACATAGAAATTCCGATAGATGTGAACGAAATGCTGTGTCTACAAGGACGACTGTATTCTATTAGCATTGGCATAAATGTCATACAAACAGTACGCTTTTTTGTACGATACGATCTGCATGATTTTGCCGTTATCGATCGAACTTCTTCTTTAGGTGAGATTTTGTTGCGAGACCAGGCTATACCTGAAGTTGAGACTGATCAATACAAAAGAGACTCATGAAATGTTCCGAACATATCACCATTCCGGATCGAGCTGCGTTCTAACAAATACAAAATGACTCGAGAAAAAGAATATAAGTAAGCGCTGGCCTAAATACCTCTTGGATAGTTCTGTTATACGGCGCAGCATGGGGCAATATATGAGAAAAGAGCAATCTGAGCAAAAGGGTTTCCCCCTACACACTCTCTCTCTCTCTCTCTCTCTCTCTCTCTCTCTCTCTCTCTCTCTCTCTCCTCTCTCTCTTCTCTCTCTCTCTCTCTCTCTCGTTTAGAACATAATGAACGGGTAGGCGAAGATGAAGTGACTAGAATGGCACTACAAGCAGAGAGAGAGAGAGAGAGAGAGAGAGAGAGAGAGAGAGAGAGAGAGAGATGAGAGAGAGAGAGAGAGAAAGAGAACTCAGAACATCTTTACTCGATCAAGGACTGACGTTTTAGGCAGAACCTATTCTTCCAATCTGTCCTTGCTAAGCTAGATTATGTGATAAGGTTTTTTAAAGAAAAAAAGAGAAAAGAGGGAGAGAGAAAAATGATAGGATTATGGAGTACATCACACACACACACACACACACACACACACACACACACACACACACACACACACATGCACACACACACACACACACACACACACACACACACACACATACACACACACACACACACACAACACACACGCACGCACGCACGCACGCACGCACCCACGCACACTTCCCGGTAAGTTGGTTAATTAAATAATCAGTGATTAAATGATATGTTTGCTGTCTGTTTGGGATTGTTGTGGAGTGCACGACCATGCTGAGATGATGATGGTAATGGCATTGGCAAGAAAGAAAATACAGTATTCTGAGAGGAACAATTTTCCTCACTGAGTAAGGATCATGAGTGGTGTCACTGGCTGACGTAAGTAATGTGGAGACAACGTACACGTCTGTAATCGCTGATGATTCGAGCGATTATTGCAAAGTACTTCTACGAGACAGTGCAGTCTGCACCAAAGAATCTGTGAACAATTTTCGAAGGTCTTTTCTGAAGATGTTCAGTGAACGACATAAGGTTAGATTGAAGGAAGAGACGAAGAGACAGACAGACAGACAGGTAGACAGAAGACAGGCAAGCAGACAGGCAGGCAGACAGACCAGAGAGGGAAACAGAGACAGACAGAAAGATGGACTTACAGAGAGACAGACACAGAGAGAGAGAGAGAGAGAGAGA
>CM031601.1:96334735-96339735 GCA_018398815.1 Conus ventricosus | reverse complement strand
CGACCAAACATTCAAACCACATACTGACGACCACAATGGATTATCAATCGTGAACACTGCAGATTGTTGGTGACAAAAATTCAAACCACAATACTGACGACACACCAATGGATTATCAATCGTGAACACTGCAGATTGTTGGTGACAAAAATTCAAACCACATACTGACGACCAAAAACATTGCAACGAGCTGATGATCAAAATGGAAAAGAAAAAAAAAAGATTTTACAGCCAAAACACCACAATACACTTTTGACCAAAACACTATAACAGACTGACATCCAAAATATCAGCATAGCTTGACCACTAAAACGCAGCAACATACTGACAACCAACAACAAACAAACAAACACAAAAACCCAAGGCTGTCGACCAAAACACCACTTACACTGACAGCTAAACGGACAGATAGAATGATCACCAAAAACCAATAACAGAGTGACCACCAACATAACAGTATTGACTGACAACGAGCCATCAGAATGAAATGATGACACAAACACCACTACAATTCGACGGCCATGACTGTGTCAAAAGAAAAAAAAAATGCACTGACAACTTTTCTTTCTTTCTGCGTACGCAGGCTGATACTCCTGGGGACAATTCCTGTATAGACAGGCAGTGAGGTTTTGTGTGTATGACCGTTTTTTATCCCGCCATCAAGGCAGCCATACTCCATCTTCGGGAAGGTGCATGCTATGTGTAACGTGTCATCCATACCAACGGCCAAACTGGCCTTCTCTTCCGAACGTTGTTGATGGGATTTGACGTGTGTGCAAGATGTTGTGCGTGCGTTCACACACGGAACCTCGGTATACAGTCTCATTCGAAGGACTGTGTGGGGAATGGAGTCAGAACCAATGTTATCTCCGAGGGAAAAATCCCCCCTGTACCGAAATTCGAACCCGCAACCCCAGGATCACGAGTCCAGCGCTCTACCAACTGAGCTATTCCGGCCCCGATTGACAACTAATATGCCACAATCACCTGACGACCAAAACATTACAATACTCCGACACCTAAACTACTGCAACAGATTGACGATCAAACATCACTTTAGACGGACGGCCAAAACCCACAAAGGAAAAACAACCAAAGGACCACAATAGACAGACAACCAGAGCACCACAATAGACAGACAACCAAAGCACTACAATAGACAGACAACCAAAGCACCACAACAGACAGACAACCAGAGCACCACAATAGAAAGACAACCAAAGCACCACAATAGACAGACAACCAAAGCACCACAACAGACAACCAAAGCACCACAATAGACAGACAACCAAAGCACTACAATAGACAGACAACGAAAGCACCACAATAGACAGACAACCAGAGCACCACAATAGACAGACAACCAAAGCACCACAATAGACAGACAACCAAAGCACTACAATAGACAGACAACAAAATCACTGCCATAGACTGACTATCAAATCACCGCTTTAGACGGACGAACCCAAAACACAACTGATCGACGACCGAAAACACCACACTAGATTGAAGACCAAAATATAACAGGAAGATGAAACAAAAACACCGCAAGAGACTGATGACCCAAACACTACCACAGACTGGCAACCAAAACACACAACAGACTGATGACCCAAACACTACCACAGACTGGCAACCAAACACACAACAGACTGATGACCCAAACACTACCACAAACTGGCAACCAAAACAGCACAACAGACTGATGACCCAAACACTACACAGACTGGCAACCAAACAGCACAACAGACTGATGACCCAAACACTACCACAAACTGGCAACCAAACAGCACAACAGACTGATGACCCAAACACTACCACAGACTGGCAACCAAAACAGCACACAGACTGATGACCCAAACACTACCACAGACTGGCAACCAAAACAGCACAACAGACTGAAGACCAAAGCACCACAATAGACTGATAACCAGAACATCATTATAGACTGAATATCAAAACACAACAATAGACTGTCGACCAAAAACACCACAATATATTGACGACCCGAACATCACAACAGATTGACGACCAAAAACACCACCATAGATTGAAGACCCAAACACCTCAACAGATTGACGACCCAAAACACTACAATAGACTGACGACCCAAAAAACCACAGCAGACTGACGACCCAAAACACTTACAATAGATTGACGACAAAAACATAACAAAGTTTTGACAACACAACGCAATGCAATACAACCTGCTTCAACAGAACATCTCTACAACTCAACAGAGCTAATCACAGTACAGGGAAGAAGAACAATAGAGCACAACTCAACGCGACACGATACAAAACAATACGAACAATACCCTGATTCTTAATTTGTTCCCCTACTCCACAACACACAATACAACTCAGAACTGAATTACACAACACAATGCCAATCGTACAAATCAACCACAAAGGTTTCCAACAGAGCTAAACGACACGACAAGAAGACATCACCGGACACAACGCGACATAACGCGACACCACGCGTCACACAACGCGACGCCAACACCACACCACGCTTACCTGGGCCTTCGTCTGCTCCCCGACGAGAATGACGTCCCTGGTGGCGTCATGGATGGGGATGTCGGAGATGTAGATGCCTTTGCCGATCAGCTCCTCCAGCTTCTCCACGCTGGGCGACCCCAGGAACAGCATGTCGTCGCTCTCTTGCAGGTAGATCATCTGCCCCTTGAGCTCCATCTCCTGGAGAGAAAAATCAAATGACCAAGGCCGTTGTGAACGATCCGAGGCAAATGGGAATCCCCGGCTGACAAGAAGAAGAAACGAGAGTATTGACAAGCATTACAAAGAAAACTGAAAGAGGTATGTAAAGTTACTGGGAAACAAAATCAAAATAATGAGATTTGGAAGGTACTGTTTTGTGCATCATCATCATCATCATCGTCATATTCTTCTTCATCTTCTTCCAAAGATCAATATACTGCGTTCTGGGAGGTATTGCTTTGTACTTCTCTCTCTCTCTCTCTCTCCTCTCTCTCTCTCTCTCTTCTCTCTCTTTCTTTCTTTCTCTTCTCTTCATCTCCGTTATCTATGACGTCTGAAACAGACGAGAATAAAATTCATCTGTCTCTTTTGCATGATATATTGAATGAGGTTTTCTTTGCACTCCGGTTTATACCTTTATTTGTAATATCGCCTTCACCTATTAATGTGGTCTAACCTGAGATCATCTTTACGCATCTGCATCCGATCTCTCTCTCTCTCTCTCTCTCTCTCTCTCTCTCTCTCTCTCTCCCTCCCTATCTCTCTCTCTCTCTCTCTCTTCTCTCTCTCTCACACACACACACACACACACACACACACACACACACACACACACACACACACACACACACACACACCCTACACCTCTGCAGAGCACAAATACCAAAGCTGTGAAACCGACTTTACGGATCCCTGTTCAGATTCAAACTGCTAAAACGAGCAGAGCGTTACTGGTCTGCTCGGTTCACTTCTCACTGTGACAAAATGACCAAAAATTCTAGATGGGTGACTTTCATGTTAGCCACCACATTCCCTTCCAAACCACCTCGTCCCTGATATTCCGCCCCCACTCCCCCCCCCACCCCCCACCCTTTCCTCCGTCACCTTTCCTTCATCCCTGTCTTAACCCCCCCCCCCCCCCCCCCCCCCCCCACATCCCCTTGTTCGTCCCTCCCTCGCTCTATCCTAAATGCCCCTTCTCCATTCTCGCATCTCCCCTTCCCCTTCATCCCATCACCGTCCCTCCTGTCCACCCCTCCACTTCTTCCGTTCCACTCCACTCCCGTTACCGCCCCCCCCCCCCCCCACACACTTCTTTTTGCGTAATCCGACCCTCCACTCTTTGCCTTAGACCCTCAGACCCTGCTCCCTTCGCCTTAGACAACAAAAAAAGTGTCTGTGTCCAGGACCGACCAAGCCTCTTCAATCTAACGCCCATGTCCCGAAAGTGCTACTCAGCTGACAAAAAGCACGGCGTTTTTTTTATGTGTACGACCGCCAGCGCCGAGGTGTGTTTGTTTTCACTTGGAATTCCCTACATCGCTTCGCTTCGCTACATGATCGTATTGAAATGGAACCCACGCCACTTTATAACACAACAGTAATTCGCTCTTGGTCCGCCCTGTATGCTAACGAGTCACCATGCACCAATTAAGGAAAGATCGGAAAAAACGCTGTGTATTTGTGTCACCAACCAAGAACGGCTACAGATTGCACACACAGACAGAACGCAGACTGAAAGACAGACAAAGAGAGACAGACAGAACGCACTATGTATATCAGATACGAGGTTGTAGCGCCGGAGATCTTTCTGTTTATTTTTTTCTCCAATTTTGTTTTTCAACGTTAACTTCCAGCTGTGTATCTTTTCTTCCGTTTTCTTTATTTTCTGGTCATTGAGGGGCTGGCCTTGTCTATTGAAAATCTTATTTGAATTTGTTCCCATAAGCATTACGTATCCGCTAGTCATCCTGCTTGTCTCTCTCTCTCTCTCCTCTCTCTCCTCTCTCTCTCTCTCTCTCTCTCTCTCACTCTCTCTCTCCTCTCCTCCCTCCCATCCTCCCCCCCCCAGCTATCTCTCTCTCCCTCCCCCTCTTTTTCCTTCTCCACACCACTCTCATCGTGTTCCATGCTATCCTCTTCAGTTTCATGTCATTGTGAATGATAGCATTCAAACGGTGAAACGCTTTATTTGTTTATGTCTGCAATCGAGTATCTGTGACGAGCGATAAACCCGAATTCCGCCAAACATTTCATTACATCGGTACCTCCCACTGGGCGACATACAAAGGAACGTAAAGGAATACACGGCAGCAACACAGATAGGCAACCAAGACAGCCAGCCTGACATAAGTATGGACAGAATATAGATTACCCATAAGACAGCCAGCCTGACATAAGTATGGACAGAAATATAGATTAACCCATAGAGAGAGGAAGGGAGGAAGTGAAAGGGTGGGAAGAGAGAGAGAGAGAGAGAGAGAGAGAGAGAGAGAG
>CM031601.1:96314735-96324735 GCA_018398815.1 Conus ventricosus | reverse complement strand
GTTTACCACAATCCGTCTTACCCATAATCATCCGTCTTACCACAATCATCTGTCCTTTACCCACAATCAATCGTTTAACCATAATCAATCCTCTTACCCAACAATCCTCTTTACCTTCATTCGTCTTTCATAATCAATCCGCCTTTACAAATCAATCCGTCTTACCCTATCAATCCGTCTTTACCCATCATCAATCCGTTTTATCATAATCAATCCGTCTTACCATAATCAATCGTTCTTACACCATAATCAATCCGTCTAGAGTGGAGGTCGTTTACCCTGTATCAATCGTCCTGAGTGAATTCGTTTACCATAATCAATCCGTCTTAGAGTGAATTCGTTTTACCTAAAGTAACGTCTAGAGGAATTCGTTTTACCATAATCAATCGTTTTGAGTGAATTCGTTTAACCCATAATAATTCCGTTTAGAGTGAATGTTTTACCATAACAATCCGTCTTTACCTAATCAATCCGTCTTAGAGGAATTCGTTTTAACCATAATCAATCGTCTTAGAGTGAAATCGCTTTTAACCATAATCAATCGTCTTAGATGATTCGTTTTACCCATAATCAATCCGTCTTAGAGTGAATTCGTTTACAAAAGGACCTATGCCACCTTCATTCAGATTTCACAGCACATGAAAAATAAGTATTTAATATATTGCGGATTTTTACACTCTCAGAGAGAGAGAGAGAGAGAGAGAGAGAGAGAGAGAGAGAGAGAGAGAGAGAGAGAGAGAGAGACAGACAGACAGACAGACAGACACACAACACACAGACACACAGACACACAGGCAGACGGACAGAAGCAGTGAACCAAGACTCAGCCAGGAACAGGAATAGCAATGCACCGACAGCCAGATGTAAACATCGAGATTCACTGCCACAGACAAGAACGCAAAAAGATGGCAATCGCGATCCTATTGAAGACAGACACACACTCAGCATCCCGGATCACCCAGTGACCTCTGACCCTCAGCCAGTGACCTCTGCACCCCTGCCAAAAACTAATTACGTACCACGCATAAACTGATGACTCACACGAACATACCAGCCTCGATTTGGATTTGAGCCACCCTGCCAATCGTACGGCCTCGGTGGGAGTGGGGTGATGTTGTGTGAATATGTGTGTGTGCGTGTGTGCGTGTGTGTGTGTGTGTGTGTGTGTGTGTGTGTGTGTGTGTGTGTGTGTGTGTGTGTGTGCGTGCGTGCGTGCGTGCGTGCGTGTGTGTGTGTGTGTGTGTGTGTGTGTGTGTGTGTGTGTGTGTGTGTGTGAGAGAGAGAGAGAGAGAGAGAGAGAGAGGGGGATGGACGGACAGACAGACAGGCATTGAGACAGCCAGGCAAGAAGAGACACAGACAAAGCCACAAAAGACAGATAGACAGACATACAGGTAGGAAAACAAGAGAGAGAGAGAGAGAGAGAGAGAGAGAGAGAGAGAGAGAGAGAGAGAGAGAGAGAGAGAGAGAGAGAGAGAGAGAGAGAGAGAGAGAGGATGGACGGACAGACAGACAGGCATTGAGACAGCCAGGCAAGAAGAGACACAAAGCCACAAAAGACAGATAGACAGACATACAGGTAGGAAAACAAGAGAGAGAGAGAGAGAGAGAGAGAGGGGGGGGGGGGGATGGACGGACAGACAGACAGGCATTGAGACAGCCAGGCAAGAAGAGATACAGACAAAAGCCACAAAAGACAGACAGACAGACATACAGGTAGGAAGACAAAGACAACAGCAGAGCATCGCAAGCGCCCTACGCGAAACCAAGTCTGCATTCCGACTAGCGTGTCTTATCAAGGACGAGAGACAAAGCTTCGTGGTGCCTTGGTGAGTGACGGCCAAGGAATGTGACAATACAATACATAAATACAATAACGAGGAAGAGGAGACTAGTGTCTGCAGCTGATTTCATTGGCGTTTCCCAGCAAAATGGGGGGCGGAGTGGCTGGGGGGGGGGGGGGGGGTGGTGTGTCTGGGTCTGGACGCTGATTCGATGGAATTAGCGTTTTTGTATATGATGTTTGACGGTGATTGACATAATTGATTCCTACTATCACAGAATAATAAACATAGGACACACACACACACACACACACACACACACACACACACACACACACACACACACACACACTCGCACGCACGCACGCACGCACGCACGCACGCACACACACACACACACACACACACACACACACACACACACACACACACACACACACACGACGATCAGTGACAAACTCTTTATTGTCTTTTTCTTTTTCAAGCGTAAGCTCAGCGTAAAACGTATGTTGGGGTTAGAAATAACGAATTTACATTGATTCATTAAACATTTTCACTTTAGCTAGTAACTGTTTGAGTGTTGCTCGATTCGTGTGATCAAGAAATCTAGAACTGGCTCCGATCCATGTTTGTTTGTTTCAGTTCTAGTTTGATTTCGATCTTTACGTGAAAGTGGGAAAGATAAATAAAAACAAAACAAAAACCGAAAGGGATATTGAATGAATGAACGAGAGAGAGAGAGAGAGAGAGAGAGAGAGAGAGAGAGAGAGAGAAGAGAGAGAGGAGAGAGAGAGAGAGAGAGAGAGGGAGGGAGAGAGACAGACAGACAGACAGAGTGATGTGAGTTGGTGTTTGGTACGCGAAGTCGCACATCCAATGCTCTCCGGATTATAAGTCTATTTTGATGGTATAAGAACGAGCTACATCTCCAGATTTGGTCAAGTACTTCGTGAAGAACTATGCGTCTGGAAGTACGGATTCAGGGCGATATGTGGCAGTTTCTGCTTCGTATTTCAGTGTTTTATGTTCAAACGAGCGAGGCAGAAACTTGTTATGCGGGTCGCCATGATAAAGTTAAGGCGCAGAGCAGACGGTGCGATGTTAGGCCTGCTCCTCTCGTATTTGTTCTGGGGAGGTTTTCCTCCTCCAGTGTGGAGACGTTGAGACCAACCCAGGGCCAAACCCATCCCAGACCAGAGACATGAGGCAGACCCGACTGGCCAGCGGAGGAACAGCAAGTCGTAGACCCAGCATGGAGAGACCTGGCCATCCCCTAGATGGAGCCTCCAGTTTACCACGGAAAGAACTTTCGCTTGCCGACGTTATGTGCAAGTTAAACTCCATGGAGCTGAAGTTTGACGCCAAGCTAGATGAGGTGAAGCAAGATCTGCACGCCCTGCGCGAGGAGTACGTTATCATGCAGGGGGAACTGGGGAATCTCCGGGAGCAAGTCAGCAGTCTGCAGCAGCAAAACCTGGACCTGACGAGAAAAATTGAGGACTTGGAAAACAAAACTGATGATCTCGAGGGGAGATCCAAGAGAAACAATCTGATTTTTTATGGATTACCTCGCGTAGAAAGTGAGACCCCTGCAGATTGTGAAAACACGTTGAAAGACCTTGCTACAGATAAATTGGAGTTGTCTCAGGACATCGAATTTGACAGGGTTCATCGGCTCAACAACCGGCAGGACTCCCCAGTGATCGCAAGGTGTGTCTTCTACAAACAGAAGGTGGAGATCCTGAAGTCAAAGCGCAAACTGAAAGGCAGCAATATTTTCATAGGTGAGGACTTCTCCACTAAAGTGCGTGATGTGAGGAAAAGGTTGACTCCCCATCTCAAGAAAGCTAGGAATGACGGCAAACGCGCGACCATGATCTTCAACTACCTCCTCGTCGACGGCAAGCGTTACACTGTAGGGATTGACGACAGACTCGTTGAACTGAGATAGGAACTTGCCGGTCCTTTAATTTAAATAGTAATGTGTCCGCACTACGAAAAGGAACCCATACAGAATCGACACCGACTGTGCCAACCCTGTGTTCAACTACGTCAGCACGTGAAGCTGGAAATAGAATGTGTTTTGACTCTGGTGAAAACTCGGTCATCCCAGAGGCAGTTGAAAATATGAACAATACAGACGTTGGTGTGTTTTCTGGAAATGTCCATCCTACTGGAAATCAAGATTCGTGTCACGTTGACATTCATAATAAACTGAAATCTATTTTCATTCCTTCATTGGAATATAAATGGATTACTTTCGAAAATGAATAATAACGATTTTATTTCATACGTTTCTAGTTTTGATTTTGTATGTTTTGTTGAAACATTTGTTGATGTTTTTCATTCGCCTATGTTTGCTGGATACAATGTGTACTGTAAACCCGCTTTAAAGTTCACGGCACGTGGAAGGCGTTCCGGTGGACTGGTGTGCCTGGTGAAAAAAGATATCTGTCCCTATGTTAAAGTAGTGGAGGTTGCATCTGATTTGTTTTATGCCTTTATTATTGATAAATCCTTACTTGGCACAATGAAACATGTTATGTATGTGTGCGCATATATTCCTCCAGAGGGCTCTCCATATTACTCTCATTTTGATAAGGAAAATGGAGTTTCTTTGCTTGAAGAATTTTTGTGTGATTGCTTACTTTTTATTTAAAGATGAAATGTATGTGATTGTTGGCGGTGACCTGAATAGCAGAGTTTCAAACTTTTCTTATGATTTTGAAGAAAACATATCTGTGTATGATGATCAACATAAAAGTGGACCAGTTCATGTTCGAAACTCTGAAGATACTGTGCTAAATAATTATGGGAAACTACTTCTCAATCTGTGTATTGCTCTGAAACTGTGCATTTTAAACGGCGTGTGTAAGGGCGACCTTCAAGGTCGCTACACATACATATGTGATAATGGTAGCAGCGTTAACGACTATTTTTTGATGTCCTTTGACATGTTTTCGATCATTTCTGATTGGTGTGAGATGTGCGTATCTGAGAAAATTGAGTCTGATCATATGCCTGTGGAACTGAACCTCACCGTCTCATGTCGTGACAAGAACTGTGCACAAGTAAACAACAGGCGCTGTACGATGAGAAATTTGTCTGGAATGAAGATCATGTTGATTTGTTTAAAAATGCGATTTTTTCTAATGAAATGCAAGAGCGTATGCAAGGGGCAATTAGTCTGATTGATATTAATGTAGACGAGGCATTAGATGTTTTTAATTGTTGTGTGAAGAGGCGGCAGAGAGCATGGAAAAAGCAGTTTACTCTCGGCATACATGAACAAGAAGAGGACTGGTATGATACCGAATGCCGAGTTAACAAAAGAAAAGCTCGAAATTTATTGACGAAATTCCGGCGTTCTTTGACCACACCTTCTCGTGAGTCCTACTGTAAGGCCAGGAGGGAATATAAACATCTCTTAAAGAGAAAGGAGAAACAGTTCAATGATGCTCTGTTGGAGGGATTACTTCAGTCTGTAAATAGCCAAAAAGATTTTTGGGATCGTATTCACAAAATTTCAAGAAAACGAAAAACAACCTGTGAATGATATTAGTTCAGAAATGTGGTTCCATCATTTCAGAGATCTACTGGAAGGAAAATTTGATGCCCAAAATGATATGGTCGGTGACAGTTACCTAAATGACAACGATTATGATGACAATCAAAATCGTCCGATTTCCAGAGAAGAAATTTTAATGGCTTTGAGAAAAGTAAACCTCGTAAAGCTGCCGGCCCAGATGGGATTATTGGTGAAATGATAAAAAACTGCTTGCCAGTCAAAAGTGTTTTTAGATTTTTTGGTTAATTTTTTCAACTCCTTATTTGATAAAGGGATATATCCTAAATGTTGGTCAGAATCTATAGTGATTCCATTATATAAAAAAGGCGATGCAAACAATCCGGATAATTACAGAGGAATCTCGTTATGTAATGTGTGCAGCAAATTATACAGTGCTGTTATTAACATGAGACTGCAAGAGTGGGTGGAAGAAAATAACATTACTGGAGAATATCAAGCTGGATTTAAGAAAAACTACTCCACTATTGATCATATATTTACTCTGATGGCATTCGTACAGAAACAGTTTTGTTTAAATCGTAAACTGTATGTCGCATTTATTGATTCGAGAAGGCGTTTGATTCTGTTAATAGAACTATATTGTGGCCCATCTTGCTTAAAAATGGTATTCATGGAAAGCTGTATAAATGTATAGTAAGTTGTATGACTGTGTAAAGGCACGAGTGAGAACTGGTGCTGTTATAACAGATTATATAAACTGTACTTCTGGTGTGAAACAGGGCGATGTTTGTAGCCCAGTTTTGTTCTCGTTATTTATAAATGAATTAACACAAGAAGTTATACATTCTGGAAGGCACGGTGCACATTTTATGATGAACTTTTGGAAATTTTTCATTCTGCTTCTAGCTGATGACGTGGTCTTGGTCTCAGAGACAGCAATTGGATTACAAACTCAATTAACACCTTGCAAAAAGCTACTGGCTACATTACAACTAAAAGTTAATAAAGCAAAAAGTAACATAATTGTATTTAGAAAGGGCGGGTATCTTGCAGCAAGAGAAAGATGGACATACAATGGATCTATATTGCCTGTTGTTAATGCGTATAAATACTTGGGTATATACTTCTCCACACGCTTGAGAGAGAGAGAGAGCGAGAGAGAGAGAGGAGAGAGAGAGAGAGAGAGAGAGAGAGAGAGAGAGAGAGAGAGAGAGAGAGAGAGAATGAGACAGACAGACAGAGACAAGCTGACAGACAGAGACAGAAGGACACAAACACTGAGAGACAGACACAGACACACGCCATCACATCAAAAGTGAATATACGAATTAAGTGTAAGCGATATCGAGTCATATTACTCGTTCTTTTTTACACACAGCAAAGACAACTATAAATCAGTATTTGATCTACAATACTATTAAGAAGTATAAGTAATACAAGTAAATCTGTTTCATGTCAGCCGTTCCTTCGCTATTGATAAACAAAAAACAAAAAGTATATTCGTTACACACATGAATCAATTCACCAGGGCGCCATCTTTACCTGATTGCGAAGATCTCCGTTAACACACCAGTCTTCCATCCCTCGCCCTGTTCTCGTTTCGCACACGTCTCGAACCGTCACAAGGAAACGCGCCCCTCCCTTTCACTCGCGACATCTAGCCATCCAGGAAATGAAACGCGCTTCGGGTTTCGCTCATTCAGTCAGCCAAGCCACGAAAACACTTCCCATCAGCCCCTTGAGTGTCACGTAAAGCGTTCTATCTAATCCATGCTGGACGCTTTAAAAACAACAACAACAACAACAACAGCAATAAACAACTTAGATCTAGTTCCAAAGTGAGTCGACTGCAGGCGGAAATCTAAACAAATTCTAAAAATTCTTCATAAGGGTCCTCCAAAAAACGTAGACAAACGAATCACATGACAAAACACGACGCGTCGCAGCCTCTTAGGTCTTCTTCAGGCAAAATACACAACACCCAGGACAACGAAAATGAACGAGCGATCACGTCTCTTCATCCAATTCGGCTCAAGACGGGCATTGAAAAACAACTTAGACGACCAGCCTCTGACCAATTAGACGCCGAAAGGCATGTCTGGAATCGGAGTGGGGAGGGTCAACAGACCGAATAGCCGTATCTTGGTGCCAGACAGTGAGGGGTTAGAATTGTAAGGGAGGGGGGGGGGGGGGGGGGGTGTCCATTAAAGTCCTATGTGGAACGGGCGCCACGGGCAGTATGATGAGAACGACGGTTAGTGCTGATTTCGTGTGTGTGTGTGTGTGTGTGTGTGTGTGTGTGTGTGTGTGTGTGTGTGTGTGTGTGTTAGATTATCTCAAGTGTTGTAAATTGTTGGTCTATGTCAGCATGACAAGCAATTTATGTTTTACTTTGGCTTGTTTGTTTTCCTTTTCCTGTTATTGCTTTAAACTCAACCTTCTCCATACCCCTAAAGGGGCGAAAGGAATAAATATTGTTGTTGTTGCTGTTGTCGTTGTGTGTGCATGCGTGCGTGCGTGCGTGCGTGCGTGCGTGCGTGCGTGCGTGTGTGTGTGTGTGTGTGTGTGTGTGTGTGTGTGTGTGTGTGTGTGTGTGTGTGCACGAGCTGCTAAAGTCACTTCAATCTAGCCTTCTGCCTGACCACGAGGAAGGTGTGTATATACAGTTCAGGACGGCGATCCATTCTAAGCATTGGTTTTGCCCGGGACTGTGTACACGTGGTCAAGGCGGCGCGCTAAATCCACTCTACGCTTCGGCTCTGACCAGGATGGTCTGTGCTGGTAATTGAGAGCGGAGTGCACAATCTATTCTAAGCTTTGGCTTTGTCCTGGGTGGACTTTATAAAGCAAGCACGGGCCGGAGGATTAAATCCATTCGAGCTTTGGCTTCGCCCTGGGAGGTTTTTATACGTAGTGCAGGCCGGAGGATCAAATCCAGTCCATGCTTTGGCTTGGGCCGGGATGTCTATAAGTAGCGGAAGGCTAAATCTATTGAAAGCTTTGGCTTCGTCCTGGGTGGTTTTCATAAGTAGTGCAGGCCGGAGGGTCAAATCCATTCTGAGCTTTGGCTGAGGCCGGGATGTCCATAAGTAGCGGAAGGCTAAATCTATTGAAAGCTTTGGCTTCGTTCTGGTGGTTGGTTTTCATAAGTAGTGCAGGCCAGGGGATTAAATTCAATCCATGCTCTGGCTTTGCCCGGCCAGGATGGTCCGTCTTCACAAGTAGTTGAGGGTGAGGTGCTAAAACCATTTGTCTGACCTTTGGCTTTCTGGGTGGGTAGCTCTGAGCCGAGTGTTGGGATTTACACGATGTCAAACACAAACGCTTTACAGCATGCTCCACGAAAACCCCTCTTCAAAGATGTGCCACCGACGAGAATTTTCTAGTTCCTGAAAGAGATAAACATTCTTTTTAATCTGATTTAAGATTTCATGGGAGGAAAATTTTTAGGCTGTTCTTACATGTTTTTAAAAAAAAAATCTGGTTTAATTAACTTTTTCCTTCATTTTCTTTCTGATTATTTCTAAAGACAGCTATGTAAGGAAGTGACCTTGAACAGATGAAAACTTTGATAACACTTCTCATAGTAGGATGGGTTATATAAAAAAAAAAGCGGCATCGAATTGAACTAAGTGCTAAAACTGATGTATTTTAAGGCTTGGGTTTTGTCTTAGATGGTCTTCACACGTCATTCTGGGTTAACGGCTGAATATGGTCTTCTTCTAACTTCCGGTGCGTCCTGGATGTCTTCTCAAATCGGACAGTTAAAACCGCTGTACCAAGTTTCTGCCTTAGCCCTGGGTGGTCTTTACATGCGCTTCTGGTCCAGAGGCTGAAACTACTCTATCTTTCATTTGCCGCTACTGGGCATGGTCCTTAGACGTGGTACTAGGAGGAATGCTAAATCCACTCTATGTTTAGCTTGCCGCTACTCGCATGGTCCTTAACAGTGGTACTAGGAGGAATGCAAAATCCACTCATCTTTACGCTTGCCGCACTTCGCATGGTCCTTAGACGTTGGTACAGGGGAATGTAAATCCATCTATCTTTAGCTTGCCGCGACTCGGCATGTCCTTAGACGTGTACTAGGAGGAATGCTAAATCACTCTATCTTAGCTTGCCGCTACTGGGCATGGTCCTTAACGTGGTAACAGGAGGAAATGCTAATCCACTCTATCTTCGCTTGCCGCTACTGGCATGGTCCTTAGTGTACGTACTAGGAGGAATGCTAAATCCACTCTATCTTGGCTTGTGCTTGCCCATACGGCTTTAAAAGCAGCTTCGGAGCGGAGCGCTACCAAAACCACTCAATTGAGGCTTCGGGTTCGCCGAAAAGGCTCTTTATAAGTCATTGGGGGCGGGGGTGATTGACCCATTCTAAATAAAAGTCGGCTTTTTCGGAAGTGGTCTTTCAAAGAGCTGTGGCTGTGGGTGCTAAAAAAAAAAAAAAAAAAAAAAAGAAAAAAGAAAAAGAGAAAAAAAACATCTACCTAGGCTCTGACTTCGTCCTCCACTAGTGTTCACCAGTAGCTGTGGACAAGGTACTAACACTACTCTATCCAGGCTTTGGCTTCGTCCTTGATGGTCATGGCAAGTGGTTCTGGGAAAAGAACCAAAACCATTCTATCTGAGCTTTGACTTTATCCATGATGATCTTGATAAGCAGTTTGTGTGCATGACACAGGCA
>CM031601.1:96296500-96304000 GCA_018398815.1 Conus ventricosus | reverse complement strand
TGTGTGTGTGTGTGTGTGTGTTTTTGGTGTGTGTTTGTGGTGTGTGTGTGGTGTGTTGTGTGTGTGTTGTTGTGTGTGTGTGTGTGTGTGGGGTGTGTGTGTGTGTGTGTGTGGGGTTTGGGGTGGTGTGTGGTTTCAAAAAGCCACAATTTTCCCCCTCGCATACGTGTGTTGTGTGTGTGGGTGTTGTGTGTGTGTGTTTTGGTGGGGTGTTGTGTGTGGGTGTGTGTTTCAAAAAGTCACAACTTCCCTGCATACTTGGGGTTGTTTTGTAACCTTTTTTTGGCATTTGGGAACTCGGCTCTCTCTCTCTCTTCTCTCTCTCTCTCTCTTCTCTCTCTCTCTCTTCTCTCTCTTTTTCTTTTTATTACGCTTTATCCATCTCTCACCCCCCTGTCCCCCCGATCTCTTGTCTTGTCTTTTCCTCCTCTCTCCCCTCTCTCTCTCTCTCCTCTCTCTCTCTCTCCTCTCTCTCCCTCTCTGTTTTTTATCTGTCTGTCTGTCTGTTGCTGTCTGTCTGTCCTCTCTCTCTCCTTCTCTCTCTCTCTCTCTCTCTCTCTCTCTCTCCTCTCTCCCTCTCTCTACGGTTTTACCTCTCTACTACTGTGTAAAAATTTTGGAAAAGTTTCGGAGTAGTTTAAAAAGTTATTTGGGAAAAGACACCCAAAGAGAAGACGGTAAAGCGCAGGAGAACAGGGGAGGGGGGAAAAGAGGGGGAGAGAGAGAGAGAGGAGAGGAGAGAGAAGAGAGAGAGGGGGAAAAGAGGGGGAGAGAAGGAGAGAGAGAGAGAAAGAGAGAGACAGACGACAGACGGACGGGGACAGAAAAAGAAGACGCAGCAGAGACACAGAAGAGAAGAGAGAGAACGGGGGCTCAAATTTTTAAATGAAGGCCCCGCCCTGTATGACTACAATGGGTACACGTTGTGATTTTTAAAAACAAAAAAAAAAAAAACAAAAAACGTACGGGTCTAAAAAATGGAAGTAACTTGCTCTCAAAACCGCAACCAAAAAATTGAAAGGGGAAAATTAATTCAAGGAAACAAACCAAGATAGACACAAATTTTTTCATTTCCCTTTAAAAACCAATCACAACCCCTTTTTTAAATATCGAGGGAATGGAAAAATTAAGTAGTGGGGGAAAACAAGAGAGATAAACGACAGGATATCAGAGGGGGAGAGGAGAGAGAGAGAGGGGAGAGGAGAGAAAAGGGGAAGAGGGAGGGGAAAAGGAAAAGGAGAGAGAAAAAAAACATTTCGAGAGAGGGGGAAGAGAGAGAGAGAGAGAGAGGAGAGAAAAAAGAAGAGAGAGAGAGGGGGAAAAGAGAGACAGACGACAGACGACATAGAAAAGGGGAGAGAGAGAGAGGATGGAGAAAAGAGGAGAGGAGGAGGAGGAGAGAGACATACAGAAAAACACAGAAGGGACAGAGGGCACAATAAAAAAAAAAAGCAGAGATCAGTGTGGTTTTGGGGGGACAGGGTAGATTCCAATGAACTCGAAGGAAAGGGTAAACGGGTATACGGGTGGTGAAAAGGCCGGGGGAAGGGAAGAGGGTTGGGGTGTGTGAAGAAGATGGAGGGAAAAATGCCCTTCGAAATCGTTCCCCGGTAGATAAAGAGCAGGTGTTGAAGATAAGCCTTGGGGTGAAAAAGTGGCGATCTTGTGGAACGTGGGGGGGTAGGGGGGGGGGGGGGGGGGGGGAAAAAGGCCGTTGCCGCCTATCTCTCTTTCCCCCGCTCAGTGGCCGCTCACGTTTAGCCCCAAAGGGGATGTGAAGGTGCTAAAAGGGAAAACGAGGGGACCCTGCGAGACCTGTACTTCTTTAGGTTTACGGACCGGCATTTTTTGGGGGGGGGGGGGGGGGGGGCGGGGGGAAAGGGGGGGGGGGAGGAGGGAGGGAGAGTGGTGTGTTGTGTGTGTGTGTGTGTGTGTGTTGCTGTGAATGTGGTGTGTGTTTTTTGTGTGTGTGTTGTGTGTTTGTGTGTGTGTGTGTGTGAATGTGTGTGTGTGTGAATGTGTGTGTGCCGCGCGCGCGGCGCCGTACGTGGTGTGTGTGTGCTGTGTGTGTGTGTGTGTGTGTGTGTGTGTGTGGTGTGTGTGTGGGTGTGTGTGTGTGTGTGTGTGTGGTGCGTGTGTACGTGTGTGGTGAGAAAATGGTTCTTTCATTTAGAGGGGTTCCACTTGGTGATTATGATTTTGAAAGGGGGGAGGCCGAGCTTTTTAAAAAAAAGCTTCAATTTGATGCATGGAAGGCACTTTTGCTACTTGCCAATTTCTTGTTTGTGGGTCTTTTTTTTGGGTTTAAAATCTGTACAGTCACATCCATTTCGATTTTTATATAATGAAGTTAATTTTTGAACAATGAAAAAAAAAAGGCCCCTAAAATTGAAGGCTTGAACAATCGCTTTGCTACATATTGGGGGGAAAAATTTGATTTTCCCGAATTAGTCAAAGCTTGTATATTAAAGAGAAAAGTCGTAAACAGATAAGTTTTCATATTCTTGGAAGGTGTTCAGGGGTTCACGATTTTTCTGAAAAAGAATTGATTTTTGAACATCATTTTAAAATTACTTCAGGTGTTTTTTTAACGCCCTCTTAGCTCATTTTCTGCGTTTCATTACCGATTCCCACGTGTGTGAAACCAGCAAAAGATATCTCAATTCCCTTTGTGTGTGTACGTGTCTGTGGTGGTATGGTGGGATGAAGGAAATAGAGACAGTAGCAGACAGACAGACAGAAAAGCGGTACGGGAGAGAAGGGAGGGGGAGAGGGAGAGAGAAAGAGAGAAGAGAGGGATGGAGAGAGGGGAGAGAGAGAGAGAGACGGACAGACAGCAACCCGGGCAGGAAGGGAAGAGACGGACAGACACCGGGAAAAGGGACAAAGAAACAGACAGGAAGAGACAGAGGACAGAAGAAGGAGAGACCCTCAGAAAGACAGACGAAAAAACGACTGAGAGGGAGAGAGGAGAAGAGAAGAGAGAGGGAGAGAAGGAGGAGGGAGGAGGAGGAGAGAGGAGAGAGAGGAGAGAGAGTACATTGAAAATACATAAAAGCGAGGGCCGTACAAAAACAACATGCAAACTTTTCACCAGTCTGCTTGCCCAAGCAAAAAACGGTACGCTCTATCCCATTCGGAAAGGGACTTTATTCATTTTTGATGAAAAAAAATTTTTTGCTTTGTTTTTTTTTTGTATGTCTGCGCTTTTGACTCGATGGCCCAAAAAATTTCTCCTTCAGTGTGAACACAATTAGACATTTTGACAAGCCCTTAAATTGGTTTAGTTCGTATTTTATTACAAAGCGGTTCGTATTATAGTAAGAACAGTCCTTAAATTATCATCATAAACTGGTGTTCCCACGGTTCGTGCTAAAGGCAGCGCTTTTCGCAATGTAAAAAACACCCTCTATGTTTTATCACAACAATCGTTCTGTTTATCAAAAACTTTCTTGTGAAACCCGGCCTGGCGTTTCGTTTACGGGGTTCTATGACCGTCTGTGAGAAAACCTAAAACGGGGTATCGATCCCAAAGAGGGTTTTAAAAACGCAAAACCAAATTTGCGTGCAAAAAAAAAGGGGATACCGGTTCATCGACGCTCTCAGACTAACGATCCCCTTTCCCTCATCTCAACGTGCGAGGCCCACAAAAACCCTCGTTCATGCAAAGCATTCGTGATCTTGGCAAAGTGTCAAGAATATGATTCGGTTAAACGCACCACGTAGCCACTATCTCCCCAAGTTTTCCTGAACTTGTTGCATGTTTGTTAGGCCTTTCTTACGGAACAGGCCCCAGAGCGTCCGTGTCCTCCTTTTAAAACTAGGTACTGTAAGGCTTTCATGAGTTGTGCCTGCACTTTACGTGGCTTTAAAAATATAGCCCCCCCCCTCCCCTCCCACATACACCTTATAGAAGGCAAAAAAAAGGACGTTATAATCGATCTCTTACCCCAAAAGGACTAGGTTTAAAAAACCGTGTATATGATTCAGGTACATCTTCCCGTCTTTGTACTGAATTATGCGAGTGTGGGCCAGGCTATCTTTTAACTCACTGAAATGTACATTCTGCCCTTTCCGCGGTTCTTCCGTTGATGCCCGTACAGTTCAAAAGTCTCTAATATCGAAAACGCCCGTTCTGGGACATTTCACGTCTGCGGGGACACGCCTACTCGCCAAGTCATGCTGTTCCTACCTGCCAAATCGGCACTGAAGAACCCGTTCAAAAGACACTGCGAATACCAGCGACAAAAAAAGGTACATTGTTGCGTCACTTGAACTTTTGTCCCGTACGAACTAGTGTGCACCTTGAACCTTGTGGCATGCGTTTTGTGTGTGTGTGTGTTGTGTGTGTGTGTGTGGGGTTTTTGTGTGTGTGTGTGTGTGTGTGTGTTTTTGTGTGTGTGTGTGTGTTTGTGTGTGTTAAAGGGAGAGGAGAGGGGAGAGAGGAGAGGAGGGGAGAGAGGAAGAAAATGTTGGTTTCTTTTATTTTTTTTCCTTTTTCTTACTTCTAAAAAAATCACCCCTGTGGAAAGAATTTACTTCAAACTGCCACATATGATTTCTTGTTTCCTTCATTGTTTTAATGAGAGAGAAACTGCACATCCACAATCCGGCTTGTTTTGTTTGCAAATTTTCCCGCACTGTCCATGATGACGTTGGGTCAGTGCACCGAGCCAGGATGGTTTATTTCCACAATGCTTGACTCTAGTACGGAAACTTTCCTTTCTTAATAAATCCCAATGCGAATATTTTTCTACTGTGCGCACGCTGTTACATGACATTCTTTTGCTCTGCGGTTCAGTTTTCTGAAAAACATTTGGCAGGAAACAGTCTGTCGGGACAAATGTACAACGTTTTTCCATGTTCGCGAAGTACGCACTTAGTTTGATTTAATCTTACGTAACTGCCCCTTTTTCTTCTTTTATCATATTTCTGGTGATATTGAACTAAATCCGGGCCCCAAAAAAAGAAAGGAACTGTGCGTTTACATGTAAAATTGAACAGCTTGAAAATAAACTTTACTTATGTCCCCTGAATGTAAAGATTTTTATATCATAAAACTGTCAGAACCTGGTCATGAAACAGATTTAAACAAAACCCTGAACCCCTAATTTCCTTTTCCCCCGTCGACGTGATAGACCCAAAAGATAATGGTGGGGGGCCCCTTCATTAAAAATTGTTTTGTACTGTAAACCACGTCCAATTTCAAATCATGGTCTAGAATCGGTCTGGGTGGAAACCAAAAATAAATCAAAAAGATCTGTTAATTGGATCTTTTTCGTCCGCGAACTCCCCCGTTAGTTATGGCAGGATAAGTGAAAAGTAAGAAAAAAAAAAACACAAGCTTCGTTTATCTTTTGGGCGCCCTTTTTCACAGACTTTTGAGGAACCCTCATCACCTTCTAGCATCTTAATCGTACTCTTTGTCCAAATTAAGTGACCAACGCGAAACGGGGCATTACAAGACCCTGTTTGATTTAAATTTTACACAGTCCTCAAATTATTAAGCGCGGAAATCTTCCCGCAGCGTACAGCGACCCTAGTATTCCTGTGCTTCCCGGAAAAAAACCGTAAAAAAAAATGCTCCTTCAAAAGAACAATATTCAATTTTGTAAATAGATGAGAAAATTTGTACATTGTTTAATGAAGCAGATGGGTACCAATAACTAAAAAAACGGTAGATAAGAGTGCTTTTTTTTTCTGAAAACCCCTTTTGGGCCTAGCAAAAAAATGTTGCCTGTTAAAAAGAAAAACCCTCCCCCCGCAGGGCGTGCCCTGGATGATGATGAGATTCATTTTTATCGACCCCGCGGTTTAAAAAAATTCACCCCAACTGCCAAACAAAGTAATTTCCCGAAGACTGGGAAAATTTCGTCGGTTTCGAAATTTTTCGTTACATCAAAAAAAAAAAGAGATAGGCAAAAAGAGTATTTAACCCAAAAGACAAAAAAGCTTCAGATCATAAGTTTTGGAAGTAAAGATGGTGGGGAACTGGTTAAGTCCTTTTCAATAAGAAAAGGAATCGAAGCTCGGAAGTTCCCCTACGAGTCCGGGCATAGTGTATTCGCAAACAAAAACAAAGCAATATTTTCAATTCTTATTTTGTTCAACAGTCAAAATTGAAAAGATAACGACAGGTGCCAAATGTAACTTCTTGATTCCCAATAGATGGATTAACTTTCACAAATTGAGGGCGCTGCCATTAAATAATCTGGACAAAAATAAGGCATTGGGCAATTCTTAAAAATTTTGTTAAAACTTCAGCTCTGTTTAATGTTTCCCGCTTTACACTGTTTAACAAAAATGCTTCGTGAGAGTAGATTTCCCCTCATTTTGGAAGCAGCGCATGTGACCCCCATTTTAAAAAAGGACCCAAAGGATTTTTCATAAAAATTTAGGCCAATCCTTTACTAAGCTGTGTTGGAAAGGTTCTAGAGAATGTATACATCGACACTTTTTCTTTTTAACATCAAATGATTCTTACTCCTTACAATCTGGATTATCCCAGGTGATTTCAGTTTAAAAGTTACTGTCCAACCCTTAAAGAATCTGCATTCTTTTTGATTCTGGAGTTACCAACAAATTGTATACTGGACATTTCAAAGCATTTTTGATGTGTATGGGCCCGAGGTTCTTATTTAAACTAAACCCCGGGGCGGATAGGGGAAATTGTGCTTTTTGAGGACTCCTCTCCAATGTTCCCAGGCAGGGGGTTATAAAAGGTGAAACTCGACCTCAGGGTTCGGGAGTGCCAAGGGACCTTTAGGCCCTTTTGTTTTTAGTCTATATTAATGTTAGTACGGTATCCTTCTGAATCAAATATTTGTGAGTTCTAGTTTAGCACTTTCTCTGTCTAACCCTGTAATCGCGCTGTATCTTAAACTCTGACCCGGAAAGATTTTTGAAGGGCAAAAGCTTGGAAAGGTTAATTTTTAATGGAAAAGACAGAATGGTAAAAATTTTCGAGTCGCAAACAAATTTTTTCCCCAACATTCCCGGGAACACGCCTCTGCAGCCGTTAATGCACACAATCATCTTGGCTGATTGTTCAAAAATAACTGTAGATGGGAGAACTAAAGATGTACAGTAAAGAAGGTTAAATGTTTTTTTTGTTGCCCACGAAACTACAAATATAAGATAGGAAAAGCATTAGAACCATGTTTAATTTTATCTTGCCGCACTTTGACTACGCTGATATTGTCTGGGACAAATGCAGTGAAACCAAGCAAACATGCTAGAAAATTTCATTTAGAAGCAAATTTGCATTTAATAGGGGGTGTCAAGGCCCAAATCATAAAAAATTGTATGAAGAAACCGGATTTGCTCTTTAAAAGAAAGGGAAAAAGACACAAACTAATTTAAGTTTTTTAAAAAGGTCAAAGGTTTGGTCCAGAACATTATGTAGCCTTTACCAGATTGGTATCAACAAGAAATCCCCATTCACGGCGAGACCCCTTGCGACATGTGCCCCATGCAAAAAAATGAAGATACAAATTTTTT
>CM031601.1:96279000-96284000 GCA_018398815.1 Conus ventricosus | reverse complement strand
AAGATGAGCTAACCAGTTAAGTCCACAAGAGCCTAAGCCATAGCCAGCAACACTTCTTTCTCTATTAGCTAACGTAAAACATCGACGACAATTACAACAACAAATAACAATAACAACGACGACGACAAAGGACGACAGAGAAAAGATGGTCTCACATGTTCGTGAGCAACAGTCAAACCCATTTACAGAGACAAATCATCCCCTATCACCGATATACACCAGCAACAAACAACAACAACAAAACAAACAGTAACGATGGGATCCACCTTGGCAGCTGAAGACATTGCCATGTCCATCAACAAAAGTATCCCTATACCACCTGGCAGACACACCACCAACAAACAACAACAACAACAACAACAACAACAACAGCAACTATGACGACGATGATGACTACGACGACGCCGACGGACACAGCACAGGTCGACTCATCTTGTTTGTCACCTGACATAGAGCATCACCACCACCAACGACTGCGACGACGACAACGATGTCGACTACGACGATGACGACACAGCAATGATGGGCACACCCAGTTTGTAAGCAACGGCTTACAACCTACCCAGCAACAAATCATCCCCGCTACCTGATGTACAGCATCAACAACAACAACGAACAATGACGACCACAACGACGACGACAACGACGACAACGACAGTAAACATGGGCTCATCCGCGTTGGCAGCTACAACCAAAACAGATGAGTGAGTCTAGAACAACAACATCCTACACCTGATACAAACAACAACCAAAACAACAACAACAACAACAACAACCACAAGGAAACGGTAAAGATCGGCTCACCCGGTTTGTCGGCAGCAGCCTTACGTATGTCTAGCAACAGTCACCCTTTGTCACCTTGTACACAACATCAGCAACAAACACAACAACTACAACAACAACAACGACGAAGACGACAACGACGACAACGACGACGACAAGGACACAGCAAAGATGGGCTCACCCAGTTTCTCAGTAACAGCTGAAGCCGAGTCCAAGAGCCAGCCGTCCTCAGTGACCTGATATACATCAACAACAACAACGAAACAACACAACAACAACATCAACAACAACCAACAACAACGACACACCACCACCACCACCACCACCATAACAACAACAACGACAAGACGACGACGACGACGACAGTAAAGACAGACTGATCCAGTTCGGCAGCCAGAGATTTTACCATGTTCAGCAACGAACCACCCTCTATCGCTTGATTGATATACAACAACAACAAAAACATACTACACAATAAAGATGGACCCACCCAGAGCGGCAGCCAGAGATTTTACCACGTCCAGCAACAAATCATCCTCTATCGCTTGATTGACATGCAACAACAACAACAACAACAACAGCAGCAGCAGCAGCAACAAATACGACACAATAAAGATGGACCCACCCAGAGCGGAAGCAAGTGATTTTCCGTGTTCAGCAAAAATTCATCCTCTATGCTTGATTGATAACACAACAAACAACAACAAGCCAACACAACAAATACAACAAATAAAGATGGACCCACCCAGAGCGGCAGCAAGAGATTTTACAGTTCAGCAAAAATCATCCTCTATGCTTGATGACAACAACAACAACAACAACAACAACAAGACATCACAGCAACAAATACGACACAATAAAGATGGACCCACCAGAGCGGAAGCTAGAGATTTTACCACGCTCAGCAACAATCATCCTCTATCACTTGACCGATGTACAACAACGCAACAACAACAACACAACACTAACAAGAGTGACCAGTCGGTACAGCCGACTCACCAGTTTGGCGGCGGCGGCGGTAGCCATGTCCAGCAGTTTGTCGTCGTCGATGCCTGTGCGCAGGTTGTGGTCGCTGTAACTCCGCTGCAACACCTCTCCGAGAACAGCTCCCACGTTCGTTCCTGGCACATGAAAAAGGCCACGGTCAGAGCTAACGTCGTCTTCATCATTATTGTCGTCGTAGTCGTCGTCGTTAACATTATCACCATCGTCGTCGTTTTCGTCGTCGTCGGCATCGTCGTCGTCATCATCGTCGTCGTCGTCGTCGTCGCCGTCGTCGTCATCGTCGTCGTTGTAATCATCATCATCATCATCATCATCATCATCATCATCATCATCATCATCACCGTCGTCGTCGTCGTCGTCGTCGACTTTTTAGTTTTCGTCGTCGTCATCATTATCACCACTGCCTGCTGTCGTTATTGTCATCTTCATCGGCGTCGTCATCGTGATCATCATCACCATCTCCGTCTCGTCGTCGTCCATGTCAACCTCCTGCTCCATCACGGTGTAAGGTATCATTGTCGACGTCGTCTACGTTGTTGTCTACATCGTCTACATAATCATCATCGTCCTTCAACTTAATTCTTAGATAAGTGAGGAGACGGGACTGCGTGCAGGATAGTCCGTACACGCTACACCGCAGTCTACTAGGACACGAGGCCACAGTTGCCAGGCGATACAGCTAGTGCTTTCTTGTTCTTCACTTCTTTTTTGTACTCCCAGTTCTTATAGAACAGGGAGTACTTTACAATGGGAACGAAGAAATGCTGTCTGTGTGTTTCTCTGTGTGTCTGTCCGTGGTCAAAATGTGTTCCACTCGCTCCAGACAAAAATTTCTGGGCCGATCTTTCTGAAAATTTGTAAGTATGTTCATTATGGGTCACGGATGATGCCCGATGTTTTAGTTTACCGTTATAGCCGTTACTAACGGCTACAACGGCCCATAACGGTTTTTTTTTCTTCTTTATGGGAAATCTCTGAAAGTACTTGGCCGATCTTTCTGAAAATTTGTAGCTCCGTTCATTATGGGTCGCGGATGATGCTCGATGTTTTATTTTACCGTTATAGCCGTATTAACGGCTATAATGGCCCATAACGGTTTTCTTCTTTATGGAAAATCTCAGAAAGTACTTGGCCGATCTTTCTGAAAATTTGTAAGTATGTTCATTATGGGTCACTGATGATGGCCGATGTTTACCAGAATAGCTGTTACTAACGGCTATAACGGCCCAAAACGGTTTTTCCTCTTTATGGAATATCGCACGCGTATTCAAGATAAACTGGGAGTACGTTTATATGCTTTGCATCTTGATGTTGTTGTTGTTGTTGTTTTAATCTCAATGAGTAAGTGAATGACGAAAGAGTGTCGACGATGAGGGGTTCAAGGACAACCGTTAACAGATGCTTCAACACCGCATTCATCTGATGCGCTGGTCACGGCCTGGGTGCTTCTGAAGGTTATATGGCCGGCCTCTGGCTAACTGTGTGTGTGTGTGTGTGTGTGTGTGTGTGTGTGTGTGTGTGTGTGTGTGTGTGTGTGTGTGTGTCTGTATGTGTCTGTGTGTCAGTGTCTGTTTGTTTGTTTGTCTGTCTGTCTGAGTGTGTGCGCACGCGGGAGTGCGTACGCTTCTTCATCATCATGGTTGTCTTTCCCACTTAACAAGTAAGAACAAGAAGAAAGAAAGAAAAAAAAACAATGACGAAAGAAGAAATACTAACAAATTAACAAACCGACGACAGAAAGAGGAAAAAAAGGGACAGAGAAGAAGAAGAACAAACAACAAACAACAACAACAACAATAACAACAACAATAACAGCAACAACAACAGTAAGAACAACAACAACGAAAGAAAAAAACACAGCAGCAATAACGAGAAACAAAAAAAAAAAATCTAAACCATAAAGAAGAAAAACGGAGAAGGAAGAAGAAGAGGAGCATAGGGGAAGCAGAAAGAGAACAACATAAAATTTTTTTGTGTGTGTGTGGTAAAGTTGGGGGGGGGGAGGAGGGAGGGGGAGCGGAATGAAAGCAAGCACCACAGCAACAACAAACACAGCACCAGAGAAAACAACCAAGCGAAGATCCAATGACAAGAGAAAAACAAAAACAAAACAAAAAACAAAACAAAAATGGCGACGCCTGCTTCAAAGCCGACCCCCCACCCCACCCCACCCCACCCCCTAGCCAGGACTAGATGAGAAGGGAGAGCACTCACCGTAAACTGTCCAACACTCGGTGATCGTTCATGTTGATCAAGTTCTTCACCGCCCGCCGTACGAAGTAGTCCTGCCAACACAATACACACGCCTTGATGATCAACCAGCACCACTCATCAGGCACGAAGACACGTCACAATACACACATCTTGCTGGTCAACAGACACCACTCATCAGGCACGAAGACACGTCACAATACACACGCCTTGCTGATCAACCAGCACCACTCATCAGGCATCAAGACACGTCACAATACACACGCCTTGCTGATCAACAGACACCACTCATCAGGCACGAAGACACGTCACAATACACACGCCTTGCTGATCAACAGACACCACTCATCAGGCATCAAGACACGTCACAATACACACGCCTTGCTGATCAACCAGCACCACTCATCAGGCATCAAAACACGTCACAACACACACGCCTTGCTGATCAACCAGCACCACACATCAGGCATCAAGACACGTCACAATACACACGCCTTGTGATCAACCAGCACACCCATCAGACATGAAGACACGTCACAATACACACGCCTTGCTGATCAACAGACACCACTCATCAGGCACGACGACACGTTCTGGATATTCCAGGGAAAGGGAACACTTGACAGCTGAAGAAAGGGGGGTGGGGGGTGGGGGGGGAGAGGAGGTGGTAGGAGGGAGGGGTAAGGGAGGGGGGGGGGTGGTGTCGCGGTAGGACGGAGAGATTGGAAGATGATAGAGATTTGATGAAAAAAATTTATGGTGATTCTATTGTACTGCTTCGACAAACTGAGTCACGTTATAATCATTGTCATTATAAAGAAGATGACTACAGTCACGATTAAGACGCTGATGATGACAAGATGATGATAATGATGTGACGACGACGACGACGACGATGATAATGAAGAGGAAAAGGCTGGAGGAGAACAACAGAAAAACACAGCACAAACAACGACAGCAAACAACACGATGGGGGGGGGGGGGGGGGAAAAGGGATGAAG
>CM031601.1:96264017-96271517 GCA_018398815.1 Conus ventricosus | reverse complement strand
AAAACACTAATCACGACGTCATGAAGCGGATACAACACACACACACACACACACACACACACGACGTACATTTTACAGTATCAAGTGAAACGGCTTATGTTTCGTTGTCAGTGTGGTCGCTGGTCGTCTGCTAGATAAAATCAATGGGGCCTGTGAGTTCTCTGTCGCACTCTCCTCCTTCTCCTTCTCTCCAACTCTCACTCTCCCTTCTTTTTCGCCATAAGTCAGACGGATAATTTTACAATTGTTTGTTCAGTCAACTATCAGTATTACTGAAGTGTTGGTTCTGGCGTTGTTGTTATGATGATTTCACGAATGTGTGCATATACCATATAACTATGTGCTTTGCTAGTGAAACAACAGTTTGTGTATGGTGGAAATTCAAGCTAACATTGTTAAGAGGTCCGCCATTCTAGAATAGGGTGTCGGGAGTGATGTTTAGTGTAAACTGCTATGCGTGCAACGCCTACATATTGACCAGTTAATGAGGGGAGATGATGATAGACCCATGAACACAGATTTCCATATGCTCAGACTGAAATTACTACACACATCTTTTGGCCTGTTTGACCTGTTTAGATGACAGGCAATACTGATACCGTAAAGTTTCTTTTATTCAGTGGCAGGATAAGATAAGATAAGATAATGTTGCTTATAGCCCAGCCGACCGCAAAGGGCCACATCAGGGCTGTCACCACGTTAAAATCAACTCACCAGTCATTAAAAAAAAAAAAAAAAAAAACCCAACTTTCACACATCTCGTTAAATGACATCGTCTACAAACGCACCAGAAACTTTGTTAAAAATCTGTCTGCCGTAAAATCTTAAATCAGATGAAAAATGTTAATCTCTCTCAAAAACTCAAGGATCACATCAGGCGGGACATCCCTGAACAGGATCTTCATGGACTCCGCTATAAAATGTTTGTGTCTCACATCGTGCAAGTCCCAACATTCTAAAAGAACATGTTTCATTGTGAGTGGCGCATGACATGGAATGCACCACGGAGCTTCTTCACTCTTTAAAAGGTAAGAATGGGTGAAAATACGAATGGCCGGTGTGCAGTCGGCACAGACCCGTTTCCTCTTTACGACCACCCGACGTAGATGGGAGGAAGTCCTTAAGGTTTGGACGGATCTGAAAGAGTTTGTTATTCGTCTGTGTGTTCCAATCCTCCTGCCAGAGGTCTCTCACATAATCGTTAATTTTGGGTTTCACATCTGAGCAGGGGATGTAAGTGTTGGACAGTTTCTCTCTTGTGGCGTTCTTGGCTAAACGATCAACCATTTCGTTCCCGCCGATGCCAACATGACCAGGAACCCAAGCAAGAGTAATGTTGTTACCGTCCGCCTTCAACTTACTAAAAAGTTCAAAAAAAGTAAAAGTTTTCACTGACGGTTCCAAGTCTGAGGATGGAGTGGCCTGTGCAGCCTACTGCCCTGGGGCTCCTTCTCAGATACTGTTGGAACATATACATTCAGATGCTTCTGTCTATTCTGCTGAACTTACTGCTCTGGTACTGGCTTTGAAGATAATCTCACATTCTTCGAAGAGGGACTTTCTGGTTCTGTCAGATTCGCTGTCAGCTTTGGAGGCCATAGCGGGCCGCAACCTTCAGCATCCAGTGGCAGGAGAAGGGAGCAGTAGCACATGATGGCTTCAGTTTGACAGTCGGTGAGAAACTGAATTAAGGAATGTGTGATTCTGCGTGCCAGAGCGCTGGTGCTGTGTTAATGGAAAGTTGTATAAGTGACGAGCATTGTTCTGGCACTGGAATGAGACTGTGTCAGTCACAAAACTTTCCTGAAGTTGTATCTGCAGGTTGATTTTAGCTCTCTGTACCCATCGTCAACACAGCGCAGGCCTCCAAGGGTGGTACAGGACTGCTCAAAAGGCAGGTGAAGACAGTGCTTCTCTGGGTCCTCCCCAGAACCTTCGGGTGTTTCTTTTTCTTCTAGCTCGCTCTTTCTTCTTCTTCTTCTTCTTCTTCTTCTTCTTCTTCTTTCTTTTCTTCTCCTCCTCCTCCTCCTCCTCCTCCTCTCCTCCTTCTTCTTCTTCTTCTTCTTCTTTTCTTCTTCTTCTTCTTCTTCTTCTTCTTCTTCTTCGTCCTTCTTTCTTTCTTTCTTTCTTTTTTTTGTGTCCACAATCATAATGTTGATTATTCTGACACTTTTGTGTGTATGACCATTTTTCATCCCGCCATTAAGGCAGCCATACTCCAGTTTCGGGGGAGGTGCATGCTATGTGTAACGTGTCATCCATACCAACGGCCAAATTGGCCTTCTCTTCCGAAAGTTGGTGATGGGAGTTTACGTGTGTGCAAGATGTTGTGCGTGCGTTCACACACGGAACCTCCGTTTATAGTCTCATTCGAAGGACTGTGTGGGGAATGGAGTCACAACAAATGTTAACTCCGAGGGAAAAATCCCCCTACACCGAAACGGCCCAGCGGAGATGCGAACTTGCAACCCCAAGATTACGAGTCCGATGCTCTACCAACTGAGATATTCCGACTTGACGAGTCCCATCCTGTTGCACTAGGATGTGGACATAGTGTGTGGTCATTCGCTGACTGGCCTGACTGAGACGAGGGTCACGGCCGCGAGAACTGGTAAGGTGGCTGGCTAGCTTATCCTCGCGGCGAGAACTGGCAAGGTGGCTGGCTAGCTTATCCTCGCGGCGAGAACTGGTAAGGTGGCTGGCTAGCTTATCCTCGCGGCGAGAACTGGCAAGGTGGCTTATCCTCGCGGCGAGGAATGCGAGGGGCGAGGGAGAGAGTAGAGAACCGGGCGCAAGACACAAATTCAGCTTATGTTTTCGCGACGGACGCAGCGTAACGAATTAAGCTTGTTTTTTTTTGGTTTTATTACGCCTTTTAATGCCAACACAAAAGCCTATAGTTTTACGTCAAAAGAAATGGCAAAACATGAACATTTCACTCAGAGCGCTTTAGAATGTGTTTTAGCTAATGTCAGAACGCTGTTGTGACAGAGAAAGAAAACAACATGAAATGGTGACTGCCTGATACAAAATGCAGACTGTGACTACGTCTTCAAGCTCTTCTTGCTGTGGAACTACGAGTCAATGTTTTGATCGTCAACGTTTAGCCCTCAGAGAACGTTACCCCTTTCCATGCACCAACCGTACGACTGTCGGCCATTTTCCCTCGTGTACGAGAGAGCCCGGAAACAGTCCCGTGAACCCTCGCCTTTACCTAGTGCCGCTCGCCGCTACGTTGTGCCACAAGACGCTGACCTTCGCTACGTTGTGCCACAAGACGCTGACCTTCGCTAGGTTGTGCCACAAGACGCTGACCTTCGCTACGTTGTGCCACAAGACGCTGACCTTCGCTAGGTTGTGCCACAAGACGCTGACCTTCGCTACGTTGTGCCACAAGACGCTGACCTTCGACTACGTTGTGCCACAAGACGTGACCTCATGGTGTGCCCAAGCGCTGACTTCGCTAGGTTGTGCCACAAGACGCTGACCTTCGCTAGGTTGTGCCACAAGACGCTGACCTTTGCTAGGTTGTGCCACAAGACGCTGACCTTCGCGAAGCATGCGAGGATTCTGGCCACCTCGGCCCCGTGAAACGCACAACTGGTGGCGTCATGAATGTGGTGGTGTAGACCCACTCACTGGCAGTGCTGAGACTCTCTCTCTCTCTCTCTCTCTCTCTCTCTCTCTCTCTCTCTCTCTCTCTCTCTCTCTGTGTCTGTCTTTGTGTTTCTGTCTCTGTCTCTCTCTCTCTCTGTTTCTCTCTGTCTCTGTGCCTGTCTGTCTGTCTGTATCTGTCTCTCTCTGTTTCTGTCTCTGTCTCTGTCTGTCTGTCTGTCTATGTGTGTGTGTGTCTGTCTTTGCTTCTGTTTCTGTCTCTGTCTCGCTGTCTGTCTGTCTGTCTCTCTCGTTTGCCCCCCCCCCCCCCCCCCCCCACACACACACCGTCCCCCGCCCTCTCTCTGTGTCTGATCAAAGGGGGAAATAATCTCCTCCATTCGATAGGGGGCATACGACACCAGACAGTTTAACGGCGGATGCTGGGGGAAATCCTGAGCCCCTGAGATCAGCAGGAAGGCGGGCTTACTCCTGGCTTCAGTCGATGTCGCAATTCCCTTTGTCTAGTAAGACTGCTCCAGCAAGAACGGCGACGAAACTGCGTTCTTTCAGTATTCAAAAAAAAGAAAGAAGAAAGTTTGCATCGCAGTTTTCCTGCATATCCACGTGTAGGTGTCCCTGTATCACGAAGTGCGTGGACAGTGCGTGTGTGCTTAGCCAACATGATTATATGTCTCTCCCACGTGGTGCTATATGTCTGCTGCACGTTTGCGCTCGCCTCCCCCCTTCCCCTCTCCCATCCCCCCCCCCCCCCCCCCCCCACCCACACACACACACAAGCGCGTGTACGCATGCATGCACGCACATACACACATGTATGCATGCACACACACAACCACACACACACACACACACACACACACACACACACACACACACACACACACACACACACACAGAGGTAGACAGAGAGAGAGACAGACAGACAGACAGACAGAAAAAGAGAGAGAGAGTCAGAGAGAGACGGAGAGTTTAACTAGATAGCTCTTTGGTCTTTGTTTGTCTTGTTGAAACTTTCCTTGATTATTTACAACCTTCTTTTATTCATACCCACGAAATATTTTGCAAACCCGCTGTACAATTTACCGTCAAGGAAGACGATCAGGGGGAATAATTTGTCTCATAAAAAAAGAGTTTCTGCAACATGTTAGAGCTGTTGATGTTGAGAACAACAATGTCATTATGTTTGTAATATCTAAAAGTCTACTCAATTTGACCAAAGTGTTTTGTATGTGTGCACCTATGTACATCCGGAAAACTCACCATATTATTCGCATTTTGATGTTGATAATGGTATTCGGACACTAGAAGATATTCTGACGGATAAGATATTTGAATTTCCTAATATGTACATACTTTTAAACGGAGACCTTAATAGCAGAACGTCTAATGTTAATCAGGATATAACTATGAACGACACTATGTATAATAACTCTTTAAAAAACGAATCGTTTTGTGTTAAAAGGGAATCTGAAGACAAGGTACTGAACAGGTACGGCACATGTTTGCTAAGCATGTGCACAGCTCTAGAATTATGCATTTTAAACGGAGTATGTAATGGCGACCGTCAAGGTCGTTTTATATACGTTTCTGATACAGGTAATAGTGTGAATGATTATGTTTTGGCCTCTGTTGATCTGTATATATGTATGATGGCATCATGTACTCTATATGTACAAGAACGCATTGAGTCGGATTATCTGCCTTTGGAATTCCATGTTAATTTTGATAATGGCGATGAGCTTCATATGAACCAAGATTATAGCAATAAAAACGGTAAGTTTATTGAAAAGTTTGTTTGGCAGGAACAGAGGGCTGGAAAATTTCATGCTCTCATGAGCAGTGAAGGTTGTAAATCTTTACTCGAAGCAGCAATTGATCTTATTGATGTGGACATCAACTTGGCATTGAATGCGTTTAACAACTGTGTGTAAAAACAAGCTGAGTGTATGAAAACAAGGATCAGAACAGATAAGAGGAAACGTAAAGATGCATGGTTTGATATAGAATGTCATGTAGCTAAGATTTCGGCCAGGAGGTTGCTTAGAGTATTTCTTGGAACTTTAGACGTTGAGGACAGGTCGAAGTATTGTAAATCACGGAGAGAACATAAAAACCTGTTACAGAAAAAGCAAAATGAATATAATACTTGTTTATTAAGTAATCTTGTTGATTCGGTCAATGATCCCAGTGCGTTCTGGCAGAATGTACATAAGGTGTCACCCAAAGGGTATCGTGTACATGCATCAATTTCTATTAATGAGTGGCATGAGCATTTCAAAAACCTCCTTGATAGGGATGTGGACAGTTCAATAGAAATGGAAACCGCGTCTGATTTAGAAGCCACAGATGAACTCAATTTATTTGATAACCCAATTTCAAAAGAAGAAGTTTTACTTGCCATAAAAAAATTGAAAAAACGGCAAATCTGCTGGTCCAGATGGCTTAATTGGAGAAATGTTTAAAAATGGTGGCGAAATAATTGTCGATTTCCTTGTTAAATTTTTCAGTGCTCATTTTCACAGAGGAATATATCCCGAAGCCTGGATGGAATCAATTATAGTACCACTATTTAAAAAAGGTGATGTTAATGATCCTGGCAACTATAGAGGTGTGTCACTTTGTGACATCGGCAGCACATTGTACAGTTCTATTATAAACTATAGGTTACAAAAATAGGTAGAACAGTATAATATAACCGGCGAATATCAGGCGGGCTTCAAGAAAGGGTATTCAACAGTGGATCATATGTTTACATTACTAGCAATAAAGAAAAGCAATTTTCGTTAAATCGTAAATTCTATGTAGCTTTCATTGATTTTGAGAAGGCCTTTGACTCTATCTCAAGGAAACTACTGTGGCCAGTTCTTCAGAAAAATGGATTAAAGGGAAGCTGTATCAGTGTATAAGAAGTATGTATTCTAATGTCAAAGCAAAAGTAAGAGTCGGCAACGAATTCACACACAGTATTTTGTGCACACAGGGTGTGAAGCAGGGAGATGCCTGTAGTCCTGTATTGTTTTCTCTATTTATAAACGAATTAGCGTCAGAAATCCTGGCGAAGGGACGACATGGAGCGACGTTGTCACACGAGACCCTCAAATTATTTATCTTGCTACTGGCTGACGACATCGCTTTCTATCAGAAACTCCAGTTGGACTCCAAACCCAAATAAATAATCTCCATAGTATAGCCACAAGGCTTCAACTCAAGGTAAATATGAAAAAGAGCAGTATTGTGGTTTTTAGAAAAGGGGATACTTAGCAGCAAGGGAGAGATGGTCTTTGAATGGTGAGGCAATGGAAGTTGTGAATTGTTACAAATATCTCGGCATCTGTTTTACCACACGTCTTGGTTTTTCACCTGCCTGTCAGGATCTTGCGAGCAGAGCAAAACGTGCATTACTGTGATACTGAGAAAACTGTATATGCTAAATAATAATTCTTTACCTGTATTACTCAAACTTTTTGATGCTCAAGTTCAGCCAATCGCACAATATGGAGCCGAGATATGGGGCATGAAGTATAAGGTTATTGAAATAGAAAAAGTTCACCTATTTGCTTTAAAAAGATTCTTGGGGGTGCAGCCTAGAACGCCAAATGATCTTGTATATGGAGATACAGGCCGATATCCTTTGCATATCAACTCATGTTTGCGATGTATTAGTTATTGGTTGAAAATTTTACGTATGAATGAGGAAAGATTACCACATAAGGCGTACAAAATGTTGCTTAGTTTAGAATTACGAAATAAGAAATGTTGGGCATCTGACATTCGCGATTTTTTGTATCAAAATGGGTTCGGATTTGTTTGGATTAATCAAGGTGTTGAAAATGTCAAAGTCTGTTTAAAAGAACTTCGTCAGAGGCTGATCGATATTAGATG
>CM031601.1:96246517-96256517 GCA_018398815.1 Conus ventricosus | reverse complement strand
GGGGACCCCACAGTTTGAGAGAATATGCTCCGTGGTCGGGGTCTGTATTTTCCACAGGTTGAATGAGGAACAGAAGAATTCTTTACTCGTTGCGAAAGCACGCTTGTCTCACACGACGGTCAAAAGGGTGGAATTCAAGAACGTGTCTGTGTGTCTGTGTCTGTGTCTGACTGTGCATGTGCACGCGCGGGGAGAAGGGGGCAGTCCTGGACTAGATGTTCACCGGTCGCAGAGATACTCTCACACAGACACACACACAAAGACACACACATAGACACACAGACACAGACACACACACACAGACATACACACACAGACCACACACACCCCCACACACACACACACACAACCACACCACACACACACACACACACACACACACACACACACACACACACACACACCACGCACGCACGCACGCACCACACACACCACACACACACACACACACACACACACACACACACCCGCCACACACACACACACACACACACACCGCAGCGCCGCGCCGCACCACACCACGCACCGCACCAGCACCGCGCATCGCACGCACACACGCAACGCACCGCAACGCAACCAACGCGGTTATTTTCAGAGTTATTCCTGAAGACGTTAATAAATGCAGATTCCCCGTCGGGAAACGGCCTTCAACCTACATCAGGTGGGTGAGACCAGATCGGATAGAGTTGATTACAGGTGCCTGCAATTTACTGGAGCTTACACGATAAGCGCACAGAAGGGCGAATGGATTTAAGACACAAGCCGCATCCTCGCTGCAGCCGCCAACATCTTGGAAGTTCTCGGTTGTTAGGGAGGGTTTTTTTTCTTTTCACTATTCCTTCTTCTTTTCTTTTTTTCTTTATAGTTTTTTGGGGCTCGAAAGAAAAAAACGTTGTTTTTGTTTGCCTGTTTCTAACTTAATCAAGGCTGAGGCAGTCGTGGCTGTTGAAGAAGAGATAGAGGGGGTTGGATGTGGGGGTGGGGGGTGGGGGTGGGGGGTGGGGGTGGGGGGAGGGATTGCCTAGTTTCTCCCCGAGAAAGAGAAAAGTTTACTCATTAGTTTCAGAATGTTTCATGGCACTGTCTGTAGTTTTCGGAGCTGTACAGGATTTCCCAGGACTGTTTTAAATGGCTCAGGGGATTTCCAAGACTGCACCATGGGAGCGACAAGCGAGGACTGAGAACTGTGGACAAGTCAGCAATGGATAGTTGTTTTTGTTCTGGCCGTCCTCGTCTCCCCCCCCCCCCCCACTCCCCGAATCCCCCACTCCTTCCCCCCCCTCCCTCCTGCCATGAATTACTTACATGAAATGTGTGTGTGTGTGTGTGTGTGTGTGTGTGTGTGTGTGTGTGTGTGTGTGTGTGTGTGTGTGTGTGTGTGACAGCGAAAGAGATACACAGAGAGAGTGTGTGTGTGTGTGCGTGTGAGATGTGTGTGTGTGTGTGTGTGGTGTGTGTGTGTGTGTGTGTGTGTGTGTGTGTGTGTGTGTGTGTGTGTGTGTGTGTGTGTGTGTGTGTGTGTGCGCGCGCGCTCGTGTATTTGTGGACGCATGTGTGTTAATGTTTGCACATGCCTGTATACGTACCCCTCAGTCTGAGACTTTTATTTGCGAAGTACTGATACATGGATATAGCTGTAGGGAAATGGCATGAAGCATGCAATAGTGGGCAATAACAGGTCAGACAGAGTTAATTACAAATGTCATTCAATAGGGTCACACAGACGCGCGCGCGCACACACACACACACACACACACGCACGCACGCACGCACGCACGCACGCACGCACGCACGCACGCACACACACACACACACACACACACACACACACACACACACAACACACCAAATCTACTACTTTCAGAGCTATTTTCAAACATGTTACTAAATGAGTAATTCCCTGAGAAAACACCACTCAAACATCCCTCAAACGTTGCTGATAACAAATCACACTGCGTTAATTGCAGGTGGCACTAAATTTTTTGAAGCTCACAACAAAAAAAATTTTGGGGGTTGGGGAAGCAGGGGGGGTTTTTTTAGACGCCCTTTTTCCTGTTTTGTTGCAGTTTTTACGGGCTTTTCGTCATGCTTGGGAAGTGTTTTTTGGGTGGTGTGTGGGGGTTGTGTTTTGTGTTTTGTGTTTTGTTGTGTTTTGTTTTGTGTGTTGTGTGTGTGTGTGGGGTGTGGTGGGGTGGTGCTTTTGGTGCGTGGGGTTGTTGTTTTGTGTTTTGTTTTTGTGTGTTTTGAGTCTGTGTCTGTGTCTGTGGTTTCCCTTTGGTTTGTTTGCGTGGTCCCGGGGCTTGTGAAGGCCAGGGGGGGGGGGGGGGGGGTAGGATGGGGTTTTTTTTTTGGGGTTTTCTTTTCGTAATCCTAGATCGGGTTTGGTGAGGGGGAAAAGGAGGAGGGGGGGGGGGGGGGGGTTTCGGGGGGGATTGGGGGGGAAAGGGTTGGGGGGGAGTGCTCCCTAATTTGGGTCTGGGTTAGAAAGGAGAATTTAAATTTGGGCTGGGTTCCCAGAAAGTTGCATGGCACCAAGTCTGCGGGTCTGCGGAATCCCTGCAGGATCGCGGGGGAAACCTGGGGGGAATGGCTCGGATGGCTTTGGGTTTAAATTTGGACCGTTGGATTTGGGCTGGAAAGGGGACGGGGGAAAATTAGGGAGTTGCAAGGGTTTTGGAAAGGTTTTTCGGGTTTTGGGGACAGCGCCCCGCATTCAAAAGCGTGTTTTTGGGGGTTTTGTGTTTTGTTTTGTGTGTGGGGTGTGTGTGGTGTGTGTGTGTGTGTGTGGGGTGTGTGTGGGGGGATCTGTGGTTTTGGGGTGCGTGTTTGTGTATAAAATTTTATTTGTGAGTTTTGTGTTGTATTCTCTGTGGTGTGTGTTTTGTGTGTGTGTGTGTGTGTGTGTGTGTGTGTTTTGTGGTGTGTTGTCTGTCGGGTGTAGTGTTTTTTGCGCGCATGGGGCAAACTTTCAAACGTTTTGGGATATCAACGAGTACAAATTGTGTGTTGTTTTGTGGGGTTTTGTGTGGGTGGGGGTTTTGGTGTGTGTGGTGTGGTTGTTTGTGTATCCCGTGCGTCAGTGCGGGGTGTCTGCATGTGTTTTGTGTGGTCGTTTTGGGGGGTTGTGTTTTGTGTGTGTGTGTGTGTGTGTGTGTGTGTGTGTGTTTCTTTTTTTGTCGGGTTTGGGGAGGTGGGGATCTCCAAGTTGCGGTACGAAAGAGAAATTTAAAAACCGTTTTGGTTAAAAAGCCCGGTTTGGAACCAAGTCTGTAGTTTTTAAAAAGGGAACCACCCCGAGCATGGCCAAACGGCCCGGCCCGGGGCTTTGCTAAATGACCCATGGGGTCCCCCAAGGTGGACAGAAAAATTTTAACGGCAGGCGGGGCCAGGGAATCGGGAAAAAGTTTTTGTGGACAAGGGGTGTGTGTGGGGGGTTTTGTGTGTTTTGTGTTTTGTGTGTATGTGTGTGTGTGTTGTTTTGTGTGGGAGTGTGTTGTGAGTTTTGTGTGGTGTGTGTGTGGTGTGTTTGTGTGTTGTGTTTGTGTTTTTGTGTGTGTGTGTGTGTGGTGTGTTTGTGTTTTGGTGTGTGTGAGTTGTTGTGTGTTTTGTGAAATTGTGTTTTTGTGTGGGAGTTTTGTGTGTGTGTGTGTGTGGTGTGTGTGGTGTGTGTGTTTTTTTGTTAAGTGTGCAAGTGTGTGGTGTGTGTGTGTGTGGGGTGTGTGTGTGTGTGTGTGTGGGGTTTTGTTTTGTGGGGTTTTGAAAGGGGTTTTTGTGTGTTTTGTGTTTTGTGGGGAGGGGGGCCCCCGGTTGTGCTTGCATAAAGTCCCCGGGGGGCCATTCATTCATGCAAAAAAGTTACATATTGCTTTATACGTTTTGTGTGTATGTGAAAATTTGGGAAACCCCTTGAAACTTTTTGTTTTTGTCACTAAACCCCCTTTAAAAGGATTTTTGGCACAAGTGGCATGATTAAACAACTCTTTCGCCCCAAAGAAAAAAGGGTTTTTCTTTTTATAAAATAGTCTTTTTTGAAAAGTAGTCTTTTACATATTTTCGAAAAATCTCAACCTGGGTCTTCATTAGACATAAAATTACTTTTTTTAAATAAAGGTAGCGTCGTATTATTCCATTTTGTTTATGATACTTTTTTTTAAAACGTTTTTAAAAACCGAAAATGTGTGAAGTGTGTGTGCGGCTTTGTGTTTTTGTGTGTGGGTGTTGTTTTTGTGTGGGTTTTGGGGTTTTGAGGCGGGGCGCGCGCGCGCGGGTGCATGCGTGCAGGGTTTTGCGGGGTTTTGTGGGGTGTGTGTGTGTGTTTGTGTGTGTGTGTTTGTGTGTTTTGTGTTTGTTTTTGGGTTGTGTTGTGTTTTGTGTGTGTGTGTGTGTGGGTGTGTGGTGTGTGTGCGTGCCGTGGGGGGGTGTTTGGTGCGGCTCCATGTGCGTGCGTGTGATTGTGCGGGGTTTTGTGTTTTTGTTGAGCATGATAGTCTTTTCTAATGATTTCCGCAGGATTTTTTCTTGTGCAAATTTATCTGCAGGACTTTTTTTTAAACGGGGAACAGGACAAAGAACAAGAAAAAACAAACATCAACGATAAACTTTTGTTCCTGTAGAAAAACCAGTTACAACAACTGTGTAAGCCCCAAAAAAGAATGCTGCTCCGAAAACCATTTGAAAATTTTTGAAAAAAAACACTGACTCAAAGTACACAGAATGGGGGAAAAAGGGAAATTTCTCTCTCTCCCCCTCCCCCTCTCTTTTCTCTCTCTCTCTCAACCCTTCTCTCTCTCTCTCTCTCTTTTCTCTCTTCTCTCTGGATACTTTAAAACGTTGTATGTGTGTAAATTTGTTTATCGGGGGGGGGGGGGGGGGGGGGGGGGGTTGGGCTTTTGGTTTGGTGGTGAGGGTGTGTGTGCGTGTGTGTGTGCGGGGGGGGTGTGTGTGTGTGTGTGTTTTGGTGTGTGTGTGTGTGTGGTGTTGTCGAAACTAAGCATTTTCTGGGTTTTTTAAACCCAATTATTGCATTTATTTTTGACTGTCGGAAAAACGGGGACAGAGAATCGAGCGACCCGGGGGGAGGGGGAAGGAGAGCGGGGGAGAGGAAAGACGGGGTTGAGAGTGAGAAGGGTTTGGGGGGGGAGAGAGAAAATGAGAGGGAGAGAGAAGAAAGAGAGATAGTGAGAGAGGAGAGAGAGCCCGGGGACGGGACAGACAGTCGGGTTAACACATGAAAACATACATGCTCACACACAGCCCCTTTTCCCGCGTGCGTGCCACACACCCCACACAACCACACAAAACAAAACCACACACCAAACACAACAAAACACAAACACCACACGCAATTTTTTTAAAACTTCCAGAGCTTTTTTTAAAAGTTTGAAAAAAAAATAAACCCCCCCCCCCCCCCCCCCCCTCCCTACTCTCCGGGGAAAAACAGTCTTAAATTTTGGCAGATGGGTGAAAAACAGATCAGACTGATTTAAATTATAGGGGGGCCACTTAATGTTTTGGGGTTCACAAATTAAAACGGGCGGGAAAGAAAAATAGGTAGTATTTTCGTTTTACGTTTTTTTCCACATATGTGATATTGGGACGAAGAGAGGGGAGGAGAGGCGGGGGGGGGGGGGTGGGGAAAGGAAAGAGATGCAAAAAAATTTTTGTGATTTTTGTTTTATGCATTTTGGGGTTTAAATCTAAGCGCTTTTTATCTTTTCAAAGCCCCCTAAAACATCCCTGAATATAATCAAAAAAAGTAAAGTTAAATGGACTAAAATTTAAAAGGGGGGAAAAAAAACGGAAGGAAAATTTTTTTTAAATCAAAAAAAAGACATCACAAAAGGGCACCCGGGTAAGGGGGGTAAATGAGGTTAAAACAGGGAAAACTTTTCCAAAACAAAAGGGTTGCTTGCTAGTTTTTCCTTCGCTCTCCAAAAAAATTTTTTGCTTTGTTTGTATATTTATTTTTTTTAGGCAAAAATTTCTTAATTTATAAGATTTTAAAATTTAAAAATTTTCTGTACTGGAAATTTTTTTTTACTTGTAAATGGGGAAATGCTGTTTACTTTTTAAAAAATTAAAATTTTTTTTTTTTTTTTTTTGTCCCCAACCCTCGGGCCCCACCTCAGGGGCGGTCCCACCCCGCTCTTTCCCGACACCCCGTCCACGGGCCACTCCCCGGTCGGCCCGCCGCGGGCCCCGGCCCCCCAAACCCGGGGAAGCGGGTCGATGTCAAGTCTTTCAAGAGGAAAACCCCCCGGGAGGAGACACTCCCACCTGCTGCCGATCACTTCGGTGGTGTTCGGGGGGCCCCTGTTCTGTCTAACATACGCAGGAAAACCCCCGGGACTAAGCCCCTTTACTGACGACAGAAATTGTTTTGTGCGGAGCCGGGTGGTGAGCTCTCCCCCCGGGGAGTGCGCCACCCCTCCGCCCAAACAAACCCCCCCCCCATGGTTCCCCCCCGTTTTAAGGGTGCCCCGAAGGGAAACCCAAAACCCAAAGGCCCCAAAGCGTGGACGAGGACATAAAAATTGAGGTTACCATGGGCGGGGGCATAAAGGGCCTCAGTTTTGAGCAATTTTTTTTTTTTTGCTGATAAATTGAGAATGGGTTTTTTTTCGAGTTGCTAGGGTTTTCCCTTTTTTGATCTGGACTACTGCCCGGGGGCTGTACTCTACGTTTTCCTTTCAAATATTTTCCCGGGCCCGGTAAACCACCCCCCGAGAGATCCAGGCACCTGCGTTTTGGTCAAAAAAATTGGGGAAGAAACACTTTCGGGAAACGATCCTTTAAAGGGGAAAATGAAACTCGACTGTGTGGCCCCAGTTTCCCCAAAAATTTGGGGTCCGCAGAAACCCTAAAAATCTGGGTAGGACCCGGGTCGGGGCAGAAAAAAAACCCACATGATTTCCCGGATGGGATTTCGAAACCCGCAAACCCCCCCACCCGGGGGAGGTCCGGGGAAGCTCCCCCTTTTTCGCCCCCGGCGGCCCCCTTTGTTTCAAATTTAAATTTAAAAACCCGGAGTGTTTTCACAGCCCACCAAGAAAACGTTTTTTTTTTATTTGTTTTCTGACTGGGGCACCAGAACGGGCAGGAAGAAAAGCCCGGGACTTGTTGCAGTCCCCCAAACCCGTTTTTTTTTGTTTGTTGGTCTTTTAGTGTTTCTTTATTTTCTTTTTCCGTGGGGGAAGATTTCTTTTTTTGCTTTTTTGTTTTTGTGTTTTTTTTTTTTTTTTTAGCAAAAATTGGGGGGAGGGGGGTAAAAAGGTTGGGGGGGGGGGTGGAGTGGATTGTCCCCCAAATTCCTTCAGGGAAAAAATTTTCGCTTTTTTTGGGTTTCAGAGGTTTTTAAAGCAGTGATTTCCCTTGTGCTTTGGAATGGTGCGGGATGGCTCAGAGCCTTGAGTAATGGTTGGGCCCCGGCTTTGAAAAGGGGAAGTGTGGGGTTGTGTGTGTGTTGTGGGTGTGTGGGTTTTGTGTGTTTTGTGTGTGTGTGTGGGTGTTGTGTGTGTGGGGAGTGTGGTGTGTGGTTGGGGGTGTGGGGGTTGTGTTGTGTGGGTTGTGTTTGAGTTTTTGTGTTTTTGTGTGTGTGTTTTGTGTGTTTTGTGTTTTTTGGTTATGTGTGTTTTGTTTTGGTGTGTGTGGTGTGTGTGTTTGTGTGTTTGTGTTTTTTGGGTGTTTTGTGTGTTATGGTGTGTGTGTGGGGTTGTTTTGTTTTGTGTGTTGTGTTTGATTTGTGTTTTGTGTGTTTGTGTGTTTTGTGTGGTGTGTGTGTGTGTGTGTCCCTTTTGCGTGGGGGTGTGTGTTTTTTGTGTGTGTGTGTGTGTTTTGTTTTTTGTGTGTTTGTTTTGTGTTTTGTGTGTGTGAGTTGTGTGTGTGTGTTGTTGTGGGGCCCCGGGCACACTTCCCACTAAGGTTTTTCCCTTGGTGTTCTAGCCTATTTTGCTGAAATTTTTTTGGACTCCCCGCGAAAACGGAGAGAGAAAGAGAGGGGAGAGGGGGAGAGGGGGGAAAAAGACAGAGAAGCCAGACATTTTGACAGAAACCCCATGAAACTAGCATCATCCCACACCCCGCCCCACCCCACCCCCCCCACACACACACACACCCAACACACACACACACACCCCACACACACAAACCCCAAAACACAAAACACAAAAAAACACACCACACCACCACAAAACACACACAAAGCGCGCATTTGGTGTGAACATCCCCCGGGCCCCCCCAAAAGAGGTTTACCATTTGCACGCAGGGGGGGGGTGGAGAGAGAGGAGAGGGGGGAAAATGAGAGAGCCGAGGAGAGAGGGGGGGAGTGAGAAAAAAACCGGGGAAGGAGGGGGGGAAGAGGGGAGAGAGGAGAGAGAACAACTAAGTAATTTCCAGTGTTTTTTTACGATGTTATTTTAAAATGAAAAAAACCCCCCCCCCCCCAAAACCCACCCCCACCCTAGCTTCTCTTTTGGAAAAACGGCCCTTTAACTTTCAGCAGGTGGTGTTAACAGATCAGACTGATTTTAATTTTCAGGGCACGAAAATTTCTTTGAGCTCCGTTATAGGGAATGGTAGTCAGGCGTTGTTGTAGTAACCCAACTTACCCTTTTTCATTTTGCCCCTTTTGTTTTTTTTTATTTCTCTTTCCCCGGTGGGGAACTTTTTTTCTTTTTTTTATTTTTTTTTTTTTTAGAATAAATTGGGGAGAGGGGGGGGGAGAAATGGACGTGGTTTGTCCCCAAAACCCTTGAAAAAAGGTTCCGTTGCCTTTTTTTTAAAGAAAGCTTCATGCTTTTAAGTTCCTATTTTTTTGGAAGGGTTTGGGGTTTTGGCTGGGAAACCCTGGGTATTTTTTGGGGAGGGCTTTCCCTGACTGCCCCGGGGGAGTAGCTGGACGGGGGACTGGAAATTTTGGGCCCAAGCTTGCACCGGTTGGGGAGGCATTTTAGGTCGGGAAAGTTGTTCGGGAAAGGGAAATTTTACAAGAAGGGGTGTGTGTGTGTGTGTGTGTGGTGTTTGTGTGTGTGTGTGTGTGTGTGTGTGTGTGTGTGTGTGTGGTTGTGGGTGCTTTTGTTTTGGGTGTGTGTTTGTGTCGTGTGAAAATGTGTGTGTTTTTTGTGGGTGGGGTTGTGGGTTTTGTGTGTGTGTGTTTTAAGGTGTGGGGTCTGTGTGGGGAGTTTTAATTTGGTTGTGGTGGTTGTGTGTGTGTGTGTTGTGAGTGTGAGGGGTCTTGTTTTGTGATTTGTGTGGTGTGTGTGTGTGTGTGTGGGGTGTGTGTGTGTGTGGTGTGTGTTTTTGGGTGTGTGTGGGGGTGTGTGTTTGACTTCTATGCTAGGGGATTTAAACATTCGGGGAAAATATTTTGCGGGGAAAACCAACAAGTTGCCAGAGCAAGTTAAAATCGAGGGGGAGCACATACACTGGGCCTAAAAGGGCTCCAATTGTAGGGTTAAATTTACCCCCCAAAAAAACCAAGTGAAGGGCTCCCCCCCGGGCCCGGGGTATTACCCTTGTGCTTATGAAAAAAAAAGCGGGGGGTATCAGACCCAAACAAGAAATTTCTTTTGAAAGCTGTCTTGTCGGTCTGTCTGTCTGTCCCTTTTCAAATCTGTGTGTTTGTTTTGTTAAAGAACTGTGTGTGTTTTGCGGGGCGCGCGCGCATTTTTTGTGTATCTGTGGGGGGGGGTTTTTTGTGTTTTTAGGGTTATATGCATTTTTGATTCGCTGTCTGGTTGGTGGCTGGCTGGCTGGCGCCTCAAGCTTGTCTGGGTTTTTATACCCTCTTTGCTGTATTTTGGGGAAACGGAAATTGGTAAGGGGGACAGAGAAACAGACTGACAGTAACCCGGCCCCTAGACAGTGAGATCTGAAATGAATGTAACAAAAACCCCACAAAACCCCCGATACTAAACCTGACATGCCCACACCACACACAAAACAAACAAAAACCACCACACAAACACACCCACACACCCAAAACCCACACACACACACACCC
>CM031601.1:96241015-96243017 GCA_018398815.1 Conus ventricosus | reverse complement strand
AATGAATTTGATGTTTTGGTGGAATTAATCAAGAATTATTAGAATTGAAGTAACTTAATAAAAACTTAATTAAGACTGGGGTGACTTAATTAAAACTTGGGGTGACTTGGGGGTGGGGTGTGTGTGGTGACACAGAGCTTTATATTTGTCATGTGTAACACACTTAGTGCAAGACAGTGCTTGCGTTTTTTGTGATGCATTGGCTCTTTTGTTGCAAGTTCAAAGCAGCCACCAAGTGCACAAAAAAAGTTTATGCCACACCCCTCCCTTTTTTCATCCAGGCTTGGGACTGGCATTGGCAGAGTTACCTAGTGGTTTTTTTTTAAAAATACTGCTTTGGCAGAGCTAAAAAAGGCAGCCTAAAAGTTTGTAACAGGACGTAGACAGCAAAGCGGCAAAGCAGCAAAAAAAAGTCTGATCTCACTGCTGATAACCTTTGCCCGCTCTAGGGTAAAGCGCTGAAGAAACGGCTTGCCACTGTGACCTTTGACCGCTCAGGTAAAGCGCAAAAGAAACGGCTTGCCACTGTAACCTTTAACTGCTCTAGGGTAGAGCGCTAAAGAAACGGCTTGCCACTGTGACCTTTGACCGCTCAGGGTGAAGCGCTGGTTCTCTCTCACTGCTGCGGACTTTGAGAGGAGTGTGTTTGGAGTTGAATTGGTTCTTGTACGGGAGTAGTCCAATAATTTCTAATCTCCTCACTGCTTGAAAACATTAAATACAAATCCTTCCTCATAGAGTAGACTTCTGTGAAAGAAAGACCAACTGTAGAAAACCTTTTAGCATATGGTTTCAACAAACGAGCAATCTCTCTTAGTTTGCGAGAATATGAAGGGCCTGCCGCTCTCAACTCATCCAAAGCACTAACAAATTGTGCATGGTACTCAACATGCTCGTCAAGTATTGTCAGCTTAGAAATCTCCTACTGTCTTTGTTCTGCCATGATTAAAATATTATATAAACAAAACCAACCTGCACAAAACCCGGTAAATATCTTCTCACTACACCCACCCCCTTCAATGGCAATACAAACCCGCGCTAACGACACCTAGCGCGCTGGGCAACCTGTGGGGGGGGGGGGGGGGGGGGGGGGGGGACGTGCGTGCGTGGGTGGGGTGGGGACGTGCGTGGTGGGGTGGGGGTGTGGGGACGTGCGTGCGTTGTGTGCGCGCACCTTTGAAACGAATGTTCAGAATATAATATAGTTATTATCAGTAAAACAACAAAAACAACAACAATAACAGCACACACGCACAAACATTTAAAAAATAAGGAAGTGCTTGCATAGAGAAATGGGGAAAGGGTTTTATGGTTGGCGCTTAAGCGCCGTAAATTCAAGACGGCTGCCAGTCTCTCTGTCAATGAAGATTATTCAAAGCAGCCACCAAGTGCATTTATCAAAGCTTGATTTAATAAACAAGACAGTTGAATAAAGTACATTCTGTGGCCGCCCAAGGCAGCCAAAAAAGTTGAAGCAGGACGTTGAAGCGAAGCAGTGAAGCCAGTAATCACAGCAATATATACAAAGTCATGAAGTGCTTGGTGGAAATTCAAGGCAGCCAACTCTAAACAACCCCGACCGCTCCCGCGAGCAGTATCTAAAAATAGATCTTACGTCAGTGGTAGGCCTGCAGTGGTTTACAGCCGCGCGCACGGCCACACAACCCTAGCCTCTAATCAACCCGACGTCCAGTAGGCGGGGTAGAGGTAGGGGTCTTTGTAGGTGAATCGGCCAAGTCTGCGATTGGCCTAGTTTTGTTGGGCGCTAGTTAAAACTACGCTGTGGGAAGTGGCTAAATTACTCTGCCATGCAGGTTCTAAAACGTCATGTGTATCATGCCGTATGGCTTTAAAGTTGGGGGTTGGTTTTGGAATGTATGTATTTGCAGAATGAGTTTTCGGTTTGTGTATAACTCGTTGAAAGGATGAAATCGACAAGTTTGTGAATAATTTTGGATAAGAATAGAATACAAAATGACACTTCAATTAGTCTTCTTTTTCA
>CM031601.1:96228515-96236015 GCA_018398815.1 Conus ventricosus | reverse complement strand
TTTTTTAAAAAGACTTTTTTTTTTACTGTGATTCAACAAAGTTCCCTCTGTAATTATGGGATTTTAAATCACCTTTTTTAAATAAGGAATTTTATAAAATCAGTCGTTATCTGGAAAAATACTTTGTCAAAAATGCATTAAAAAATTTCCCAAAAAAAATAAACGACCCCCCGCATATTTCAACTTTTCCCCCAATGATTCCTTGGACAGCAGTTTCCCTTCTTTAACATTTATTGCAAGCAGTACTTTCTTTGATATTGGGCGATTCAAGCCATCGTTTTCCATTTCTCAGAATAATTTGATCATTACCCAGAAAAACGTACCTTTTGTTTCTGTTTAAAAAACCCCTTTAAATGTTTTAAACCCAGTCCTAAGTCAAATTATTTGAACGTTTTTCTTTTTAAAAAATTATTGATGCACATTTTCCCAAAAAAACTCTTTTTGCTGTTTACGTAGTGCAATTTTTTCCCAACGCTATCATTGTACTGTTTTTTTTTTCTTTTTAAAAAATTTTTTTATATTCTTTTGAAAACAAAAGATGATTTTCCTTTTATTCTTTTTTTCCCAAAAGTTTAAGGAGTTTTTTGCTTTTGCTTTGCTTAATTTGCATTCTTATCTCCCGTCATTTATCCTCACTGTCAAATTGATTTTCTTTTTCAAAAATTTCAGCTTTTTCCTAATACATTCATTAAAACGTGCAAGGATTTGCAATAAAAACAATCAACAATTGCAGTAAGCAAAAACAATGTTTCATTAGACTGTTGAATGACATAAAAATGTTCAAAAAACATTCCCACAAACTTTTTAATTTTCCTGTTGTCTTTGCATTGGTGTAGGGCCTCATGATATGCTTTCATGGAAAATTTACAAAGAACTAATGGGTAAGTGTCCGATTTAGTCTGTTGTACAATCAATTTTTCTGAAGAAGAAAGGCCCTAAAAGTTTTTTGGTACTAGGAATTTAACTTAACAGTTTTGTTTTAGATTTATTAAATCTCTTTTACATGCAAAAACCCTTTAAAATTTCCAAACCAAAAGCTGTACCATATTTTAAAAAACATTTACCATAAGTATTAAGTAATTATCTGCAGATTTTTTTAATAGCAATCCAAAAAAAGAAAGGGGTCAAACGATGCAAGGTTCTTATTGTTCAAATATATTGGAGAAAGATTTGAATTTGCTATTAAGTCTCAGAAAAAATCACTTTTGCTCATCAAACTGAGTATACAAACAAAAAAAAATTTCAAGTGCATTTTGCCATTTTTAATATAAAAAGAATGTAAAAGGTGAACCCGCAGGGGAACTAAGTACAAGCAAGATGACATCCGTGATAAACCAAAAAAGACTTTGTCAAACAAAAACAAAAAAATTTGGGATCTGTTTGTTTCTTTAAATTTTAAAACTGTTCATTTGGAAAAGACAAGTATGCGCCCGAATTCTTCCTTTTTGGTAAATTTTTGGCAGGTTTTGAAAAGAGGTATAACCGGGAAAGTAACAAATTGAAGTCTCTACAAAGTTTCAATAGCAAATGAATCAAAAGCAAAAAAAAAAAGGCTAAAATCTCTCTCTTTTATTTTTGACAGAAGCATTTAATTCCAGTGTTGAAAGAAAAACAAACCCCCATTTTTTTAAAGTTCATAACTTTTAATAATTTAAAAGATTACCATTATAATTTCTTTCCTTTTTAGATTTTATCTTTGATTCCTCTTGTTTTTTACAAACTATCTTACCACTAAACCTTTTTTTAAAACTTTTTTCCCTTTTTAATGCCCCCCTTAAAACCATGTTTTCCGTGGCAAAAATGTGTTTCACCCTGAAAAGATTTGTCGAAACCCGTTTCTCCCTGCAAATTTTTTCGGGAATTGAAAGTCGTTCCCCCTTTTCTGTACAAATTCGTGACATTTAAATGAAAAACATTTGAACTTAGAAAATTATTTTAAATTTTTTTTTTTTACAACACCCCCCCTTTTGCCCCCTAAGAATCCCGGGGGTTTTTCAGCTGCGGTTCTGTCTGCGGCGTGCCTTGGCCTCCGTTAAAAAGCGCCCCTGTTTCGCACGGTAGTTTACGTCTCCCCCTTTTTCCGCTACCGGTGTCAATCTGGGCAGGCCCCCCCCTATTCAAAATCCTAAGTTTGCCCCTTTCAGAAAAAACTTTTTTCCCCTCTAGGAGGTCAAAAATTGGTGGCCCCTTTGTTTTCACTTCTGGTTTTTTCGAAAGGGGGGAAGGGCCCTTTGTAATTTTCTTTCCCCAGGGAAAAGTCCTCACCAAAAAAAACCCTCACGCCCTTCAGTTTACTTTTAGCTTTTAATATTTTTTCTTTTCTTTGTGAAATGCGCGGGGGCGATGTTGGCGAGTTACTTTTGGTTTTTTTTGGCGATGAACACGATCAAATGGAAGTGCCCGTCGATCGAGTTTGTTTTCGATCACACGTTGAAGTCCCTTTACAGCTGTTGGGTTCATTTTCCTTCGGGGGTCCATAGAAGATCAGATTTTCCTTTTGGCGCCCCCTTCCCGATCGTCGGTCTTTCGTTCTGGTTCCCGATCGCCTCTTCAGTCATCGTTTTCCCGTCGTGGTCATCCCACTTCTTCTTCGGATTACCCCTTCGAAGTGCGAGTGAGCTTCCCGGATGTCCCTTTACATCGTCTTTTATGCCCCTTGATCTTCCCTTTGTTTTAATGCTTCGTTCTGCTGTCAAATTTGGAAAAAAGTCTGAAGTACACATTAAGTTCGCTGGGGGTTCAGGAGCAGGTTTGGGGAGGGCGGAGAGGTGGTTGGGTCTCTCCCGTCTTTCCGTGTGGCACTCGGGTATCCCCCGGTCAAAGAAGTTGGGGATAGTGCCCTTTTGTGCCCTGGGTTTGTTCCACGTGCCCATTGAAGTAGAAAAATTTCCCCAGAAAAATATGTGAGGAGGCAACCTACTATCCACCCCTCGCCGCCCCACCCGGGGATTCGTGTCCTGTAAACATGGAAAAATTTTTTGGCCCCTTTTTAAAAATAAAGTTAATAAACTGGCTAAAAAAACCCCCATTTGACGCGGAAAAACCGCTGCGAGGAAGGCATCGTCAAACATAAGCTGTGGCAAAATCTGGATTCGAACACTTTCAGATTCCACCGAATTACTGAAATTTTCCGGGGTCATTAACCCTGCGTTGTTTTCTGAACTCAATTCAGCACCCCCGAGGAGAAGAGAGGAGAGAGAGAGGGAGAGAGGAGAGAGAGGAGAGGCGTCAGTTTCCCGATCTTTTCCCAAGCTTTTTTTGCTTTTTTTTCTTCGATTATTTTACTTTCTTTTTTACCCGCCATTTTCGGTTCGGAAGGGAGTGGGCCGCTTAGAAAATGTTCCTTTGTTTTATTTTATTGTTCGTAATTACTGTTTATGTGTCCCCCCCTCGGTTTTGTGGGGGGGGAGTTTTGGATGAGAATGTAACCCTGAGGGTTTTGGGCGTGTGGCTATTGAAAGAGAGAGAGAGAGAGAAGAGAGAGAGAGAGAGGGAGAGAGGGGGGAGAGAGGAAAAGAGAGAGAGAGAGAGAGGGGGGGTATTTAAAAATCCATGAAGTGATCTCTTTGTTGTCTGTTTGTCCATCTGTCTATCCCTCCGCGGTCTGTCCGTCTGCCTCGGAATGCCTGTCTGTTCGTCCGTCGTCGTCCATCTGTTGTTAGTTGCTGTTGTTGTCTTGTCTTCGTCTGTTTGGGGTCTCTTTTCCGGTCTCGTCTCTTTTTTTTACATCAGCATGTGGCAACCTGCGCAGCACACACACACACACACACACCACACCCCACAACACAACCCCACACACCCACACAAATCACTCACTCACTCCTCACTGGCGCAGGCATGCACACGCGCATGTAACACACAACTGCCACACACCACAAAATTTTATTTAATTTATATAATATATAATATTATATATTATAATATATATATATTTCTGTGTAACACAAAAACCCCAACCACACACACACACACAACACCACACAACACACACGCAAGCCGCAGCACGCACGCACCACCACCACACACACCCCCCACACAATCAACACACAAACCACACACTAATCACTCATCACTCATGCCGAACGTGCCATGCACACACGATGCTAATACAAAAAGGACCACACAAAGACAAGACAAAAAAATGAAAAAAAAAAAGTATCATCAGTAAAATATTCTTCCAAGCAAGCGTCTCTCTATCAATCCAGCCATTCCGCCGCTACTCTCCCGTTCCTTGTGATCCTCAAAACGTAATCTGGTTGAAAAAAAACAACAACACACCCTAAAATATACTGCATGCAAAATGAAATCACCTAATTCACCCTCCGTGGTCAACGCAGAAAATCACCTGCATGATTGACATCACAGGAGAGAGAGAGAGGACGAGGGCGCCATCATGGGAAATGACACATCAAAGGGCCAGGTCAGCTGACCTCAAATGTCTGTTACTGATTCTGTCTGAAACTAAATCGATGGTTTGAATGTAGCGCAGAAAAAGAAGCTAAAATATACCTCGACTCATTTTTGCGCGGTGGAGGAAAACAAACTATGGTCGTGTTAGTCATCCAAAAGATGGAAATAGATTTTGAAGCAATCAATTACAAATCCAACTTTGGTAGGTAAACAAGAATGTGCGCTCGCACAAAAAAAAAATGATGTATACGAGCGTGTATGACGTGTACACATTAAGGACTGAAAACCGAATGTCACACAGAAAAAAAAGTGAATTCATGTTATGTAATGCATTACAATACAATGCGACACAGTATAAAGGAGTTTATTAAAACAAAATCATACTATACAACATGACGCAGTATAATAAAATTCAACGTGATAACCATCCAGTACAATAAAATACAACACAATACAATGCAATACGGATAAACGCAGTACAACAGAACATAGCGGAATGCCACTCAATGCAGTATTACATAACACAATATGAATCCAATAGAAATATAACACAATGCCTTTACACAAAATATAACGCAATACTAATCAACACAGCACAACATCACACAACATGACGCAACTCACTGCAACGCAACACCACTCGACGTTACGTAACGTATCGCAACGCAGCTTAACAACGCACCGCACCGCACCGCACCGCACCCCACCCCACCCCACCCCACCCACCACACCACACCACACCCCACCCCACCACACCACACCACACCACAAGCACGGCACGGCACAACAACGCAGCACAACACAACACAACACAACGCAGTACAGCACACAACACAACACAACACGAAGGGAGTCAACGTTTTACAACAAATCAAGTGCACAACAAACTAAACGCCGTTTGTGTAATCAACCAATGACTGCACATATTGGCAGCTCACGCTGGGTCTGTATTCTCATAATGATACAGCCGACACCTAACACTCAGCGCTGGTTTCGGATTGTACGCACTCCCGATAAAGAATAAGTCTACTGAGAAAAAATAAAATGATAAGAAGAGGAGATTCCATGCGAACAGAAATAGCCGTGCGATCTTCTTCTTCTTCTTCTTCTTCTTCTTCTCCTCCTCCTCCTCCTCCTCCTCCGTCTCCTTCTTCTTCTACGTATGCAGGGTGATACTCCTGCGGACACTCCCTGTGCAGACAGGCAAGTATTAATCCATCTACCCAACAAAGGGAATGGAGTTTTGTGTACGTGTATGAACGTTTTTATTTTCTTTTTATCCCGCCATTAAGGCAGCCATACTCCAACTTCGGGGAAGGTGCATGCTATGTGTAACGTGTCATCCATACCAACGGCCAAACTGGCCTTCTCTTCCGAAGGTTGGTGATGGGATTTTACGTGTGTGCCAAGATGTTATGCGTGCGTTCACACCAAACGTAACATCAGTGAGAGGAAAACCAACATAAATGGCTGCTGTTACTGTTTCGTCTGTGACATTCAGAACGACGACAGTGACTTCTATCACCACTCTTATAGTCAGAGGTAAGGTGGCTGGCTGGCTGCCTTTGCCATCCAATCCATTCAGTAGCTGATTGTTCTTTTTCTGCTCTACTCCCCATATTCCGCCTCGATCGCCACTCTCCTGCTCTTCACAGAGCTCCTTCCCCTACTCAACCCTTCCACAACATAATCATTGCAGCCGAAACTATCCCATCTCAGAGAGAGAGAGAGAGAGAGAGAGAGAGAGGAGAGAGAGAGAGAGAGAGAGAGAGAGAGAGAGAGAGAGAGAGAGAGGTGTTAATTTTCTACATTCGATTCCCACAGGAAAATCAGTGTATGGGTTTTGTTTTTCTTCTTTCCTTTTTTCCTTCGGTACCTTTATTTTTCTTTTCGCCAGTGGGGAGGAGGTGGGGGGGGGGGGGGGGGGGGGGGGGGGGGGGAGCAATAAACCAGTATCTTTGGCATTCTCTTTACAAATTGCATTGCATGGATAATGTCCCTGGTTACAATTTATCATCATTTACGTGGACGAACGTGTGTGTGTGTGTGTGTGTGTGTGTGTGTGTGTGTGTGTGTGTGTGTGTGTGTGTGTGTGTGTGTGTGTGGTTTGGTGTGTGTGTGTGTGTGTGCGTGTGTGTGTGTGTGTGTGTGTGTGTTGTGTGTGTGTGTGTGTGTTTGTGTGTATATGTGAGTGTTGAATGTGTGTGTGTGTGTGTGTGTGTGTGTGTGTGTGTGTGTGTGTGTGTGTGTGTGTGTGTGTGTTTAGAGTGTGCGAGTGTCGTCAGTACAACCTTGAGTTAATCTGACAATAAATTGGTTTCAGTCAGTCAGTGTGAGTGTGTGAGTGTGAATGCGTGCGTGCGTGTGTGTGTGTGGTGTGTGTGTGTGTGTGTGTGTGTGTGTGTGTGTGTGTGTGTGTGTGTGTAGTGTTTTGTGTGTGTGTGTTGTGTGTGTGTGTGTGTGTGTGTGTGTATGTGAGTGTGTGAATGTATGTGAGTGTGTGAATGTGTGTGTGTGGTGTGTGTGTGTGTGTGTGTGTGTGTGTGTGTGTGTGTGTGTGTGTGTGTGTGTGTGTGTGTATGGCAGTCTGAAGACCGAAAGAAGAGCACGACTGCTAAATGACTCTGTATCAGAAAAGATGTGAGAATAGTTCGATGATTGGAGGAAGCCACTGCAGACCATGCATGTGATTTGGATGTTCTGATACACAGTAAAGTCAACTGAAACAGTGTGCACATCTGAAAGGAGGAAAGAAAGGGTCAGTCAGAATCGACCTAGAGGTAACAGCTGTACCTTTCATAAGACACAGAAAGGGAACATCTTTCACTAAACAGAAAACACTGTTTCTGCAGAACATCTTTCACTAAACAGAAAACACTGTTTCTGCAGAACATCTTTCACTAAACAGAAAACACTGTTCCTGCAGTTCAGTTGTTTCTGATTTCTGATCAACGCTTTCTCGCAATCCATGAACGCAACATAGTCTCGTATCTTTCTGTCGACAAAGTGCTTGACTGTTCTTTTTCTTCTAATTTTTCATCAAAAGTTTGAATGCGCTGTATCAAACAGTCATTTCTGTTCTTGCGAGGC
>CM031601.1:96210234-96222734 GCA_018398815.1 Conus ventricosus | reverse complement strand
GAGAGAGAGCGGGGGAGGGAGATGACGAATGGACGGACAGACAGACATAAATCCACACTCACACACAACCCCCAAAACAAACAAACAAAAAAGCGAACAACAACAACAACAACAAATCAACGAAACAAATAAGCAACAACAACAAAAAGATTTCCATACAACCCTTTGTTGGCTTCATTTTAATAAGTAAAAAAATACAGTTCTTTTGAATCCGTCTGCGGAATTAATTTATAATTCAGATTTCGTTCCCGTCCTGCCGTCACTGTGTCCAAGTCAGTGGAACCTAAAGACAGGCAGTATACTGGTTTCTCTTAGTAGGTCAGTTCCCGGAGGACAAGGGTCCATATCAAGTGAGCAGAGAAACAGAGGTATAGTAGTACAGACTCCAGAGGGGATGGGAGTGCGTTTCGTTCGGCGAAGGCACCCCACAATTGTCTAAAAATAACTAAAAGGGTACTCAAGAAAGTGCAAAACTTCACATGGATCGAACTGATCCAGGATCTTTCCTTTGATCCAGATCCGAACCAACATTTGATGGATCCGTTATGTATTTAGCCAAATTTCGTCTCGCTACCAAAATTCGTTTCCATCTTTTTCAGTCAGTTTTGCACAGCTTGGATGAACGCAGACGTCCATCATAGTGAAACGGATCCTGGATCCTCCCTTTGATCTGGATCTGCACTAAAATCTGATGGGATCTGTCTTATGCCACATTTGATCTTTCTGCCAAAGTTCGTCACGATCGGTTTGGAAATTTTCTGCGTTCGTTTGCTGACAAAGCGACACACAAATCCCTAGTCACGGGTGAACCCTTTAGCCATTCTAGGGGAGGTGATAAACACTGTTCTAATTTTGGTCCTCCGTTTCTCCTGCTAACACACTTCAGCAGACAACAGGATGTTTCCTCGGGACTGATTTAATGAAGGGGGTTGTCTGAAAGTTTTCCTGGAGATTTGTCTGGAAACAGGCGTGTGTGTGAATGTTCACTTTGTTGACCATGACCATGCAAATAACTGCTGTACAAGATGGCTTAGATTCTGGTTTAGTGTCCTGTTCACACACCGAATATTGTACAGATTTCAATAAAATCATGTTATCATCCACAGAAATATCAACCCGCGAGCTATGTTCCAACATAGAGAGGAACCCGTCTAACGAAGTAATTAAAGCCTTCCAGCACACTTTGATGTACGCAAGTAATAAACGGAAACATGAACAAGATAAGAGAGTATTTTAACTGACCGCTCGATTTCTTCTGACTGCGTCTTGTTTATATTTTGTTCAGTTCCGGGTTTGTTTTCAGGGAAGGTCGTAGAGAGAAGTGGAGGGGTGGGGATGGGAATGGAAGGACAAAGAGTGTTCAGTCAGTCTGGAAGGAAGGGCGATGGCGAACGATATCCTCACTCCACCCTTCACATTTGGCCACGGAGTTCAGGGACCGCACACCAAAACCAGCCAGCCAGCCTCACCTTCGATCTGTTGCCAGCAGTAGACATTTTCACCATTGGCAGGACGGAGATTTCGAGCTGTCTTCAACGGTGGATCAAGCAAGGGAGGTTACGAGATTTTCTCTTCTTTTATAGGAAAGGTTTTCCGCTATTGACAGTAGTGACGCACGTGGCTTCCTGTCTGCTCCCCGTCTTGTTTGTGTGCAACAATGTTCAGTGTTCTCTTTGCAGGCCGCTTTTAGTGAAGGGGGATCTTCCTGTTCTTACGAGACAAAGTGGTCGCGATGGGTTTTGTGCGCTTTCCACTTCTTTTTGGTACTTCCCCAAACGACACCCAGACGACAAAACCCACTGAAACAGGTTGTTTAAATGCTTGTCGGGAAAAACTGAGTGACAGGTGTGGCAGAAGAGCATAAATGGGGGTTGAGGGTTTTGGAACAAATAGTATTCTGCGTCGGCCTCTTGGTAGGAAGCCTAAGACATGCAGAAAAAAAGTCTGAGAACGCCTCGTGCCTGAAAACTCGAAAAATACGACGAAGTAGGAAAAAAAACGACTATAATAGTAGGGAAACCAAGATGGTTGGCTTGTTTAAGGGGGGCAAAGAGCTAAATGGCATTTGTTTACCTTCTGCTTTGGGGGCTTGTTTGCTCTTTAATGTTTCGCAGTTTAAAAAAAACTTGCTCAGCTGTATGAGTGTGTGTGTGTTGTGTGGTGCCGGGGGTGCGCGCGCACCACACACACACACACACACACACAACACCCCCAACACACACCACACACACACACACACACACACACACACAACACCACAAAACCACACACCATCACAACATAACACAAACACACACCACTACACACACTCGCGCGGCGCGCCCCACAAAAACCCACACACCACACACACCACACACACTTCTTCCTTCCTTCCTCTCCTCTCTCTCTCTCACGCACGCCGCAGCACGCAGCACCCGCCCACGCACGCACGCACCCCACCCACACACACACACACACACACACACCCAACACACACACACTCACCGAACACACGCGCACGCACGCACACAAAACCACAAAAAAACACAGTGCGCGCACCACCACGCCGCCCCACTCAGCTGCACGCACACCCCACGCACCTAACGTGCGTGCCCCTCCCCCCACACTCCACCCACCCATCGCCCTTAACCTACACCCCCACCCCCCCACCATAGAAATAATAGGGAGCAAGCGTACATGTGCAACGCGGCCAAAAGCTGCCTCTCTCTCTCTTCTCCTCCCCTCTTCTTCTCTCTCTCTCTCTTTTCTCCCCTTCTCTCTCCTCTCTCTCCCCCCTTTTTCCCCTCAAACCCTCCCCCCCCTCTCTTCCCCCTCTGTTCTCTGCTCTGTCTCTTCTTTTCCCTCTCTCTCTCTCTCTCTCTCTCTCTTAACCCTGTCGTTTTGTCTGTCTCTCTTTTCTCTCTCTCTTCTCTCTCTCTCTCTCTCTCTCTTCTCTCTCTCTCTCTCTCTCTCTCCCCCCCCCCCTCCCCCCCTCTCGCTTCCCCCTCCCTCTCTCTGACTTCCCCCTTCGCTATTTGGGGTACTTTTTTGGGGCCCGAATGTTATTTGAACCCAGATTTAATCTTTTGAGAAGCATTTGCCTAATCCTTCAGAGGGGGGACTCGGTCTATCGTCAACAAACTTAATTAAAAACATGTGATGCGAAGGATGGTGATAACACAAGCACTGAAATGTTGACATTGCAAAGAAATGCGTTGGCTTCATTCACATAAGATTGTTGTACTCCCAGTTCTGATGCAACAGGGAGTACTTTACAGTGGGAACGAAAGAATGCTGTCTGTGTGTCTGTCTGTGTGTCTGTCTGTCTGTGTTCCACTCCCTCCAGACAAAACTGCGGCGCCGATCTTTCTGCATGTTTGTAAGTATGTTCATTATGGGTCACGGATGATGCCCGATGTTTGTTTTTTTTTTTTTAAACCAAAATAGCCGTTAATAACGGCTATAAATGATGATTTTGTGATGTACAGTTTAAGCAATAACGGTTTATAAACGTATGTGTAACCAAGGTTTGTAAGTTCCTCGGTAGTAGAGTGGTTGGTATCCCCGCCTGTAACGCGTGAGACCGGGGTTCATTTCCCCGCCGGGGAGCAGCATTTTTTTTCTCTTACATACAAAATTTCTACCACCAAAAGGGAAGAAAGTGCTATAGTGACTGGTTTTTGTTTTGTTTTTGTTGTTGTTGTACTACTGTACTGGGAGCACGTTTATATGCTTTGCATCTTGTTTTTGATCGCAGTCTTCTGAGAAGCAAGATATCCACAAGACTGATCTAGGAAATGTTTTGCCTTTGACAAACACGGCGGCACAGGAAAACGCAGAATTGCCCCTCGGCCTAAGGTTATCTACAAGACTGTCCAACTCACCATAACCTGAGAGCAGAGACCTGGCCTGCTGACCAACCGATGAGGGAGAAAACTCTACGGATCTCTGGAGGACCTCCGCCGGACGGCAGCCTTCATCCGTGCATCTGGGTTCCTGTCTGAGCGAACGAAGAAGAAGAAGAATATCCAGATGTTCAACCATTGTGTATTGACGATAACGGGATGATTTTGGGATTATCACGCTGCGATTCAAAAGCATTTATTTTGATGAAATAAAATTTAGAAGAAAAAAAGAAACAGCCAAGCACTTTGTCGACAAGAAAGATACGAAGACGTATGTTGCGTTCATGGATTGCGAGAAAGCGTTTGATCAAGAAATCAGAAACAACTGAACTGCAGGAACAGTGTTTTCTGTTTAGTGAAAGATGTTCTGCAGAAACAGTGTTTTCTGTTTAGTGAAAGATGTTCCCTTTCTGTGTCTTATGAAAGGTACAGCTGTTACCTCTAGGTCGATTCTGACTGACCCTTTCTTTCCTCCTTTCAGATGTGCACACTGTTTCAGTTTACTTTACTGTGTATCAGAACATCCAAATGACATGCATGGTCTGCAGTGGCTTCCGCGAATCACCGAACTATTCTCACATCTTTTCTGATACCAGAGTCATTTAGCAGTCGTGCTCTTCTTTAGGTCTTCAGACTGCCATACACACACACACACACACACACACACACCACACACACACACACACACACACACACACCACACACACACACACACACATTCACACACTCACATATACACACAAACACACACACACACACACACACACACACACACACACACACACACACACACACACCACACACATTCACACACTCACATATACACACAAAACACACACACACACACACACACACACACACACACACACACACACACACCCCACACACCAAAACCCAAATTCCCCACACTCAAAACACTCAAAACTGACTGCTGAAAAAAATTTAAATTTTTTCAGATTAACTCAAATTTTGTACTGACGACACACACACACACCCCAAAAAACCAACACACACACACACACCACACCACACCCCCAAAACACAAACACACCCCCACATTCAACACTCACAATTTACCAACAAACAAAACACACCACCCCAAAAACACAAACAAAACACACACCCACACACACACACACACCAAACCACACACACAAAACACAACACACAAAAACACACACACACCCCCACAAAACCACCACACACAAAACACACACACAACCACACCCCAAACGTTCTTTCCCACAAAATGAAAAAAAAATTGAACCCGGGGGGACTTTAAACCCCATGCAATGAAATTTTTTTAAACAAAATGCCAAAATACGGTTTTTTGCTCCCCCCCCCCCTCCACCTCCCCCCCACGGCGAAAAAAAAAATAAAGGAAACCAAAGGGAAAAAAAGGAAAAAAAAAAAAAAAAAAACCCATAAAACTGATTTCCTGTGGGAATCGAATTTTAAAAAATTAACATCCCCACTCCCTTTTCTCTCCTCTCTCAATCTTTCTCCCCTCCCCTTCTCCCCTCTCTCTCTCACCCCTCCCCTCCTCCCCTCTCCCCAACTCCCTCTCTCCCCTCTGCAAAGGGATATTTTTCGCGGGCCCAATGATTATGTTTGGAAGGGTTGATTTGGGGGGAAGGAGCTCTGTGAAGAGCAGGAGAGGGCAAACGAGGCGGAATTGAGCAGAAAAAAAAACAACCCACTACGAAGGGATTGATGGCAAAGCAGCCCCCCCACCCAAACCTTCCCTTTCGGGCCCTATAAGAGTGGTGAAAATTTTCACGTCCCCCGTTCTAAATGCCCACAGACGAAACAGTAAAAACGGGCCCTTTTATTTTGGGTTTTCCTCCACAATTTATGTTTTGGTGTGAACGCACCCCCCATAAAAATTTTGGGCACACACTAAAATCCCATCACCCCCTTTTGGGAAGAAAAGGCCATTTTTTGGCCCCTTTTTGGTATGGATGACACGTTTCCATAGCATGCCCCTTTCCCCCCAAAATTTGGGGAGTAAGCTGCCTTAAGGCGGGAAAATAAGAAAAAAAAAACTTAAACCCACGAACAAAAAAACCCCAAAACCCTTTGTTGGGTAAAAGGGGAAAAAAATTTACTTGCCTGTCTCCACAGGGAGGTCCGCAGGGGGTATCACCCTTTCGAAACGTAAAAGAAGAAGAAGGAGAAGAAAAAGGAGAAGGAGAAGAAAAAGAAGAAAAAAGAAGAAAAATCGCACGCAAATTTCTTTTCCCGCTGGAATCTCCTCTTTTTATCATTTTATTTTTTTTCTCATTAGACTTATTCTTTTTCGAGAGGGGGCGTACCCCCCGGAAACCAGCGTGAAAAAACGCTGTTGGGTTCCTGTATAAATTAAAGAGAATACAGACCCAGCAATCTACCAAATATTGTGCAGTTATTGGTTTATTACAAAAAACCGGGCGTTTAGTTTTTGCACTTGATTTGTTGTAAAACGTTGACTCCCTTCGTGTTGTTTTGTGTTTGTGTTTTTTGCGCGTTTTTTGTGCTGCTTTGTTGTGTTGTTTTTGTTTGTGGTGGGGTGTGGTGTGGGGTGGTGTGTTGTGTTTTTTTGTGTTGTGTTTTTTTGTTTTTGTTTTTGTGGGGGTGTGGTGGGGTGGTTTTGGTGTGGGTGGGGTTGTGGGGGGTTTGGGGTGTGGTGTGGGGGGTTTTGGTGGGGGGTGGTGTGGTGTGGTGTGGGGGTGGGTGGGGGTGGGGGGGTTTTTGGGGGGGGCTTTTGCGTTGCGTTGCGTTGCTTTTGCGTTCCCGGTTGGGGTTGCGTTGCTGCGTTGTTAAAGCGCTTTTGCGTGTTAAGCTGCGTTGCTATACTTTTATTAACCGAGTGGTGTTCCTTCAGTGAGTTGCGTCAGGTTGTGTGATGTTGTGCTGTTTGATTAGTATTGCGTTATTTTTGTGTAAAGGAAATTGGGTTATATTTCTTTTGGGAATTCATATTGTGTTTTTTAAATACGGGGCTTTTGAGGGGCATCCGCTGTTTTCTGTTGTACTGCGTTTACCGTTTTGCATTGAATTGGTTGCATTTAAATTGTCCCTGGATGAACCCACTTTAAAATTGTTTTATCCCGTGTCATGTGTTTTGAAAATAAATTTTTTTTAAAATAAACTCTTTTAAAATTGTATTGTATTGTTTTGAAATTGTTTTTGGGTAATGCAAAACATAACATAAAATTCACTTTTTTTTCTGTGTGACTTTGGGTTTTGCAGTCCTTAAGGTGTACACGCCCTTTTTACATTCTTTTTTTTTGGGGGGGCCCGCACATTCTGTTTTCCTACCAAATTGGATTGAAAATTGATTGCTTCAAAATCAATTTTCCACCCTTTTGGGAAAGACAAATTTACCCCCATATTTGGGGGGGGCCCCCCCACCGCGCAAAAATAGTCGAGATATTTTTTAGCTTCTTTTTCTGCGCTAAAATTTAAAACCCATCGATTTTTATTTTTCCAAAAGGGAAAATCAGTAAAAAAAACTTTTGGGAGGTCAGCTGCCCGGGCCCCCCTTTGTTGTAAATTTCCCAGATGGCCCCCCGGGCGTCCTCTTTCCCCTCCTGTGATGTCAATCATGCAGGTGTTTTCTGCGTTGCCCAAAGGGGAGGGGGGGGGGGGGGGGCTGAATTAGGTGATTTCTTTTTTCCCTAAAATATATTTTGGGGTGTTTTTTTTTCAACCAGATTTCGTTATAGGATAACAAAGGGAAAAGGGGAGTACGGGAATGACCCGGATTGATAGAGAGACGGGTTGCTTGGAAGAATATTTTTCTGGGTTTACATATACAATTTTAAAAACATTTATTTAAAATTTTCCCCATTTACCCACTCAAGGGGACATACGTTAGTTTTTGGGAAATTATCTACCACGCAGATATGAAAGCTTTATTTTCCCCCATGTCCTTTAACTAAAACCCTAAGAGCAAGCTTTGTTTATAAATTTTTATTTTCTAGCAGTCATTGCCCAAAACCAAGCTGCCGTATGTTGGGTTTGGGAAAGGTGCTCCCGGGACTTTTCCTTGGGAAATTTTTTAGTTTGTTTTAATTTAGTCCCTTTCGGATTCATTCCAAGAACTGGGGCCCCCGTACTTGTGTCCAAAAAATTTTAACTTTTTAAAATTTTTTATTTTCACCAAGAAATTTTAGCTAGTTTTTTTTCCTTTACGATTTTTTTTGCTTCTTTAAAGGGGGCACCTTTTGGTTTGGGGGTTTTTTGGGGGGAAAACCCCAACAAACATAAAACGGTAATTTCACACCGCCTTTTCTGGGAAGCATTCTTTTTAAAACCGAAAAGGCGAGGGGGTTCCCAAAAAACCAAATTTCCCCGGGCACGAGGGAAACAATCAGGGTTTTGAAATATCGAAACTGACCAAATTATATGTTTTGGGGTTCCCTCCCTATTGGGATTTTTTCCCCCCCCCTTTGGGGAAATTTTAAGCTTTCTGAAGGCTTTTTTATTTTGAGAACAATTTTTTTTATTTTTCCCCCCTTTTAACCATCAAGCACATACGTTAGTTAGGCAAAATTAAACTACCCCTGCCCGATATGAATGCTTATCTCCCCCTAATTTTTTCAAACAAAAACATAAGAGCAAGCTTTTTTTTTAATTCAATATATTTTATAAATAAATATAAATTAAATTAATATATAAAATAAATATATATGCCTTGGGCTTTTTGTGTGGGGTCGTTTTTTATTAGCATGCGTGTTGTGCAAGGCACGTTCGCGCAGTGAGTGTGTGTGGGTTTCACAGAAAAAATAAAATATATTGTAGTGCCCCCGTTGTTATTAGCGTGTGCATGGCACCCGGGGCGCAGTGGGGTGTTTTTGTTTGTGGTCATGCCATGGGTTCACACCCTGCTTTTATGTAAGAGAGAGAAAAAAGAAACCCGGGAAAAAAGAGACCCAAAAGACAGACAGACAGAAAAACATTACTAACAGATGAGACCACCCAAAGGAAAGAGACAGACAGGGGGACCGATGGCCAAGAAAGGACAGACCCGGTCGGGTTTTAAAAGAAAGGGCAAACAACAAAACAGAATTCTTCAAAAGGGTGGTTCAAACCCCCCCCCCCCTCTCTCTCTCTCCTCTTTTCCCCTCTCTCCCCCCCTCCCTTTCCAAAAGCACCAAAGACAACCCCCTGCTTTCATTCTCAGCACATAAACTAAAACCCCACAGAAAACCCCATCCCAGGCAGGGACACATAAAAAAGTAATTACGGGGACCTAAAAGAAACGAAGGGGAACATGCTATCAGCAGGCCCTCCCCTCCTCTTTCTGAAGCCGAAAATTTAATCTGGGGAAAAGAAAAGTAAAATAATCGAAGAAAAAAAAAAAGGGAGAAAAAAACGTTGGAAACGAAAACAGGGAAAATGACCCGGGGCCCCTCTCTCTCACCCTCCATCTCCTCACTCTCCCCTCTCCCCTGTTTTTAAAGAGATCATATTGCAACCACCATTTGACCAAACGCAAAACTGGTGGGGGCCAGTGGGTGGGAACGGGCTGGAGGGAACGGTAGGGAGGGGAAGGAGATGAAAAGGAAAGGTTTTTTTTTTTTTTCCCGGAAAAGGTTTGGGTTTCCAGATTTTTTCCCATCCTGGGGGAGTCACGGAAATTGTAGGGGGATTTAAATCCCCTGGTGATAATAAAAATTTTGGGAAGTTTGTCTCGACTGGGAGAAAAGTGTTTGGCATTGGGAGTTAGTTTTTAAAAGATACTGGGCAAAAGCAAAAAAACAAAACTAGGCTGTATTTTGACTGACATGACACGCGATGTTCTCCCTGTGCCGCTCAAGCCTGATCTTTCCGTTGAGGACACAGTTACTACTGATAAGATCGAAGTACATTTTACCTACTACTTCTGCTTTAGCGCTGACTCCAAGGAGGAGCCGTTGTAGGTATGACCGAATACAGCAACCCCCCCACCACACCCCATACCTCCCCCCACTCACCCATCCACCCCCGACAATCCATTCCTCATATCCCCTCTGTTGACCCGTCTTCTTCTACGTCCTCCACAACCCTTCCACCCCCACCCACCCCGCCCACCCCACTCCTTTCCCTGAAGGATGAGGTCGAGCAAGTGGGAGATGGGAGACATATGTCTCAGAAGTTGGGTATTATATTGGTTTATTTGGAACGTATACCAAAGTGTGTGTGTGTGTGTGTGTGGTGTGTGTGTGTGTGTGTGTGTGTGTGTGTGTGCGTGCGCGGTGTGTGGTGTGTTGTGTGTGTGTGTGTGTGTGTGTGTGTGTTGTGTGTGTGTGTGAGTGAGTGAGTGAGTGAGTTTCTTTCTTTCTTTCTGCGTACGCAGGCTGATACTCCTGCGGACACTGCCTGTATAGACAGGCAGCGGAGTTTTGGGGTGTATGACCGTTTTTCATCCCGCCGTTAAGGCAGCCATACTCCATCTTCGGGGGAAGTGCATGCTATGTGTAACGTGTCATCCATACCAACGGCCAAACTGGGCCCTTTTCTTCCGAAAGTTGGTGATGGATTTTACGTGTGTGCAAGATGATGTGCGTGCGTTCACACACGGAACCTCGGTTTATAGTCTCATTCGAAGGACTGTATGGGAAATGGAGTCAGAACCAATGTTAACTCCGAGGGAAAAATCCCCCTGTACCGAAATTCGAACTCGCAACCCCAGGATCACGAGTCCGGCGCTCTACCAACTGGCTATTCCGGACCACAGTGAGTGAGTGAATGAGTGAGTGAGTGAGTGAGTGAGTGAGTGTGTGTGTGTTTGTGTGTGTGTGTGTGTGTGTTTGTGTGTGTGTGTGTGCGCGCGCGCGCGCGCGGCGCACGTGCGTGCGTCTGTGTATGGTGCGCTTGTCCCATGTCTGTCTGCTCGCTCTTTCTGTCTGTCAGCCTTCCTTCCAGGGTCCATGACACCCTCAATCACCAGGTAGGAGCTGATCCACCTCAAACGACTACAAACGGCTGCCCACAAATAAATGCTCACGACGAGACTCGAACTTGCATCCTTCCAATCTCTTGCATAGGACGCTGATCACTGCACCGTGTGTTTGTTTCTTTCACTTCCTCCTCTCCCTGTCAATGTGGCCTGGCAGATTTGTTTTCCTGGGTATTGCCACAACTCTCCAAGCGCCATTTCCGAGGTCTGAAAATAGTCACCACAACTGGGCATGATGCCCATGACGTTCCAAAAGCGTTTCGGGATGGCGTAACGTGGTAGCCATTAGAGGGGTCGAGAACAGAGCAAAGGGAGCATGTCAGTATGAATTTCCGTGTTATTAGAGATAATCTACGTGGCAGCCTGTCAATGACGTTTCTATTTAAGGTGTAGGGGAGAAAGAAAATGGCTGTTCATGATTAATAAATATTTCCTGTGTGGCCCCTGGCCTACACAGACCTTAATCATGTTCATGTCAACAACAAAAAGTGGATTAAGATGGTTGAAAATATGGAATGGAAGCCTGCGTTGATAGGATTGTTTCTTTGGTTTTCATCGCAGTTTTTTTTTACTTATGCAATACATAAAGCGCGTTTGTCTGTCTCTTTGAGTGTCCATCTTATCTGTGTGAAGTATGTCTGTGTTGCTGGTTATTCAAAACCACAGTTTGTATCTGATATCTCCCAGTTTGGGCATGTTCACTCAATGGCATACTTGGCAGAGCATGGGCAGTTTGGGCATGTTCACTCATGGCATACTTTGCAGAACATGGGCAGTTTGGGCATGTTCACTCATTGGCATACTTGGCAGAGCACGAGCATTTGGGCATGTTCACTCAATGGCATACTTGGCAGAGCATGGGCAGTTTGGCATGTTCACTCAATGGCATACTTGGCAGAGAATAGGCAGTTTGGGCATGTTCACTCATTGGCATACTTGGCAGAGCATGCGAAAATCACTTTTGCACGAAGAAGTCGCATTGGCCACATTTTCAATGCGACCAAATGGCGAAGCAAATCAATGTCAGGATTCGAGGAGAGTCGAACACGCTTCGCCATTGGCGTGCATTAGACTAAAAACACTGTAAAGAGTAAACAAGTGGGTAACTTTAGCTCCCATAAGAAAACCTAAGACAGAGTAACTTTTATTCAAGACTGGCACAGCCTTTTAAGCTTGAATAAAGTCAAGCAGATATATTTGTATTGCTTTCAAAAGGGATTGCGATGGTTCCCTTATGCAGCTAGAGAAGAATTTTCATATCTGTAATATATTTCTTAATTTACAGTTGATTTGTTGGCCTGCGCTTGTTTTTTCCCCCACTATTAGATTGTTCGTCTATGTATTTGTCTGACTTTATTCAAGTTTAAAAGGCTGTGCCAGTCTTGAATAAAAGTTACTCTGTCTTAGGTTTTCTTATGGGAGCTAAAGTTACCCCACTTGTTTACTGTTTATTGTTTACTGTTCCCTGCCTCATTTCATTTCCAATTCTAAAAACACGTGCTCACTCTCAGCAGGACTAGCTCACTTGGGGATTGAAAATCTCTAGGTCCTTGGTTCAGTTCCGAGTTGCAACACTCTTCGCCCCCCCCCCCCCCCCCCCCCATTTTTCTTCACGGATTTAAAGTAAGTCTAAAGCAGGGGGTGGGGTATGGGGGAGTGGAGTGTAAGGTTTTGGTGGGGGGAAAAGGGGA
>CM031601.1:96192734-96205234 GCA_018398815.1 Conus ventricosus | reverse complement strand
CAAGGAGGAACCGTTTTATGGTATGACCGAATACAACGCCCTCCCCACCTCCCCAAAACCCAATTTCCATACCCTTACCCTATTTCCCCTGCATCACCCATCTCCTCCCACCTCCTCCCCTTCTACTGCACCCACCCCCATCCACCCCATCTTGCCACCTTGAAGGGATAAGGTCGAGGAAGTGGCAGATGGGAGACATATGTCACGAAAGTCAGATTATATATTGGTTTCTTGGGGAACAGATACCAAATCGTGTGTTCTTGTGTGTGTGTGTGTGTGTGTGTGTGTGTGTGTGTGTGTGTGTGTGTGTGTTGTGTGTGTGTGTGTTGTGTGTGTGCGCGCGAGAGAGAGAGAGAGCATGCGCGTATGTATGTGTGCGTGTGTGTGGTTATGGTCACTTTCGCATGAGCGTACGCCACCGTGCGTGTGTGTGTGTGTGTGTGTGTGTGTGTGTGTGTGTGTGTGTGTGTGTGTGTGGTGTGTGTGTGTGTGTGTGTGGTGTGTGTGTGTGTGTGTGTGTGTGTGTGTGTGTGTGTGTGTGTGTGTGTGTGTGTGTTTGCATGTGCATGTGTGTGGGCCCTATATATACTACGCTTTGAACTGAATTCGCTATTTCAAATTTGTTTCTTATTCACATATTGGAGTACGAAAAGGAAGGAAACAAAATGCTCTCTCCCTCTCCCTCCCTCCACCCCCCCTCTCTCTCTCTCTCTCTCTCTCTCTCTCTCTCTCTCTCTCTCTCTCTCTCTCTCTCTCTCTCTCTCTCTCTCTCAGCCTTTCTTTGGGGGCGCATAGCACATTCATTACCAGGTAGGAGCTGATCTACCCAAAACGTCAACAAACGCCTCCCCCACAACCACAATAATGTTTTTGATCTGACTCGAACCAGCTACCTTCAAATCTCCTCCCTAGGACACTGATCACTGAGTTGTGGCGGCTTTTTGTTTCTTCGTTTGTGTTTGTTTCTCTTCCTCTACCTATCAGTGGGGTCTGGCAGGTTTGTTTTCGTTGGCTATTGCCGCAACTCTCACAGCGCCATTACCAAGGTCTGAAAATAGTCACGACTCAGTATGGTGCCCATCACGTTCCTAAACCGTTTTGAGATGGCGTAACGCGGCAGCCGTCAGAGTGGTCGGGAAACGGAGTGAAGGCATTATGTCAGTTTCAATTTCCGTGTTATTAGAGGAGATTATGAGTGGCAGCCTGCCAGATGCCGTTTCTATTTGAGGTGCATGGGAGAAAGAAAATGGCTGTGAGTTATGAATACTTTCTTTGTGTCCTCTGGCCTACAAAGACAGTTATCTTGTTTGTGTTTACAATGAAAGAGGATCATAAAGAGATGGAATATGGAATCAGAAACTTAGTTGACTCAACTTTCTCTTTGCTTTCTATCTCAATGCAATTTGATGGCTCGAGGTGGGGTGAACGGGCATGGAGGAAAAAAAAGGGGGGAGGGGGAGGGGGGTGCAAAATATCTTTTCTGCATAGGATGCCTCGGAATCGCCCCCCCGGGCCTCAGGTTGTAGTCTTTTTGAAAATTTTGCCCACTAACCCGGGATCTTTTTTGTTTTGTTTTTAAAACCGACCCACCCGAACCCCGGTTTTTTTTTAATATATAACTCAAACTTCCTCCCCGTGCCGTCAAAGCCGACCCTTTTTTTTTTTAAGGAATAAAAAGATTGAATTCCTTCCTACTTCTTCATTAGCGTTGACTCCCAAGGGGGAAACCCGTTTTATGGAAAGACCGTCCAACGCCCCCCCCACCCCAAAAAACCCAATCCATACCCTTTTTCCCCCTTTGCATCACCCATTCCCCCCACCCCCTTTCCCCTTTACTGCACCCACCCCCATCCCCCCCCCTGCCCACCTTGAAGGGAAAAGGTCGGGGAAAGTGGCAGTGGGGGATAGGGTCAGGGAAAGTAGAAAAATTTTTTTTGGTTTTTGGGGAACAGCCCCCAAATCGTGTTTTTCTTGTGTGGTGTGTGTGTGTGTGTTGTGTGTGTGTGTGTGTTTTTGTGTGTGTGTGGGGGCGGGGGCGGGGAGAGAGGGAGGGAGAGAGGGGGAAAAGAGAGAGAGAGAGGCGCATGCGGCGCGTTTTGGGTTGTGCGTGTGTGTGGTCATGGTCACTTTCCCCATGAGTGATGCCAGATGTGCGCGCGCGCTTTGGGGTGTGTGTGTGTGTGTGTGGTGTGTGTGTGTGGGTTTGTGTTTTGTGTGTGTGTGTGTGGGTTGTTTGTATTTCCCGGGGCCCATTTTGGGGGGGCCCCTAAAATTTTATTTCCGCTTTGCCTAAAATTCGTATTTAAATTTTGTTTTTATTAAAATTTTGGAGTAAAAAACGGAAGGAAAAAAATGCTTTTCCTTCCCTCCCTCCCCCCACCCCCCCCCCCTTTCTCTCTTTCCTCTCTTCTCTCTTTCTCTCTTTTCTTTTTTTCTTCTTTCTCTCTTTCCCTTCTCTGAAAACCAAATTGGTTTTGGAAATTTTGGTGTGAAATTCTCTGTAGTTTTTCGTTTTTTTTTTTTTTGTTGATCCTTACCATCTTGTATTTTTTTTTCCCCTAAAATGGTTTTAAAATACAAAATCATCCTTTTGGGAAAAAATTCAGTCTCGATCCCTCTGTTGTCTTTTCTGTCTTTCTGTTTTTTTGTCTCTCTGTCCTCTCTGTCTGTGTTGTTTCTGTTCTGCCCTTGTTGTCGTCTGTCTGTTTTTCTCGCTCTCCCCTCCTTCTCCCCTCTCTCTCTTTTTTCTCTCTCTCTCTCTCTTCTTCTCTCTCTCTCTCTCAGCCTTTTTTTGGGGGGCCCGAATACAATTCTTCCCGGTAGGAGTTGATTTAAAAAAAACGTAAAACCAAAAGCCTCCCCCAAAACCAAAATTTATGTTTTTGCCAGATCGAAGTCCCTTTTAAGTATTGCCTGCGCCCCGATACGGGCATCGTGGGGCTTTGTGTTTCTTCTTTGGGTTTTTTTTCTTTTCCCTTTTTCCCCCTGTCAGGGGGGGTCTGGCGGGTTTTGTTTTTTTGGGCTATTCCCGAAATTTCCCAAGCGAAAACCCAAGTTCTGAAAATAGCCCGGGATCGGGAAGGGTTTCCCATTGTTCCTAAACCCCTTTTTTGGGAAAGGCTTTAAGGGGAGCCGTCAGAGGGTGGGGAAAAGGAAGTAAAGGGCATTATTTTTCAGTTTAAATTTCCGTTTTATTAGAGGAGATTATGGTGGCAGCTGCCAAAAGGTTTTATTTGAGGGGGCTGGGGAAAAAAAATCCCTGCTTTGATTAATAAATACTTCCTTCGTGCCCTCTGCCCAAAGACATTTATCTTGTTTGTTTTTGCAATGAAAGGATCAAAAAGAGAGGGGAGTTTTGGAATCAGAACTTGGACTAAAACTTTCTTTTTTGGTTCTTATTCATCCCGGGTTTGGATGGTCCATGGGGGGGGAAACAGGCGGGGAAAAACCCAAAAGGGTTTGGAGGGGGGGTTAGAGTGCAAAATTTTTCTGCTAGGATGACTCAAAAGGGAACCCCCTGAGGTTGTAGTCTTTTCTGAAAAGTTTGTCTCTTTGGGAGATCGTTTGTTGTTCTTTTTCTTAACGTCGCTTTGTAAAAACCCGGGTTTTATTTTTATTAATAACTGATCTTTTTTTGTGACGTCAAACCCCCCCGTCTTTTGGTTAATGCAGATAAAAAAGTTTGAAGCCCTTCCTACTTTTCTTTTAAGGCGTTGACGCAAGGGGAAGTTTTAGGGTTTGACCGACTCCAGCACCCCACCTCCCAAACCCCCATACTATTTCCCTGATCCCCCCTCTCCTCCACTCCTCCCTTTATGCCCCCACCCCCATCCACCTCTGCCCCCCTTTAAAGGGGAAAAGGTCGAGGAGTGGCAAAATGGGAATATGTCACGAAAGTCGTTTATATTGGTTTTTGGGGAACAGTTTCCCAAAACCCGTGGGGTTTTTTGGTGGGGTGTGTGTGTGTGTGTGTGTGTGTGTGTGTGTGTGTGTGTGGTGTTTTGTGTGTTTGTGTGTATGGTGTGTTTGTGTTGTGTTTTGTGTGTGCGGGGAGAGAGAGGCTGCGTGGGGAAATGTGTGTGTGTGTGTGTGTGTGTGTGTGTGTGTGTGGGTTGTTTTGGGGTTTTAAAATTGTCACTTTCGATGAGCTTTACCCAGATGTGGTGTGTGTGTGTTTTGGTGTGATGTGTGTGTTTTTGTGTGTGTGTGTGGTGTGTGTGGTGTGTGTGTTTTGTGGGGGGTGTTTTGGTGTGTGTGTGTGTTGTGTGTGTGTGTATTTGCATGTGCATGTTGGGGGGGCCTATTATTCCGTTTTAAAAGAATTCGCTATTTAAATTGTTTTCTTTTCACATGTTGGAGTAAAAAAAGGGGAAACAAAATGCTTTTCCCCCCTTTTCCCCCCTCCACCCCCCCCTCTCCCCTCTCTCTTCTCTTTTTCTCTCTCTCTCTTTTCTCTCTCTTCTCTTCTCTTTTTCGGGCTCTCTTTGAAAACCTTGGTTGTGGTTTTTGGGTTTGTGTAATTTGTAGTTTTTGTTTAAAATTTTTGTTGCCCCCTTCCCATCTTGTACTTTTTTCCCCCAAAAAAGGGTTTTTAAAATACAAAATATCTGTTGAAAAAAATTTCCCTTTCCCCGCCCTTGCTGCCCATTGTTTGCCGTCTCTTTTTCCTTCTGTTCTCGTTGTGTTTTTTCTCTGTTTTTGTTTTGTTCTTTGTGTCCTTTCTTCCTTCGCCTCTCTTTTTCTTTTCTTTTTCTCTCTCTTCTCTCCCCCCCCCCCCCTTTAGCTTTCTTTGGGGGGTTTGCCCCTTCTTTTAAGGTAGGAGCTGTTTTCCCCCGAAAAACCCCCTCCCCCCCCCAAATAAGCTTTTGATCGACTCAAACCCAGTCCCTTTAAAATTTTTTCCCTGCCACCGTCACTGTTGTTTTTCGTGCCCGGGGAAAAGTGGTAATTTGACCCCTTCCCTTTTTTAAAAAACTAAAAGAAAATACGGTATTGCCCCCACCCTTTTCTGGGATAGAAATTCTTCTTAAAACCAAAAAAACCCGGGGGGGGCCCCAAAATTTACCTTTTTCCGCGGTTATGGGGGAGCCCCCGAAAGGTTTTCCCGAAATATGGGTTTGTTGCCAGGAGTTATAGGTTAGTGAAAAAAACTGAATTTATTTTTTTCCCTCCAAAACGGCTCATGTCTCCCCATCTCTTTTCCCTTTTTGGTCCAATTGGTACCCCCTTAAATTAGCCCTTCCCACGTGCAAAAATCTAGGCGTTGTATTGTCAGACCTTTTTTCAAAATAGATTTTTTTCTATCTCCCTTTGCTTGTATTGGAGCTTCGGCAAATAGTTTCTGTGCCCCACCTTCTGTCTGAAGAAGCCCAAGATTTGGGGTTTTGCTTTCTTTTTTAAAGGGACTTGCCCCTCGGGTAATTCTCTTTCTTGTGGTTTGTCCCCCAAAATTTTTGCAAAATTGCGGGAAAGTCCAAAAAAATGCTGCTCCCCTTTGTTAAAAATCTCCGAAAACTCTAGGGTTTCTCTTGTTTTAAATTTTGAAAGGCTTCCTGTTTGAAAAAACGCATAAGTACAACTTTCTTTGCTCGGGTTAAAAGGGCCCTTGGAGGGCCTCCATTTCCCTTCTAAATTCTGTGCCCTATACCCCTTCAGCCCGCTTCGCTCTTCCTTGAACTGCTTTTTATGCAGATCCCTGTTTTGGGGCATTTTGGTAAAAGGTTCTTTTATTTTGGGCCCCTTCCGCTGGAAAAATTCCCCCTTCTGCATGGGGAAACCAAAAGTTTTTTTCTTTAAAACCCCTTCCTCAAAAAACTCTCTTCAAAAAAATTTTTCTGCTCCTTCGTTGGGTGGGGGTTGTGTGGTGTGTGTGTGTGTTTGTGTGTTGTGGGGTTGTGTGGGGGGGGTTTTTGTTTTTGTGTGTGTGTGTGTGTGTGTGTGTGTGTGTGTGTGGGTGTGTGTGTGTTGGGCTTTTTTGCTGTAAGCGCTTAGGGTTTTTGTTTAAAAATAAGCGCCAAAATTTTCCCTTTTTTTTATTATTATTATTTTTATTATTTTCTCCCTATTGGAGATTTTTCCCCCCTTGGAGATTAAAAGTTTTGTAAAGGGTCTTTTGAGAAGTTTTTTATTGGGTTTCCCCATTCCCCCATTAAAGCAATATGTTGTTGGGGAAAATTATCTACCCTCCCGATTGATTGCTTACCCCCATTTTTCAATCTAAGATTTAAGAGCAGTTTGTTTATAATTGAAAAAAAAAAAAAATTTAAAAAATTTAAAAATAAAATTTATATATATATTATATTATATATTTTATAAAATTTTATATATATATATTAATATATATATATTTTATATAAAAATTTTAATATGTCGTTTTTTTAAAAGGCCTAAAACAATTTTTTAATTGCTAAACCCTTTGGGGGAGAACATTATTTTCCCTTTTTAAACTTTTTTTTAAAAATAAAATTTTATATATATATTTTAAAATATTTTATATATATAATATAAAATATATATTTTATAATATATATATATTTTATATAAAAAAAAACCCAAACCACCCTTTTCTGGGATTGAAATTTTTTTAAAAACTGAAAAGGCAGGGGAAATTTAAAATTTAAACCATTTTTCCGGGGCATGGGGGGAAACAAAATTTTCGAAATTCGGTATATGCCAGGAGTTATATGTTAGTGGGGTTTCCCCCCTGTTGGGGAGGGTCCCCCCCCTTGGAGAATTTAAGCTTTCTGAAGGCCCCTTTTTGGAAGCTTTTATTTATTTTTTTTTCCCCCAATTCCACTGCACATAGGGTTAGTTAGGAAAAATTCTTTCTCCATTGCAGATGTGTGTGTGGGGTGTGTGGGTTGTGTGTGTGTGTGTGTGTGTGTGGTGTGTTTTGTGTGTGTGTGTGTGTGTGTGGCTGCGGTGTGTGTGTGTGGGTGTGTGTGTGTGTGTGTGTGTGTGTGTGTGTGTGTTTTGTGTGTGTGTAATGTTTTGCAAATTTAAAATAATAAAAGAGACCCCAGGGGAGAGTTACATAAATTTTTCCCCCCCCTTCTTCTTTTCTCTCTTTCTCTCTTTTCTTCTCTCTCTCTTCTCTTTTTGAAACCCCCAACCAAACCCCAAAAAACCCAAACCCCCCCCAACCCCCAACCACACCCCCAACCCAACACCCAACAAAAAACCCCACCACAAACACAAACTCACCCCCCCAAACACACACCCCACCAACAACACACACATAGACCCCAAAAAAACCCAAAAACCCCCAAACCCAAACACCACACAAATGGACAACCCCAAAACACACCCCCACACTAAAAACACAAAACACACACCCCAAACACACAAAAAAACGCATGCCCGACCCCGAAGCAGCGCACACACAAAAAAAACCACAACCCAACATTTTCTCTCTTTCTCTCTTCTTTAAACACCCCCACAAAAAAATAGACCCCACACACAAACCCACCCAAACACACAACCCCACCACACGCACGCACGCACGAAAGCACGCAGGGACGACGTAGCAGCAGCAGTAGCACGCAGCCCCGCACGCCCCGACCACGAAACGCCCCAACCCCCCCCACAACACACAACACCACACCCCACTTTCTCTCTCTCTCTGCCCTTCTCTCTCACCCCACCACCCCCCCCAAACATCTTCTCTCATTCTTCTTCTTTCTCTTCTTCAAACACACACAAAAACAACAAACAACACACAAACACCCCACAAAACACACAAACGCTTAAAGGCGAAAAATTTAGGAGCATGGGGTTTTGCTTTTATTTCAGTTTGTGTGATTTCCCCCCTTGTTCTGGAAGATGGCAGGCAATCGTTCCAAAAAAAAAAAAAAAAACCCATAAGCTATTTGAAAGGCTCACCAGGGGGCTGAATTTCCATGCCGGGAAAAACCCCGCCCAAACAGGTGGTAAGATGGAAAAAAAAACCTTTGAGAGGAGGAGGGGAGAGAGAGAGGAGAAGAGAGGAGGAGAGAGAGAGAGAGAGAGCGGGGGAAAAGGGTTGCTACGACGTTTTTTAAAAAGGGATAGCGGGTTGATATTTTCCCCCCGGTTTCATTAGTTTGCCCTTTTGAAAATAACACAGTATGGGGCCCCAAGGGTTTTTTGCAAGTTGTGTTTCGATCTTTTCCGGGTTTTTTAAATAGCAAACAGGGTTTTAGTTACCCTGGTAAAAACCCCTGCTGACTGGGCAATGCCTTTGAAAAGGGCTACAGCAGAATGGCGGGGAACCCCCTGGGGTTACCGGTTTTTTGACACGCCCGTTTGCTGTTTTGCTGCCCCTTTAGGGCTTTCTTTTTTTTTTTGGGTTGTGTTGTTTCTTTTTTGCTTCACCCAGTGGCGTTCATACATTGAGGTTCTTCGTGGGTTTATGACCCTCAGTTTGTTTTTTTTTTTTTTTTTAATTTTTTCTCAAAGCGTTGGTTTTTTCCCCTGGGTGTGTATCTTGGAGCGCGAAAACCGGTCATCCAATAACCATAAAACCTTCAAACCCCCCAAACATGCCGCCGCCACACCCCCCACACCACCACCCCCACCCCCCCAAAACCCACACACCCCCCCCACATCCAAAACACCCCACGCGCGCGCGCGCGCGCGCAATCCCGCCCCGCCCCCCATCACGCACGCAGCAGGGCACCCCGCACGCACGCCCCTACCAACCCCAGAACACCTTTTGCCCCCCCCCCAAATGGGAAACCTATTCCACTATCACCCCCCCAAGTTTAAGTAGCATAAGGGTTTTCCCCAGTCAATCCCCGGCAGCCAATGTATATCATTTATTTTGCTTCAGTTTAACACACGCAAACAATGGGGTATCAAAGCATTTTCCTTTGAAAAACTTGGTACGCAGAAAAATTGGGGGAAAACACCTGTTATTGACTTTTTGGGTTTGTTTGTTTGTTGTTGTTGCGTTTTTTTTTGACCCAAAAAACCCTTTTAAAGGGGCGTGTCCCTTGTTTTAAATTGTGCTGAGTTACCCCAATCTTTTTAATGGTACATTTGGGAATTTTAAAATTTTTTTCGAACCATGATAAAAAAATACAAATTGTGTGTGTGGTGCGTGCGTGCGTGCGTGCGTGGTGCGTGCTTTGGTGTGGGGTTGTTTTTGTGTGCGGCTTAAGTGGGGGGGCGTGTGTGCGTGGGTGGGGGTGGTTTTTTTAAAAGAAAAAAACAAATCTGAACCTGGGGTTGGAAAAAAAATTTCCCAAAGGGTTTTCGTCTGGGGGGGATGGTGCTGCCAGCTTTTGCAAAAATGATTTCCAAGGGAAAAAAAAACAAAGGGGCACCAGACAACAAGGGGGCAGATGAGGGCCCTGTTTTTCTTTGAAACCCGAAAGCAAAAAGTGGGGGAAAAAGCTGCAGCATGTCATTGATGGGTCCCTGGGGTTTTTCTACAGAAAAGAAGAAGAGGAAGCAAAAGAAGAAAAAACTTTTTAAAAAAAAAGGAAAAGAAGGAGGGGGGGAAAAAGAAAACCCCCCCCTTTATTTTCCCCCAAAGAAAAACCGGGACGGGTGTACCCGCTTCTATGTTTCTTGCCGGGCCGGATTAGGAAGATCCCAGAAGGTTCAGGCCCCCATACCCATTTCCCCAAATTTCCCACCCTATTCTTCACAGTTTTCCCTTTTTTTCAAAAAACCCCAAAAACAAAGAAAACAAAACACGAAAGAAAAAAGAAAACTATGATCACTTTTTCCCCGAATTTTTTGGGGGGGAAAAGTTCAAACCTTTACCGTAAAAAGGTTTTAACGGCGATTCCTTCCCCAGTCAATCCCCTGTCAGTGTGTTTTACCATTTTTAAAATTTTTTTTTTCTTTTTTAAAAAAGGACTTAAACAAAAGAAAAAAAACCCAAAAAAAAAAACCCAAAAAAAAAACCCAAAAAAAACCAAAAGCTTTTTTTCCCACTTTTTTCGAAAAATTGTCATTGCTTTTGGTTTCTAAAAAAAAAAGAGGGAAAAAAAAGGGCACAAATGTGTGTCTGCCCCACCGGCTTGAAAAGCATGAGGGTGTTAGAAGTACATTTTGTTTTTTTTTGTCTATGAAAAAAAAAAAAAGGGGGAAAATCCCCTGCCGATTTTTTGGGGGCAAGATTTTTTAAAAGCGCTTCCTTTTCGCGGCCCCCCGACTTTATGTTATTACTTTGTCACTCCCATACCAACCCCCCCCTTTATTTCCCTTTCCTTCTTTCCCCTATGTTTCCTCCCCCCCTCCCCCCCCTCTCTCTTCTCTCTCTCTCTCCTCTCTCTCTCTTTTCCGCTCTCTCTCTCTTCTTCTCTCTCTCTCCCCCCTCTCTTTCTGTATCGGAAAAAAATATTTCTGTTTTTGTTTTTTCTTCGTCGTTTCGTTTTTTTTTTTTTCTTTTTTTCTTTTTCTCCCCCTCCCCCTTCCTCCTCCTATCTCCTCCCCCTCCTCCCCCTTCTTCTTCTTCTTCTTCTTTTCTTCTTCTTCTTCTTCTTCTTTTTTCTTTTTTTCCCCCTTTTCCCTCCTCCTCCTTCTCCCCAAATTCCTTTTCTTCTGTTCTTCTGCTTCTTCTTATTCTTTACTTTTCTTCTTCTTTTTTTTTTCCCCATTGAAAATTTTTTAACCCTTGAAAAATACCCCCCTCTTCTGTTTTTCAGTCTCTCTTCTCTTCCCCCTGTCTGTTCTCCCCTCTCTCTTCTCTCTCCTTTTCCTTCTTTTCTCTCTCTTCTCTCTTTTCTTCTCCCCTTTTTTCCCCCTTCTCTCTCTTTTTTCCCCTTTTCTCTTCTTCTTTTCTCTCTTTTCTCTCTCTCTCTCTTTTTGTCCCCGGACACACAGATCCACAAGCACCAGTTTCAGAAAAAAACCAAAACCCCCTTCAACACGTACACACGATAACACAAACCCCCCCCCACACACACACACACACAAAACGCACGCAGGGCAGCCGCAGCCGCCCGGGCATGCACGCCGCACGAGGGCAAACACACACACACAAACACAAAAACAGCACAAACCACACAACACAAACTTTACGCGCCGGCTTTATTTAAACGCGTGGCATTTTTTGTTGAGGGCCCGTTCGTTAAGCCCTAAATAAAAATGAAATCTATCATAAAGGATATATAAACCCCAAAAACCTGACGTAAAAACCCGGGGGCTTTGCAAGGGACAGTTTAAAACTCCCTTGGGGAAAATATTTTTCATGATTTTTCCCACTTTAGAAAGACGACGTGGACAATGTAGCAGTTTCTTTTACCAAAGAAAAAGCCTAACCCATGATCTGTTACGTCAATAATATATTTCCCATTTTGTGTTTTTTTATCTTGTGTTCTCGAAGCACACACGCACGCCGCAACACGCACGCGGCACGCAGCACGCACCACGAAAGCATGAAGCACGCCCGCAGCACGCCCCCACACAAAACACCAAAACACACAAACACACAAACTCCCCCGCACTATGCCACCCCCCACAACACACACAAACACACAAACACACACACACACGCACTCACGCACGCCCCACCCCGCACGACGCACGCGCGCGCGCGCGCTCTTTGGAAATGAAAGGAAATAATACTTATATTGTGTAACTGACGAATAGTTTCCCACTTGAGTAGTACCACCACATTGCCATCCAACAATTAAGAGCTGTAGCCTTAAAAATCAAACGCCGCCTTCTTAATTAACGAAAACAAACCAAGAAACGAGCGACGCCTTACAGAATGGTAGAGTTCAATTCTTCCAATCCGGATTCAGATTTCAAATTTGGCCGCATTTAATTAACTTTTCTTACGAGTGAAAACGTTTTTCCTGGATTAGTGCTGCTCCTGATAAATTGAATAAAAGGAAATTGGGCCAGATCAGGAGGAGGAGGAGGGTTGGGGCACAGGGGTTGATCTTTGTGTGGTTTGGTCTATTTATTTTTTATGTATTTTTTCGTTATTTACTTATCTCCCCCCCCCCCCCCCCCCCCAACCTCTGCGCCACCTCAGAGGAGTGCACCCACGCCGCTCGTTCCGACACCCAGTCCACAGCCACAGCCCGGTCGGCCCCGCCGCAACCCCGGGACCAGCAATCCACAGGGGGCAGTCAACGTCGTCAAGAGGCAACCCACCGGAGGAGACACTGCGCTGCTGCCGAGTCACTTCCGTGATGTTCAGTGGGGCCTGTTCTGATCTAACATACGCAGGACACCACCTACTAAGCCCCCTACTGACGACAATAATTGCTTAGTCGCCGAGCCGGCGTGAGTGAGCTCTCCCTCCAGAGGGCGCCACCACGTCCGTCCAACGACAGCCCCCATGGACTCGCCGATACCGGTGACCCCGACGGAACCAAACCAAGGCCACAGACGTGGAGGGGACATCGAAACTGAGGTCACCATGAGAGCAGGGCATGAAGGGTACAGAATTTGAGACTTTTTTATGCTGATCAATGAGAATGAGGATGATTAAGATGATGCTACGGATTTCCATTTCTGTCTAAGACTACATAACAGGGCTATACTCTACGCTTCCT
>CM031601.1:96185234-96187734 GCA_018398815.1 Conus ventricosus | reverse complement strand
AAGAGCTACCTTCTTTGTCAACAAGAAACAAACACATCAAGAAACAAACACCGCCTTACAGAACAGACAGAGTTTGATTATTTGAATCAACATTATGACTCAGTTAAAGCTAGTTTCAAAAGCTGCTCCTGACGTTTTGAATAAAAGCTATCTGGGGTCAGTTTAGGGGAAGATTGAAGAAGGGGCTTTGCTATTACATCATTTTGGCTGTGTAATTACTCACTATATTCGTGTATTTATAATCTTTATTTCTTACTGATGTAACCTTTCATTTGGTTTGTGTGTTATCGACATAAACTTGGTTCCCGCAATACCGTTTAAAAATCGGTGTTCGACTGGTTGAAGACGACTTGCCGATAAAGAGAAAAACCCTTACTGTCCAGATAGAAAAAATAAACAAGCTCCTCTCCAATACCTACCTAACTTAGATAGCTGCAGCGGGCACGGCGACCTACTTAATCACCCTGTCGACTTTGCAAACTTCTGCGAGACCGGAAATCCTAGACAATACGATCGTGCTTACCAGCCTTCCGGGCGAGAATAAGAGGACCTCTGTCGAATCGTGCAGAATCATCGAGTTCGTTGAAAGTGACACTTGTGCAAGTGAAAGATGACTTTCTCCACCTTGATTACAGGGCAGATCTCTCTCTCTCTCTCTCTCTCTCTCTCTCTCTCTCTCTCCTCTCTCTCTCTCTCTCTCTCTCTCTCTCTCTCTCTCTCTCTCCCCGTGTGCGTGCGTATGTGTGTGTGTGTGGTGTGTGTGTGTGTGTGTGTGTGTGTGTGTGTGTGTGTGTGTGTGTGTGTGTGCGCGAAAAATTGCGCATGCACGTATGTGTGCACGTCTGCATGTGTGTATGTCTGTCTCCCTGTCTGTCTGTCCGTCTGTTCAAATAATGTGAAACGTTTCATAAAATATATCTGTTTCATAAAGAGATTTTTTTTTAAACGAGGAAAGAAAAATACACATAGAAAAGCATGGGGTGGAGGAGGGAGGGAGAGAGAGAGAGAGAGAGAGAGAGAGAGAGAGAGAGAGAGAGAGAGACGTCCACATTTGTGTATATGCACGAGATGAAAGATAATAATAATCATGCTGAAAACTGACAAATATGTTCCCATTTTAGAAGGGCCACCACACAGTTTACACTGCAGCCCTTCAAATCAATAGTACCTTCTTGATAAACAACAACAACTAAACACCAAGGAACAAACACCGCCTCACAGAAGAGCTGAAGTTTGATCATCTGAACCCAAATCTGACCGCATTGAATTGACTTTTGAAATTTGACCGCATTGAAAATCTGTCTCAATCAATGCTGGTCCTGACGTTTTGAATACATTGCATTGGGGCCACTTTAAAAGGAGAGGTGAGGGGTTAGCTAGGACGTTGATATTTCTGTGGTTTTGTTCATTTATATTTTTTTCTTTTAAGTTTTTTTTGTTTTATATTATTCATATATTTCTTTAAACAACTTTTATTCGTGTATTGTTTATTTTATTATATTTATTTTCTTCTTTATTTTTCTTCACTCATATTGAAGTAATCCTCTGTTTGATTAGAACATGATCAATTGGTGCTTGGTTCCCTCAGTTCTGGTTTAAATTGATTGGTTTAGGATGACCTGGAGGGACCCGGTTTCCAGACTCGAAAATAAACGACCTCTTCCCCAATACCCACATAAATAAGATCGCTGCAACGGGCACGGCGACCCACTTAATCACTCTGTCCACTTTACACTCGTCTGTGGGTCGGAAATCCTAGACAATAAGATCATGCTTGCCAGCATTCCCGGCACCAATAAGAGGATCCTCGTCGAACCGTAGGAATCATTGAGTTCCTTGAAACTGACACTTGGCGAGCGAAAGATGATCTATCCACCTAAGGTACAGGGCAGTCTCTTAATTTAAGCGGCTCAGGTTATTAGAATACACCTCTCTCTCTCTCTCTCTCTCTCTCTCTCTCTCTCTCTCTTCTTCACCCGCTCCCTCTCTCTCTCGCTTCCTCTCTCTCTCTCTCTCTCCTCTCTCTTCTCTCTCTCTCTCTCTCCTCTCTCTCTCTCACTCTCTCTCTCTCTCTCTCTCTTCTTTCTCCGCCCCATACTTTCTGTCTGTGTGTAAAAGTGAGTCTGCGCTGATGAAAAAACGTTTTTTTGCAACTTGATTATGCGTCATTCATCAAGACCACTCAGTGTACTGGAATGATAAACATCTCTCTCTCTCTCTCTCTCTCTCTCCTCTCTCTCTGTCTGTCTGTCTGTCTGTCTGTCTGTCTGTCTGTCTGTCTGTCTGTCTGTCTGTCTCTCTCTCTCTCTCTCTCTCTCTCTCTCTCTCTCTCTGTCTCTGTCTGTCTGTCTGTCTGTCTGTCTCTCTCTCTCTCTCTCTCTCTCTCTCTCTCCTCTCTCTCTCTCTCTCTCTCTCTCTCTCTCTCGGTCTGTGTGGGTCGGTATCATGTGCACGCGTTTTTGTTTTGTCTGTCTGTCTCACACAATATACAACTCGTCCA
>CM031601.1:96172734-96175234 GCA_018398815.1 Conus ventricosus | reverse complement strand
TACAGTCTATGATCTTTCAGAGGTTCCTGCAGTCTGTGCTCTTTCAGAGGCCCCTGCAGTTTCATCTCTTTCAGAGGCATTCTAGTGCTGGGCCTGTGGCAGAAGAGCTGGGGTGGTGATGGGACAGCCAGAGTGAGCGACGTGGCAGGATGGTAGACTCTGCAATAAAGTATTTCACTAATCAAAGAGCAGGAAACAAAAAGGCGATCAATGTGGCAAAGCAGACAGGGTCCCGATCCACCCTAAGCGTGTGTGTATGTACAGTACATGCGCAGCAACTGAACGGAAACAGTAAGAAACAGAAGACAAAGTAACAACTCCAGTTGCTTCTTTTGTAAATTTAAGACTTTTTCCCCTCTGAGGAGGGTGAAGGGAGGGAGGAGTGGGGTTGGGGTGGGAGGTGGGGTGGAGTGAGTATAAAACGAAAGTGAAGGTGAATGATGGTATCACGGCACCCCTGGCCCGCAGGTTTTTTTGCTTGTTTGTTTGTTGTTGTTTTTGTTGTTGTTGTTTTTTAGAAATGCGTTCCAGGACCACACACACCACACAATCAGCGGCCTGATCTTGCAGGCAGACTGTCAGCTTGTCATCGTCACCTTCGATCTGTTGTTGTCAGCAGCAGACATGTTCACGATAGGCAGGATGATTAGAAGTTCCGGGCTGTCTTCGCTGTAGCATGAAGCCTGGGAGGTTACATGCAAGCTTTCATCTTCTCTCTGTCAGAAAGACTATCCAAGACTGGCGGCAGCTACAGACGTCGATTGTTGTCTGCCCTCTGCAGAGTTTGTGTCAAGAACAGTCTGAGCATTGTCGTTAGCAGGCTTTTCGTTAAAGGAATCTTCCAGTTCCTCCAGAAACAAAGTGGTTGCAGGAAGTCTGTGCGAGCTCTACTTTGTTTTGATACTCAGCCACACAAAGAGAAAAAAAGTCAATGAAACCCGCGTGTGTTTTGAAATGCTGTCGAGGAATAGAGGCTAGACAGTACTACAAAAGCTGGGAACGAAGGCTGGGGGTAGGGGTGTATCCATGAAGAGCACATCTCCTTCAGTGCCGTCAACAGAAATGACACGGTGTAAGCAGACAAGAGGTCTCGGGACGCAGCAGGCTTCTGCAATACTGAGAGAAAATGACCAATAGGAATAGGACTGAACAGTCATACCTGGGCAAAGCCTGAAGTGGGTCGGCCTGATTATTGTGACAAAGAGCGAAAAACGCGCTTATTTTGGCCGCCTGCCTTATCTCTCTCTCTTGCTCCTTCACGTCTCTTGATCTGTAATTTTGCGTATCCACGGCCGTGCAGACTCACTCCTCTCTCTCTCTCTCTCTCTCTCTCTCTCTCTCTCTCTCTCTCTCTCTCTCTCTCTCTCTCCCTCTCTCTCTCTCTCTCTCTCTCTCTCTCTTGTATCTTTTTTTCTTTCTATTCTTTTCCTTTTGGCCCCGGGGGGCTGTAAAAAAGCAGTTATGCTTACTCCACTACCCCTGAAAATAACATTCGTTCGTTCGTTCTCTCTTCTCTCTCTCTCTCTCTCTCTCTCTCTCTCTCTCTCTCTCTCTCTCTCTCTCTCTCTCTCTCTCTCAGGTAAGAAATGGAGGAGGGGGAGGGAACTGTGGGGAGGAGGGAACAAGGCAGAGGTGGAAAGTCGTAGCAGGGTAAGGACAATCATTTTTGTTGCCATTGAATAGATATTTCAAATGTCAGATTGGACTGCAAAGGCCACTACCCTACCTCCAGCTAACAGTAGTAATAAATGTCGTTCTGAATGTCGCAAACAATACACCGTTAGCTATATCTCGATTTTGTTTTTGCTGCTGATGCTATGTTTGGTGTAGTCACTAATGCAACGGCTATTTCTGATCACACTGAAACTCTCGCTGTTATTTTGTTTATTGATTTATTCTTTATCGAGCGGTCGAAATACCGAATCTAATGCCGAGAATAGCTATAAAGTGTCAACTGTGTCGTTACGACAATACCGACTGGACCCGCAAATCCTACCGGGGTATTGATTTACCTATTGGCATTTCGTTTGCCTTGCACCTGATGGTCATAAAATATTGACAGCTTTTGTATGTGTTGTGTTTCGTGTGTGTGTGTGTGTGCGCGCGCGCGCGCGTGCGTGCGTGCTTGCATGCGTGTGTGCGTGCGAGCGTGCGTGTGTGTGTCTGTGTGTGTAAACAAAACGTAGCTTGTCGGTGCTTCTTATTATCAATTATGTATTCCGGTAAGAAACGAAGGAAGGGAACTGTTCTGTCTCTCTCTCTCTCTCTCTCTCTCTTCTCTCTCTCTCTCTCTCTCTCTCTCTCTCTCTCTCTCTCTCTCTCTCTCTCTTTCTCTCTCTCTCTTTGGGTTCTTCTTTTTCCATCAGTGGATGTTTGAATGTTGTCGCTGTGTACTAGTACTGGCAGTAAACAAATTAAGAGTAAATCGGTATGCAGTACAGTTATGAATGCAATGCAGGTTTGAAAACTATAACAATAATAATCTCTGTGGTTCTGCTCA
>CM031601.1:96155234-96162734 GCA_018398815.1 Conus ventricosus | reverse complement strand
GTTGCCTTTTTCCTGCTGCTTTTTCCATTTTGTTCGGGCCTTGGTGGCTCACGTGGTCGGCTGGCAAAAAACACCATGACTCAGGGGGGGTAGCCATCCAATTTAAGAACACAGAGGGAGAAGGCGCCGCTCGATTTGCAGTAATCCCCCAGTAATTTTCATCACAGCTGGCAGACACTTTACCGTGCCATCAACTGAGTCCCTGGGGACCGTTTGGATGGGGGGGGGGGGGGAACAAATTACTCTCTGACACTGGATCTTGAGTGTAGACTTTATGGCTGTGGTCAGTGTTGGCCTCTAAAGCGGATGATAAGAGAAAATCAACAGCGCCGAGACTGTCCGCCCTTCACAATGATGAGAGAAAATCAACAGGCCGAACTGCCCCGCCTTCAGCATGATAAGAGAAAATCAACAGCGCCGAGACTGTCCGCCCTTCAGCAGATGATGAAGAAAATCAACAGCGCGAGACTGTCCGCCCTTCAGGAGATGATATTGTTTTTGGTGCAGGGAAAACAAGTAATGATTTCCTTTCTGAAGCCTAGCCCTCGATAATACGACGTTTGTCTTTATTGAGGATTTTTTTATTATTAAATGAAACAGAAGATGAATCATGGAGATGATTGTGTCAGCTTTCTCTGTGTTTTTAATCTCTGATTTACGCATACCAATTACAAACACTAAACACACACAACACACACACACACACCCACACACACACACCCACAACACATGCACCCCAACCCGCACACTCACACACACACTGTGTTTTTCAAACCGATAGATTCTGTCTTCTCTAACAACACAGCTGTCGAATTTTGCCGTACTTCTGTCGGTAAGCGGAATTGTTTGATGCAAAGGTCCGACGTCGATTTGCGGCTTCACGAAGACTCGTAGCAGACGCGACTTTCTTCACGTAGGTAGGTAGGCAGGCAGGCAGGCAGGTTGGTTGGTTGGTTGGTTGGCTTTGGGTTTGGGTTTTTGCTTATTCATGTTATGATGATAGTTGATACAGTGAGTCTGCGGGTCCACTTTGGTTTTAAAGAAGCTGGAATTCAAACTTCGAGGATCCATCGCCGTGATGCGTCTAAAGAAAAAAAAAAAGAAAGAAAAGAAAAGAAAGAAAGAAAGAACGTTAGCTTACGTCTCAAATCTTCCTCTTGTACCCCACGAACCCTTCTATCCACCCGGAGAAGGAAATTATTTACTGCTCATCTTGACGTACACGCAAGCCCTTTTCGGGCCCCGCCGTCATGGAGAAATCGCTTTGTTGTCTGCATTAAGCCCTGGGACCCCGACCGGAAACCCTAGGCCCAAGTGCGATCATGCTTTCAACAGTCCCACGCCATTGAGAGGCCGGACCTCAATCGAACCAGACTGGGATCACAGAGGTCGGGAAATTGATGCTTGTGTTAAGAGGGGGGGGCGTCTTCTCTTTATGACAGGGTGGTCATTAAGGCGGTTCAGGTTATTAGGGGGAGAGAGAAAAGTACGCCGCTCCCCCCCCCCCCCTCTCCCCTCTCTCTCTCTCTCTCTCTCTCTCTCTGTGTCTGGCTGCCTCCATGTGTGTGTCCTCTCTCTCTCTCTCTCTCTCTCTCTCTCTCTCTCTCTCACTCTCTTCTCTCTCTCTCTCTCCTCTCTCTCTCTCTCTCTCTCTCTCTCCATTGAGCTCCTAACTGCTTGGGATTTCAATACTACAGACAATAACTAATTGAAATATATAGCTGGTAGAATAGTAAGAAAACTCAAACACCTCACTAATTTCTTTTTCGGTAACCTTCCATGAACTAACTATTGTAGATACAAATAGACAATACAGTAATCTCCATGTGAAACTTTAAAGAAAGTTCCTCTTCTTCTTCTTCTTCTTTTCTCTTCTTCTTCTTCTTGTGTGTGTGTGTGTGGGGTGTGTGGCGCGCGCGCGCGCGCGCGCGTGCATTTCGTGTGCGTGCGTGCGTGCGTGCGTGGTGTGGGGTGTGTGCGTGCGTGCGCGCCTGACTCTGTCAAAGACATAAAGGCATCTATGGCCACACTGTTAGCAAATACAATTGCACACACACACGCACGCGCGCGCGCATGTGTGTGCATGCCCCGCACGCACGCACGCACGCACGCACACACACACACACACACACACACACGCACGCACGTATGCACGCACGCACGCACACACATATACACCACACAACACGCATGCAAGTACGCACGCACACATGCACACACGCACGCCTATGCGAGAGAGAGAGAGAGAGAGGAGAGAGAGAGAGTCAGGCGTCAAATAAATATTCAAAAGAGTCATAGTCCATTAGTACGGAAGTAGACCTATACCTTAAACTCGCACATGACCGTTGGTGTGAAAAGTGCTACATGAAATTATCTCTCTTTAAATGCCTGATGTAAAAATATAGCCGACAATTTTTGTTGAACACTGTTGTTGTTTTTTAATCATGATGATGATGAGATGAGGAGAGAGAGAGAGAAGAGAGAGAGAGAGGAGAGTAGAGAGAGAGAGAGAGAGAGAGAGAGAGGGGACAGACAGACAGACAGACAGAGAGAAGCCACCATTTGAAACGCCACCCCGTTTGCAGTCACGCTCCATGTAATTTTCCTCACAGCAGGGACACCCTGAGGCACGCAATCAGCGGATTACTCGGCACGCAGAGAAACAAATTACTCTCTGAAATGGATCTTGAATCAAGACTTTACGGATGATGCCTTTCTGATCCTCTGTCGTCTTTTTTTTTTAAGGGAATATTAATCTGTGTCAGGACCACTACTCATCTCTGATTTCTTTGACTCATCTTCCCTTTTCAGACTACGACAGAGGCCGGAGAACGGCGAGAATGGTGGGTATGGTTCATACCTTTATTGTCTGTTCAACCATGGTCGTTGATTTTATGATTGTCTCTGGAATATGTATTATTATTATTATTATTATTATTATCATTATTATTATTTTATTACAGACAGCGAAATCAGCTATTGATCCATTATCTCCATAGGCATGCCACAATAGCTTAATGAACACCCCCCTCCCCCCCCTTTTGTCTCTCCCCGTCCCAACACCCTCACTCCCACCCTCCTCTCTCTTTTCTCTTCCCCTTTTCAGCTCTGCCCTTATTTTTTTTCTCACTCTCCGTCACAACCCCTTCCCTCTGGGGGGGGGGGGGGGGGGGGGGGGGGTTGTGTGTGTGTGTTTTTTTTGTTTTTGTTTTTTGGGTAATCTTTTCAGTTGCACAAGTTAGCTATTGTCATTCATTTATTTGTAGTATTTCATTCATTTGGTTACTCATTCATTCATTCATTCATTTGGTTACTCATTCATTCATTCATTCATTTGGTTACTCATTCATTCATTCATTCATTTGGTTACATCATTCATTCATTCATTTGGTTACTCATTCATTCATTCATCATTTGGTTACCATCATTCATTCATTCATTTGTTACTTCATTCATTCATTCATTCATTTGGTTACTCATTCATGTCATTCATTTGGTTACTCATTCATTCATTCATTCATTTGTACTCATTCATTCATTCATTCATTCATTGGTTCTCATTCATTCATTCATTCATTCATTTGGTTACTCATTCATTATTCATTCATTTGTTACTCATTCATTCAATTCATTTGGTTACTCATTCATTCATTCATTCATTTGGTTACTCATCATTCATTCATTTGGTTACTCATTCATTACATTCTTGGTACTCATTCATCATTCATTCATTTGGTTACTCATTCATTCATTCATTGGTTACTCATTCATCATCATCATCATTGGTTACTTCATCATTCATTCATTTGGTTACTCATTCATTCATTCATTTGGTTACTCATTCTCATTCATTTTTCATTCATTCATTCATTTGGTTACTCATTCATTCATTCATTCCATTTGGTTACTCATTCATCATTCATTCATTTGGTTATCTTTTTTTCCATTCATTCATTCATTCATTTGGTTACTCATTCATTCATTCATTCATTCATTTGGGTACTCATTCATTCATTCATTCATTGGTTACTCATTCATTCATTCATTCATTTGGTTACTCATCATTCATTCATTCATTTGGTTACTCATTCATTCATTCATTCATTTGGTTACTCATTCATTCATTCATTCATTCATTTGGTTATCATCATTCATTCATTCATCATTGGTTACTCATTCATTCATTCATTCATTTGGTACTCATTCATTCATCATTCATTCATTTGGTTACTCATTCATTCATTCATTCATTCATTGGTTACTCATTCATTCATTCATTCATTTGGTTACCTTCATTCATTCATTCATTTGGTTACTCATTCATTCATTCATTCATTTGGTTACTCACTCATTCATTCATTCATTTGGTTACTCATTCATTCATTCATTCTGTTGACTGTCTTTTCTTTGCTTGTCTGTTTGTTTTGTTTTGTTTTCAGTTTTGCTACTACATTTGTGTTTCTGTTTATGACATATTTTTGTTTTGGCATTATTGGCATTGCTTCTGTCTGGTGTATTCTTAATGTTATCAATCTGCCATCGCCATATTTCTGTTCAAACTGAACTCGTTGTCATCCTCTCATTGTTACTTGCTCATAGTAATCACTGGTATGTGATGAAAATTGATTCCACGGTTTCACTGTAAGGGAGTATGATGATTGATAATACTGATAATAGTGATAATAATAATAATAATAAAATATAATAATAATAATATAATAATAATAATAATAATAATAATAATGAACAGAATGATAATAATGATAATGATGATGATGATAATACTACTACTAAAAATGATAATACTGATGATGATGATGATCATAATGATGATAATAATAAGATAATAGTAATAATAATGATAATGATAGCAGCCGCAACACACAATAATAAAAATTCGTTGCCAGTATACTGAATATAAAGATAATGATGATGATGATAATACTACTACTAATAATGATAATAATACTGATGATGATGATCATAATGACAATAATAATATAATTAATTATAGTAACAACAATAATAATAATAATGATGATGATAGCGGCCGCAACACACAATAATGAAAATTCGCTGCCAATATACTGAATATTGGGATGGGCCGTGCGGTGTGTGTGTGTGTGTGGGGGGGGGGGGGGGGGGGGGGGGGGGGGGCCGGGAGAGAAATACACGAAGACGACAGAATTCCTTGCTCAAGCACGTTCTGAACAAGATCACACTGGCACCGAAGAAAGCTTATAAAAGAACAATTCTGGTCATTTGACGGGTGTGTTGGCGAATTCTGGAGTAGGACCCTCACTCCTGCTGGCTTTGCGCCTGAGTCTTTGTTTTGTGTTGTTTTTCGTCAATAAGGGGGGTTTAGTAGGAGAGAGGGGGAGAGAGAGAGAGAGAGAGAGAGAGAGAGAGAGAGAGAGAGAGAGAGAGAGAGAGAGAGAGAGAGGGCCCTGCGTGTGCTGAATAGGAACGGATACCACCGAACACTTTCCATGTGACTCGGCAGCAGTGCAGAGCCTCCTCTGGTGGGTGACCACAGGACGATCTGATATGTTACACATAGCATGCACCCTGCGTGAGAAATGGAAAGAATGAAGAAGTAAGGAACTGAGTGAATGATATTGAACAATATGACTGGATGAGACGGGAAACGACTGAATGAAGCGCCAGCTGGCAGCTCTTCAGTCAGCACTACCCAGGTAGGCAGCCCGTTGTGTGAACGAGTGTGGATTGTAAAGCGCTTAGAGCTTGTCTCCAGCCGAGGACAGGCGCTATATAAGTATTAATAAAATAATAATAATAATAATAATAATAATAATAATGACAGCTTCCTGTAAATTGCGTTGCTGCAGCTTTGACAGGCTCGTTCTGGGACTGGCTGGTTACTGAAGAGCGGGAAGGGGGGCAGGAAGGGAGCGGGGAGGGAGAAGAGTGGGAGAGGGGAGAGGGGAAGGAGAGGGGAAGGGAAGCGGGGTCCTGGGAAGAATGTCACTGAGTTGCGTTGCTCTGTCTAGGATGACTAATTAATAATAATAATAATGAATACTTATATAGCGCCTATTCTCGGCTAGAGGCCAAGCTCTAAGCGCTTTACAATCAAGACTAGAGGCCTTCTGTATCTTTTTTTTTCCGCGTACGCAGGCTGATACTCCTGCGGACACTCCTTGTATAGACAGGCAAGGATTGATCCCGTCTACCCAACAAAGGGTTTGGAGTTTTGTGTTTATGACCGGTTTTTTATCCAGCCATTGAGCAGCCATACTATCCAACTTTCGGGGAAGGTGCATGCTATGTGTAACGTGTCATCCACACCAACGGCCAAACTGGCCTCTCTTCCAAAAGTTGGTGATGGTTTTACGTGTGTGGAAGATGTTGTATGTGCGTTCACACACGGAACCTCGGTTTATAGTGTCATTCGAAGGACTGTACAGGAAATGAGTCAGAACCAATGTTAGCACTGAGGGAAAATCCCCCTGTACCAAACGGTCCGGCCTGTCTTATCAAGTCACTTCAGACGTGGGGGACGCTCGGGAAGCATTACGCTGAGCGTGCACAGCACTGATTCAATCATGCTGAAAAGTTGCAGGCCCCAAGCAAGAATCTTTGCTCTCCTCGATGATACAGGTCAAAGCGCTAGCGAGAGTAGGTGGTCTTTGACTAGACTGAGCAGTCTGTATAACATTGGGTTCAAAGGAGGGGGTCCCTTTTGTTTAACCTCGACCTCCAAGTTAAACTATGTAAGCACAACAGGTCCCCTCCTCTGTCAGAAGTTCGATCGTTCCATGGTAGAACTCAAGGACTAAACTCACCACCACAAACATAAAATAAGTTCTTCAACACGTTACAGTACCCAAGGTAACATCACACCAGACTAAATGTAAATTAATAACTTACCCGGAGAGGAAAACATCAGGCCTACCTCAAACTTTCGTTGTTTGTTCCTTTGTTTGTCGTTGTGTTTTTTAACTTCTTGATGGCATAACTTCTTGATGGCATTTTGCTTCCGTTTTCACTATGCTCTCCTTGACTGGTGGCTCTGCGAACCCTCTGGTTGTGACTTTCTCCCGCGGGAATGGGGGGAGGGAGGAGAGGAGAGAATCCGCTGAATGTAAGTCGGAGGGGCGTTCTGGGTATCAGTGCCAAAAACCAAGTTCCTGACGCGTGGCAATCAAGAGAATCAATCCACCAAGCCCGGCAACTGCCAGTGTCCCCATGAGGCAGAATTCCGTGGATTTCATGCCATGTCTGTAGAGAGTGTACTGCACGTGCAGTCAGACACCATCTCCTTTCTGTCGAGAGTCTTTGCTCATCAATCTTTTACAATCTTAGAAGAATGAATTACCACCCGCTTGCTCTGTTTCACTTCAGATTCATTCCAAGCCAAAGTCCTGGTCAAAGAGGAACTGCCCGGACGGACGGACGGCACACACGCACACACACACACACGCACGCACGCCGCGCACGCACGCACACACACACACACACACACACACACACACACAC
>CM031601.1:96120234-96150234 GCA_018398815.1 Conus ventricosus | reverse complement strand
AGGAGTTCGCTGAATTGAAAGAGCTGGTTATGAAAGAACAGATTTTGTCAGGTTGCAGTCCAGAGTTAATTATACATTTGAAAGAGAGACAGCCAGAGACAGCAGGGGAGTTGCTGAAGTTAGCAGAGGTGTACAGGGAGGCACGTTTGGGCACTAAGGTGCAGGAGAAACAGGTGCCAGGCACAGATGAGAAGAGTGCAAGGAGGATAGGGGAGTTTTCTGCAAAGTCTGCAAACCCAGTGGTGGGGCAGAAAGGAGGACAAAGGGACAATAGGTGTTTCATTTGTCACAAGAAGGGACATGTGGCGAGGGGATTGTTGCATGAGGTTCCAGAAGGCAGCAGCCTTGCAAGAGGTTGATAAGGGTCGCCAGGGGGAAACGACCTGCAGTGGAACCAAAAGGGATCCAATCTGAAGAGGGTGGAGTGCGGCTATGGCTCGTGCTGGACAGCAGTCAGTGTCAGGGATGGAGGGCACTAGGCTGAGTGGTTCATTACCAGTGGAAGAGGGGTGGATTGGCCAGCAGAGGGTGAAAGTGTTACGGGACACTGGTTGTTGATGTGGTTGTAGTAAGAACAACGCTGGTCGAGGAAGGGGATTTGGACAGGGCAAATCCAGACCTGTACTCTAATCGATGGCACTGTGAGGGAGTTCCCAGTTGCCAAGATAGAAGTACGTACCCCTTACTTCTCAGGCGAGTTGTCTGCGTGGTGATGGGAGAAACCCCTTTATGATTTGATCATTGGAAATATTCCAGGTGCAAGGGATCCAGGGGATCCTGAGTTGTTGACTGCTACAGGGGCAGCAGTTCAAACACGGAGCAAGAAGGAGGAAAAGGTTGATAAACCGTTAGTCGTTCCAGCAAGGAAGTCAGGCATAGATGTGTCGCCTGACGAGTTTAGGGCGGGCGCAGGAACAAGACCCTTCGCTCGTGAAGTCTTGGGAGTTGGCAAGAGGTGGAGAGATAACAGGTGGTTAGAGGAGGTGAGACAGAATTTCTGGTGAAAGGCGGGATGTTGTACCGAGTGTTCACCAAGGGGAAGACAGGTAAGGTGACAACTCAGTTAGAGGTACAGCATGTTATCGTGACACTGTCATGTCAGTGGGTCACGAGTCGCTCATGGCGGGTCATCTCGGCACCGGGCCCAAAACAGCTGACCGAATCTTTGATGATTTTCACTGGCCAGGGGCAATGGCAGACATAAAGCGGTTCTGCATGTCATGTGATGTGTGTCAAAGGTCAGCCACAAGAGGGGGGAAGAGGAAGGCGCCTCTTAAACAGCCCCCTTTAATTGACACACCATTCAGGAGAGTGGCTGCTGATGCTGGATTGGCCCAATCTCACCCTGTTCCAAAGGTGGGCACAGGTATGTGTTGACGCTCGTGGATTACGCGACAGATATCCAGAAGCAGTCGCATTGAAAGGCGTAGATACGCAACAGGTCGCTGAGGGCTAGTAGACATCTTTTCTCGCGTGGGTGTGCCATCAAATTCTCAGTGACAGGGGGTCACAGTTCACCTCAGGCGTGATGAGGGAGGTCAACAGGCTGCTAGGGATCACACAGCTTCTCACTACCCCCTACCACCCACAATGTAATGGCTTGGTGGAAAGATTCAATGGTGTGCTGAAGGGCATCTTAAAGAAGCTCTGTGAGGAAAGACCAGCAGATTGGGATCGTTAATTCCAGCGGCATTGTTCGCTACAGGGAAGCCCTCAGGAGAGCACGGGCTTTTCACCATTTGAGCTGCTGTATGGGCGGGACAGTTCGGGGACCAGTGTGTATTCTCAAAGAGCTATGGTCCGGAGAACAGGAGTCAGAAGAAGTCAAAACCACTTATCAGTATGTGGTGGACCTACGCAATAGGCTAGAGGAGACATGTAAGGTTGCAAGGGAAAGTTTGCAGGAGGCTAGGGTCGTGCAGAAGAAGCTATATGACAGGAAGGTGAGGAAGCAATCCCTCAAGGGGGGAGATCAAGTCCTGTTACTGCTTCCCACGGATCACAACAAGCTGCTGATGCATTGGAAAGGACCATTCACCATCACTGAAAAGGTTAGATCAGGATTACCGAATTGATGTGAATGGGAAACCAAAACATTTCCATGCGAATTTTCTCCGCAAATATATTCAGCGTGAGACTCAGCACATAGGCGCAGCAGCAATCATTGATGGAGGTGAAGGAGACCCAGCAGAAGAAGGGGAGGTGGTGAACTCAAAGGGACCAAAGTCCAAAACCCAAGTCAGGAGTCTGCTAGGTTTTATTGGTTTCTACAGGGGAGTTTGTACCAAATTTTGCAGCAATCACGAGTCCTCTCAGTGATTTGGTCAAGGCAGGGAAACCGGCAGTGGTCGAGTGGTCAGACGCTGCAGAGCAAGCACTGCAGACAGTGCTGGAAACAACTAGGTTCCCCTCCCATCTTGAAGCTACGGATATGTCTAAACCATTTTTGTTGCGTACAGATGCATCAGGTGGTGGAGTAGGTGCAGTATTGTTGCAGGATCACGAAGGGGTCGAGTTTCCTGTGAAGTATGCTAGCAAGAAGCTGACGATGTGTGAAGAAGGGTACGCAACGGTAGAGAAGGAGTGTTTGGCTGTCGTTGTGGGCCGTGCAGAAATTTCACAAATACTTGTATGGAAAGAGTTCGTGATAGAGACTGATCATCAACCACTCAAATCCTGCAGGAGGCGCAGCTGAAAAAACAGCAGGGTGCTGCGTTGGGCAATGGCACTGCAGCCCTACAGGTATCGAGTTCAGTACATCCCAGGTCGACAGAATGTAGGAGCTGACTATTTAAGCCGTGTAGTCTAGCAAGCTGCAAACTCAGAGGAAGTCATATCCGGGGTGCATAGCTACTTTGTTAATAATATGTGTTGATTACAGTTATGGGAATGGATATGGGTTCATTCCCCTTTGGCTATGGTTCATATTTTTTGTGAGACTTGTTCATGTAAATGTAGTTATGTTTGGAGCATACAGTCGGTTGTGTAGTAATGCACTGTTTGCGATAAGTGAGGATGGAAATTCCTCAGTGAGGTGTCATGGATCATGGTCATATCAGATTGTGCTCTTCATAGTAGTTGTGAAGAGAAGAGGTGGCAAATCCGCAGGTAGGGGAATTGCATAGGTGCGCACAGAGTTTATTGGAAAATGAGTTGAAATAAGCAAAAGCGCACGTCAATGATAAACCATTGGGGTGATATTCACTAGTGATATATGCTTGTAATTTGTAAACCGGTTGTTATAAATAATTTTGCAAAACCTTGCACGTGTAGCTGGGGTGTCAGCAATTCGGTTGTTGTTGGTTTTTTTTACCGTTGTTTTGAGACAATGCTGAGCATAGTCTTTTGCATGGGGGAAATTGTCACAGACAAAAAAAGAAAAACCGAAATTGTGGTCAGTCGCCAGCCAGTTCAATTGGACATAAGTTCCAAACTCAAACATTCTGGTTTCCCGGCAGACGACTTCATGTGTCGCGTCAGCCAATTAGGCACGGTGAGGAGGCTATTTTCTAGTCCTTCGCGGAGACGGCACCGTCCTGCAGACAGGGCTGAGTGGCTTGACCGACGTCTCAATAGGTCTGGCCAGACGGATCTCTGCGTCTAGGTCAGACTGATACAGCTAATTTACAAGACCAGTGCCCACAGTTAAGTCAGACGTCGCCGGTTAAAGTAGGAAGGGGGGTGAAACCAAGTTAATTAATTAAATGACCCATTGACCATCACAGAGAGCAAGGCTGGTAGATGTGACTTTGATTGATTTGCATGTCCAATGAAATTAGAGGGGAGGTAACTCGGTACAAGGCGGGAAAAATACTGACCAATGGTACTCACCCTTTTGACAGATGGGAACAGAATAAGAAAGCTAGGGGAGTGAGAGAAAAAAAAAAGGAAGAAACGGAGAAAGAGAAGGTTCTGGGAGTAGGCTCTGCACGAGAGAAAAGCAGAGAGATGAGAGGAGGAGATGAACAGAACCGAGTTGAGCATTAGCACCATATAGAGTCTGCAGGGGAAGGACTAAGGAGAGATGTGAGAGAGAGAGAGAGAGAGAGAGAGAGAGGAGGGGAGAGAGAGAGAGAGAGGAGAGAGTTGCTAATTGATGAAGAGAAAAAAAAGAAAAAGAAAAAAAAGCAACCATGTCCATTTGATAGAGCAGACCAGAAGAGAGAGAGAGAGAGTGCAATGCGTTAGTGCAGGAAGGAAGAAAGGAGAACAGATCAATGTCTGGTAGTCACTATTCAATTTGAACCGGGGTTCGACCTCATACCTGGCCAGCCCCACTTTCATCAGGCAGAACCACAGGCCAACGCCAGTAACCTGACCAGTGCCAGCTGGTCCAACCTGACCAGTGCCAGCGGTCCAACCTAACCAGTGCCAGCGGTCCAACCTGACCAGTGCCAGCAGTTGTGTCGTGACTGGTGTTTGTGAAAGTGACAGTGAAAAGAAAAGAAAGAAGAAAAGGAAAGACAGTGATTCGTAAATAGTTTAAGATCACCTGGCAGGTAAAGTAGAAAATCTATTTATACACCGGGTTAGTTATGATGATTTAGATAAATGGTTTTGTGAAGTTCAAGACAGAGAGAATGTTTTATTTTGGTTGATCCATGCGCATTAATGTTTCCATGATTTGTGTAGTAAAGTTATAGACTTTACTAGTGGTTTGATTTGACGAATGCATAATATATGAATGAGATTGTAAGCAAGCTGTGAGTGTGTTTGGGCTGTGCGCTAGTCCTTCCTCCACTGACGTACCCGAGGTTGACACATATGCCCACCAAAGCACCGAGGGAAACGCGTCAACTTCGTTTCAGCATTCCTAACTCTACCAAAAAAAAACTACAGAAAATGTCGCCAGATCATTAAAACTTCAAATGATGACCGTTATCGAAAACTGTCTCTTTAAGATTGACTATAACCTCCAAAACAGTACAGAAAAACGAACAATTTCAGTTATTATTGAACTTATATAAGGGGATAGTTATAGGTGGTAAAGATAGGCATCAGTGAATTATCGTTTGGAGTGCATGAATTATGCACGACGGTGCCTACACACTAGGAAGCACTAGGAAGGGGGGGGGGGGGGGGGGGGGATATGTATGTTTAACTGAATTTCAGCTGATCTTTTTCTCAATAAACAACTACCGCGGGTTTGTTGCAAAAACATAAAGTGATTGCAAATACGGAAACGACATGCCTGGCAGGTACAGCCATCCCTGGCGTTTTCCTTCTTTTTTTTTTTCTTCTTCTTTTTTTTTTTTTTAAAATTTGTGATGTCGCTGAATGTCAGTGAGGTCATTGCGTGATGAACATGGTCATTGAGCAGCCGCATGCCACACACAACCTGGAGACTGCATTTTTGTTTTTCTGTCCTTCTGTCTTCTTTCTCTTCTTCTGCAATTCCTTTCTTTTTTTTCTTTTTTTCTTTTTTATCAACTTTCTTTGTCTTTTTTTTAGTTCATTTATTTTTTGGAACTTTTCATTTATCTCTCTTTTGTTCTTTCCTTTTTTTTTTCTTTTCGTATTGTTTTCTTCATTCTCTTTTTAACCTCCTTTCTGATCCTTTCAGTCTTTCTCTTATTTTGTTTTATTTTTTTCGTCGTTTCATTTCTCTCTTAGTTGCTTCATGCTATCGTTGTTTCTTTCCTTTCTGCCTTCCGCTGTTCTCCTTCACTTCTCCCCACCCCCCTGTTTCATTTCTTCCTTCATTCTTCGTTTTCTTTCCTCTTTTCTTTTTTCTCTTTCTCCTGCCTGCTGTCCTTTCTAGCTTTAATCACGTTCTCCAAGTTTTCTGTTTCGTTTGTTTGTTTCAAAACGGAGTGACTGAGGGCGGAAAATGAAGGAACATTTAGAGAGAAAAGAGGTTAGTTACCGCCAGAGATGCAGACAAACAGATTACAGGACAGAACACAATGCATTTCGACCTCTTGGGTCTTCTGCAGGCACAACCAAGCAGCATTTAGGACAGCGAAAACGAAGAACGAATATGAGAAGATAAGTGGTTTCTCGTTCTTCGTTTCACTGTCCTAAATGTTGTTTGTTTGTGCATGAAGAAGACCCAAGAGGTCGAAATGCATTGTGCTTTGTCCTGTAGTCTATTTGTCTGTATCTGCGGCGGTAACTAACCTCTTTTCTCTCTAAAGTTCGTTTGGGTTTGTTTGTTTGCTTTTTCGCTTTATTTCATTTTTTTTTAAAGGGCCCTTCCTCCCCTTTTCCCCCGCCATCTTCTTCTTCTTCTTTTTCTCTCTTTACCTTTGAAGTTATCTCTTTTTTTTACCTCATAAAGTAATCGTCATTTTTTTAAGGAAATTGTTATCTGATGTCACTAATCATGTTTGACAGCGCCCCCACCCCCACCCCCCGCCCCCACCCCCCTCTCCTTTGCCCCCTTCTATTTTTTTTTTAAAACGAACTGTTGGATCAGATTGCACGTTCCTCCAAATCGATGCGCTCTTCGTTGCCTTAACTTCTCACCTAATCACGCCACGCTTCGTTACGGCTTGTCCAAGCACCTGTCGCCTGTGGCCGTGACAGATCGTTCTAGGAGAGATTTACACACAGAGAAGGAAGCACCTGCAATGCCATGAAATATGAAGGCACACACACACACTTTTGACTTGAAGAAAACTATGTCGGGGAAACTGATAGAAACCTTCGAAAACGCACGAGGTGTATATAGTGACAAGAGCAAGCAAGCCTCTGTTCTCTCCTTATTGACACCTGCTGTCTGAGAGTTGTGGCCCTGTGGACGCTAATCGGCCCATTATCACTTCGAGCAAGCTCGACTGGTTTTCAAGAAAGTAGAAAGCACGGTGAGTTGTGGGAGGCGATTTCTCACTTGGGCACGTCACACACACACACACACACACACACACACACACACACAGCCTTGTCATAGATTCACTGTGAATGTGTGCACAGTCTGGTTGTTGGTAGTCAAAATTAGAGCTGATCGTGAGAAAAGAAATAATCAGGCCCTGAAAGGGAGCCACACAAAACATAAAATACACACACACACGCACGCACTCACGCACGGCGCACGCGTGCACGCACACACGCACAGAGAGAGAGAGAGAGAGAGAGAGAGAGAGAGAGAGAGAGAGAGAGAGAGAGAGAGAGAGAGAGAAAGAGAGAGAGACGCACTTACGCCGCAAACACACATACACCCATGACAATACAAATTCACACACTTAATTAACCACAGCCACGTTTCCCCCATTTTAACCATGAGCATCGTCACAACCAGTCGCAAACCATCAACACCATCAATAGGGCTACACAACGCTTTCCCAACACCACTGGCTTCTCTGATTTCAGTCTGCTTCTTACAGACAGACGATCCTGCCCCCTCCTGCCCCCTCCCTCCTCCTCCCACCTCCTTCTGTCAATTACATGGCCCTCGTCCACATCTCTTGTGATCAGTTCACGTGAATGTAATGTGGAATATGAACGCGTGAGATCAAAATCACGAGGTGAGGTGTACTCAAGATCCGACTGAAAAAAAAAAATCGCCTCCGGTACGGACGGTAGCATGCAACTGCACGGATTAAACCTTTAATGTGTGTGTGTGGGGGGGGGGGGAGCACACACACGCACACAGACGCACGCACGCACACACACACACACACACACACACACACACACACACACACACACACACACACACACACAACGCATACAGACACACGCACATGTGGTAGAGAAAGAGATGAGGTGTGTGTGTGTGTGTGTGTGTGTGTGAGAGAGAGAGAGAGAGAGAGAGAGAGAGAGAGAGAGAGAGAGAGAGAGAGAAGAGAAACGTAAAGAAAAATATGAAGGACTTAAGAGAAAAATAGTTATTATCTGCATTACAACGCGTGGGTTCGCACGAGCATGCGCGCGTGCACACACGCACGCACGCACGCACGCACGCAAGCGCGCGCACGCACACACACACACACACACACACACACACACACACACACACACACACACACACACACACACACAAAGAGATTATACATTTTATTAAAAAAAAATGTCAATAAACACCCAAAACACCGCAAAAAAATTGTTTCACTGTTTTACACACTTAGGCGGGGCTGTTGATAGTTGTACAACAACACATATTTTGTACTTTTGTCCTTATTTTGAATCAGCTCTATCAGAATTCAGAAAAGATGAATCTAAATGTATTTTCCAAGAACCTGTATTTCTTTGAACTTTGTTCAGAACTTAATGATAAGTCCAGTCGGCTCAGTTTTATGATTTCTGCATATTTTAGACTGTTTTGATTTGACTATTGCAGTTTGATTTGTTAATGTTGCTTTTTGCTAAGGATTGTTCTTACGTAGTATTTCCACTAATATTTAACACACAAAGGCGCGCATACACAAGCGCGCGCACACACACACGTGCGCACACAAACACATGTACACACACACACACACACATACACACACACACACACGCACGCAAGCACGCATGCATACTACAAATACACATATACAAGTAAACGCCCACTTCCAGTCTAATATCACTTTAAAGTGAAAAGACGTTAAATCGTAGAACAACAGCAACAACAACACAAAGAGAAAGATAGTTGGGGTAAAGCGGTATATGCTCTCGTAGAGTGGGGTTGGTGGTAGGGATTTGAGGAAGTAAGGGGAAAAACTTTCGCACGCAACCATTTTTTGTGTGCGCGCGCACACACACACACACACACACACACACACCACACACACACACACACACACACATACACACACACAACACACACACACACACACACACACACACACACACACACACACACACACACACACACACACACACACACGCGCGCGGAGAGAGAAAGAGGGCAAGAGAGAATCGACAGGATGGGGGACGGGGGAGGGGGGGGGGGGGGAGAGGGGGAGGTTGGATTGGGGAGAACGAAAATGAAGCAGGCAAGAATTTGCTGGCAGGTATACCGCTTTTTTGGCAGATCGAACCAGCAATGATAGATTGCACGCTTCGGACCAGCACTGATAGATTGCACGCTTCGGACCAGCACTGATAGATTGCACGCTTCGGACCAGCACTGATAGATTGCACGCTTCGGACCCAGCATAAAAAAACAACAACAACAAACAAGTGGCCACAAAACTGGCTCAGAATTTAAACTAATTCGAAACCCAGCTGATTGAATCGACCTCTCTATCCCGCGAAAATCCTTTTTAATTCCTGTCGTGAATCCTACCCGTAAGACGCCCAACGTCACTTCCTCGAAAGCTGCGATGCTTTCGCTCATGTTGTTTTATATGACGAGCACAGAATGGAAATCAATGGCGAGGGTTCTGTTTAGCATAACGGCTTTTTGTTTATAGTGTGGGTTTCTTTTTTGTGGATGGAGAAATTCTTGGATCTGGTAAAGATGATTAAATTATGCCCTTGGGTGATTGCTCACCAGCTAACAAGTCTGATTAGTAGGTCAATGAAGAGGTGTCTCTCTGTTCATTCTTGTTGGCGAGTGTTGTTCTTCACCTTCAGGTATGCTGACGTTGGTCGGATCTCCTTGAAATTCTTTTTTTCTTTCCTTTTTTTTTTTTTTTTTTGCACACTATCAAAAGGTGGGTGAGAAAGCTGGGGAGGGGAGGAAGGGTGGGGGGGAGGGGAGGAAGGGGGTGGGGGTGGAGAGGGGAGGTAGCTGGAGGGTGTGTGTGTGTGTGTGTGTGTGTGTGTGTGTGTGTGTGTGTGTGGTGTCTGTGTGTCTGTGTGTGCAGTGGTTCTTTTATGTTCAGTTGTTGGTTTATACTTTTAACTTGGAAGTTATTCAACAGTTTCAGAGAAGGAGCGAGAGGCCTTTACTCGAGATGGCAATCTCTCTCTCTCTCTCTCTCTCTCTCTCTCTCTCTCTCTTTTCTACGCATGACTCCCGTGGAAAGAGAATAATGATTTCCCCGCACCCCTTCTGAACTTTCACGGAGACTTTGGCCTTGATCATATGCCATAATATGTTACTGGTGATTATCTCCCATAGAATGTTACTGGTGATTATCTCCCATGGCATGTTACTGGTGATTATCTCCAGTAGCATGTTACTGGTGATTATTTCCAATAGCATGTTGCTGGTGATTATATGCCATAGCATGTTACTGGTGATTATCTCCCATAGCATGTTACTGGTGATTATATACCATAGCATGTTACTGGTGATTATATGCCATAGCATGTTACTGGTGATTATGTGCCATAGCATGTTACTGGTGATTGTTTCCTAAAGCATGTCACTGGTGATTATATACCATAGCATGTTACTGGTGATTATATGCCATAGCATGTTACTGGTGATTATTTCCAAGTAGCATGTTACTGATGATTATATGCCATAGCATGTTACTGGTGATTATCTCCCATAGCATGTTACGGGTGATTATCTCCCATAGCATGTTACTGGTGATTATCTCCCATAGCATGTTACTGGTGATTATATGCTGTAGCATGTGACTGGTGATTATATGCCATAGCATGTTAACTGGTGATTATATGCCATAGCATGTTACTGGTGATTATCTCCCATAGCATGTTAATGGTGATTATATGCCGTACCATGTTACTGGTGATAATATGCCATAGCATGTGACTGGTGATTATCTGCTAATAATAGCATGTGACTGGTGATTATATGCTATAGCATGTGACTGGTGATTATATGCTATAGCATGTGACTGGTGATTATATGCCGTAGCATGTGACTGGTGATTATATGCCATAGCATGTGACTGTGATTATATGCCAGAGTAAGTTTCTGGTGATTATATGCCATAGCATGTTACTGGTGCTCACATGCCATAGCATGTTACTGGTGCTCACATGCCATAGCATGTAACTGGTGATCACATGCCGTAGCACGTTATTGGTGATTATATGCCATAGCACGTTACTGGTGATTATATGCCATAGCACGTTACTGGTGATTATCTCCCATAGCATGTTACTGGTGATTATATGCCATAGCACGTTACTGGTGATTATATGCCATAGCATGTTACTGGTGATTATATGCCATAGCATGTTACTGGTGATTATATGCCATAGCATGTTACTGGTGATTATCTCCCATAGCATGTTACTGGTGATTATATGCCATAGCACGTTACTGGTGATTATATTCCATCGCATGTTACTGGTGATTATATGCCACAGCACGTTACTGGTGATCACATGCCATAGCATGTTACTGGTGATTATCTCCCATAGCATGTTACTGGTGATTATCTCCCATAGCATGTTACTGGTGATTATATGCCATAGCATGTTACTGGTGATCACATGCCATAGCATGTTACTGGTGATCACATGCCATAGCATGTTACTGGTGATCACATGCCATAGCATGTTACTGGTGATTATATGCCATAGAACGTTACTGGTGATTATATGCCATAGCATGTGACTGGTGATTACATGCCATAGCATGTTACTGGTGATTACAAAATAATTTGCAAATGTAACCCAATTTAGAAACACTTCATAATCAGATTTGCATACCCCCCGCCAAATCCTCTGAAAGCTCGCAAACACTTTGTGCATCTCATCTTCAAGAAGCGCATCATCACGCGTCTGTCGGTTCTACGACTTGGGCTGCAAATGGACACGACGAGCCGTACATCGAGAAGCAGCAGCGCGCCCTGATTGGCTGCTTTGCATCACGGTCCTCAGAACTGGGCCCTATTTGTGAATGTTGTCTCAGCTAATTATGACTGTTTAGCATCAGTGATTATCGGTCTCTCATATGTCATGGTCATGGTGGGATGACTAGTTTCGCTCAGTAAAACAACACCAAGTTCACGATAAGGCATTCGGAAGTCAATTTGGTCTGGAGCCCAGCATCAGTATTCACTACTGACCTTCACTTTGGTACTCCTCGTATAGTCATTGCGGGGTGAGCTAGCCTCGCGGGCACATTCCTCGTGATGTCATTGCGGGGTGAGCTAGGCCTGACGGGCACATTCCTCGTGATGTCATTGCGGGGTGAGCTAGGCCTCACGGCACATTCCTCGTGATGTCATTGCGGGTGAGCTAGGCCTCACGGGCACCTTCCTCGTGATGTCATTGCGGGGTGAGCTAGGCCTGACGGGCACATTCCTCGTGATGTCATTGCGGGGTGAGCTAGGCCTCACGGGCACCTTCCTCGTGATGTCATTGCGGGGTGAGCTAGGCCTCACGGGCACCTTCCTCGTGATGTCATTGCGGGGTGAGCTAGGCCTCACGGGCACCTTCCTCGTGATGTCATTGCGGGGTGAGCTAGGCCTGACGGGCACATTCTCCTGGTATGGTCATCACTATCTGCTGTTATCACGTTTGGAGGTCTGGACTTAAAACGAGAATGTCAATCACTTGATGATTGCCCACACCGGCTTTGTGCTCATCGCCGCTGTTGGTTGAAGAGGTCGACTTTGTACTCATCGCCGGCTGTTGGTTGAAGAGGTCGACTTTGTATTCATCGCTGGCTGTTGGTTGAAGGGTCTGTGTTACAGCATGTCTTCAGCATCAGAGAGCTGGCAGCGGTCGGGTACCTTCAACTTCCGGCAGCGGCGGGTTATGGAGTGAAAGGGTGGGATTAGAATGACTCTGGATGCCACCACTCTCCATCGCCTTCGATGGAAAAGGGGGATTGCGGTCGTGGAGAGTTTGGGCACTTGGAGCAGTTTGGACAAACAGTTCATTGGGTTCCTGTCTGTGTTGACTGACGATGTGCACCGCCCCCTCGCCCTTGCCGTCAGTCATTTGTGCTTTTTTGTTTGTTTCGCACGCGTCGTTTTGAGTCACCGCCCTTCTCGAGTTTGTTGGGAACTGTTTTCAGTTGTGGGTCAGAGACCTGGTAGATGATCTAGATCGCGCCTCCTTCACACATGCATTGGTGCGATTCTGCTTCCCCCCTTCCCCCCCCCCCCCCCCCCTCTCTCTCTCTCTCTCCCTCTCTCTCTCTCTCTCGCTTTTCTCTCTCTGTTCCTTTCTCTCTCTCTGTCTCTCTCTGTCTCTCTCTGTCTCTCTCCTCTCTCTCTCTCTCTCCTCTCTCTCTCTCTCTCTCCTCTCTCTCTCTCTCTCTCTCCTCTCTCAAGCATAGTACGTAACATTCGCTTTCCAGTCTGCATGCTCACGCATTTAACAAATACAGACAATAATATCACCACCACCACCACCAATAACTACAAGAACAACACGACATGAACAGCAACAAAAACAGCAACAATCAGAAGTTTTCATGACATACGTAAAGCAACAATAAGAGTTTTCACGGCATACGTGTTTGACTTAAAACATAGTTTGATAGAAGTCTGATGGGCTGAAAATGTCCTCCAAATTCATATGTCACAAAAAATAAACAAATCGCTCTCTACACACACACACACACACACACACACACACACACACACACACACACACACACACACACACACACACACACACTTAAACTTATTGAAAGACGCTGAGATTGATCCCAAGAATATTGCTGATCGTTTTCCTGTATCCCCGATTCCAAATTGGGAATTGCACACCGCATGTTTTGATTATAAATATACTGATCTAACAAAAAATGTTAACAATAATATATTGTCCTCTCTTGCCAAATCTCATATTGATAGTAAATATTCACATCACCTTAAAGTTTTCACCGATGGATCACTGTTAAATGAAAACGCTGGAAGTGGTTTTGTTATTCCTACCCTTAAAGTTGAAAAATCTTTTCATCTCGGGAAGGGTATTCTATCTTCACGGCTGAGCTGGTGGCAATTCTAATGGCGCTTAACTTTCTTGTTGATACTCCACTTACTATCTACAAAACACTTTTCTGTGTGGATTCTAAATCTGTCCTACAAGGCCTTGAATCTGTTGCTGTAAAAAATCGAGGTGAGGTGATTTTAGAAATAAAACATCTTGTCAGTATTCTTGTATCAAGAGGTACAACAGTTGATTTTTGCTGGATCCCGTCTCACTGTGGGATTTCTGGTAATGAATGGGCTGACCGGGCTGCCAGAAAAGGAGCACGAAAGTCCGATGAATCCATAGAAATCAACATTCCTCTGTGTTTATACGAAGGATATGGTCTCTTAAAAAGACGTGCATTGAAAAGGTTTATGAAGCCTACAAAAACTTGGTTCTTACTAAAATACATCTACCTCACTCCAAATTGCTCTGCTGTGACAAATCCCAGTCAGCTACTTTTTCTTCTAGCAATGCGGTTAAAATTGGAAAGATTACCTATCAATTGGCCAACGCAAACGTACTTGAAAAAAGTAACCGAAAACTTGAATCCCTGTTTTACAGGCTTAAGCTAAACGCTTTCCGTACAAAATTTCGCAAAAATTTAAATTGCATCTGCGGAGCAGTTGAAAGTTTCACAACTCAGCATCTTCTTTTCTACTGCGCATATTTCAAAAAGGAAAATCCTGACTGCCTACGACTTGATTGGCACGTGTATTTTCCAGAACTTACCAGGTCTTGTTTCTTTTGTTAATTCCTTGATGATTAGTCCAATGGGCTCTTTTTTGTAACAAGTGTTCCTACAGATATGAGCGCTTAACATTTGGTTTATACCAGATATCCTGTACTCCTTTATGTTTTAATACTTGCTTTGGGCTAATGTTAATTGTAAAGAATTTTAGTATGAATCACTATATATAGCTAACGGCTCGTAACAAATCTCTTATCGGTCCATCAACCCCACACACAGACGCACACACACACACACACACACACACACACACACACACACACACACACAACACACTCACTCTCACACACACACACACACACACCACACACACACACACACACACACACACACACACACACACACACACACACACACACACACACACCATGCACACACACACGCTATTTCCCTAACTCTGTCTAAAATCACTTTATGTGAATAGACGTTAAATTGAAGAACGAACGAACGAACACACACACACACACACACACACACACACACACACACACACACACACACACACACACACTGCTAACTGCTAATCTTACTTGTATTTTCCAAGGATGCTTAAATTTCGTCTTACAACTCGGCTTTAAGACACACGACAGCACAATCGCCAGGCCCGCAGTCTGTTATGGCATGCCGATCGGGCGAGCACAGAAGGCAGAGCAGAGCAGAGATTGCAGGCTGTTTTGCGCAACGAGCACTTGGGGGGCACTGCGGGGGTGTGTTGGGGTCAGAACATGATTAATTTTTTCTTTTGCCCTGACTGATTCTTCAACGGCTTTAGTCTCAACAACAACTTGCCTGCTTCCAATCTATTCTGCGTTTTAGTCATTCTGGTGACAATCGGATCACTCGGAACCACTCCAGGGAGGATTATAGAGAGATGGGAAGGACAGAGAGGTGTGTTCACTACGGATCTTTTAGTAAGTCGTTAAAAAGATATAAATCGGTCGGAATTCCGTTGAAGTGTTTGTGGACTAGGCCGATTACAATACCACTGCTCTGTTGTGCGTAATGAAGATCCCCAATTTCCTAAAGTTCTGTAACAGTCCTTCTGTGACCTACTGTGTGTAGGACAGTTATAATTGTAATAAACGTGTCTGAGCCCCCCATTCGCATGCGCATGCACACCACATGTCCACGAGGGACAAAAAAAGAAAATAACCAAACCGATTTTTTGCATACCTGTTCAATATCTTATAAATCTTGGTCGAAAAAACCTCTGCAAATCAGAACTGAACCTCCCAAAAAATACTTAAAACTTCCTGCCCCTAATCCACACAATGTTGCAGGTTCTCGAAATTCCGCTACCTTTTTTATTCCTGTTCACAAGCCGATAACATAATGAGAAGCAATGTTCTAGTCGGGCTGTTTTGCATATTGTCCATTTGAATTGGAGCTTGTAATGAACTTTTAGGTCAGCAGCTGTGACTTATTATCCTAGTTGATTGTTAATCTGCAATGGGGGGTGGGTGGGAAGAGGTGGGGGACATCTTGGAAAGAACCCCTACTTTGTAGCCAGACATTTAATTAAAATCCCTTAGGGAAACCAAACCAAAAATTGTCGTATCTTCGCGCCCATTTTAAATGTTTTGCGTTTTATGTCGTTATATGCAAAATTTAAAAAAGCGGGGTTCCCTTTCAAACCAAAAAGGGTTGCCGCCCGGGCCCTTTCAGCTTTGAGGGAAATTTTAACACCCCAGCAGCGTCCCGCCGAAGATAAACCCATTTGGGGTTTTTGGGTAGGCCTGGGGTTCTTGAAACATTTTTTCTGGGGGGGTGATAAGAAGAAAGAAAACAAAAGGGGAAATTGGCTAAAAAGAGGTTCAGCGGAAACTGATAAAGAAAAATTTAAAGGGGAAAACTTCGAAAAGCTTTTTTTTCCCCAGTTTAGAACAGGAGTCCAATACCACGGGTTAAAAACCCTTAAAAAGCGATGTGGCCTTATGCACCCAACAACCTTGGTCTTGACACGTCCAAACCCCGATTTGGTTTTGGGACATGCCCAAACCCTTTGACCCTGACCTTTTCAGCCAACGTTTTTGCCCTTTGGACACGCCCACCAAACCGTTTTTGGACTTTGAAAACCCCCGCCAACGATTTGACCTTTGGACACGTCCAACCAACGATTTGACCTTGACACGCCCCAAACCACGATTTTGACCTTGACACGTAAACCCAACGATTTGACCTTGACCCGGGCCAAACCCAAACGTTTTTGACCTTGACAGCCCAAAACCAAAAATTTTAAACCTTGAAAAAAGCCCCAACCCAACGTTTTGACCTTGACAAGTAACCAATTTTGGGGGACCTTGACACTTTCCAACCAACAATTTAAACCTGAAAAAGGCCCCAAAACCAACGTTTTTGGACCTTGCAAGTCCAACCAACGTTTTTGCCCTTTGGGAACGCCCAACCGACAAATTTGGGCCCTTGACCTTTCCAAACCCATTTTGGGAAGGTGCAAGATCGATTTTTGGAAAACCCAAGACACCAAAGGGATCAGGGCCGGATGGGCTCATTTGCCTTATTTTAAGGGGAAAAACGAGGTCAGGATTAGTTCAGGTGGGGTGGGGAGGGGGGTGGGGGTTTTTTCTTTTCAAATTTTCCCCCCTCATGCTGTTGTAGAGTTTTTTCCCAAACTCATGCCTTTTTTTTTCGGGTTTGTGTCGTTTGGGGACCCGCACATTAATCTCACGGAATGATACACCTTCTTTCCTATCTCCTGATCGCTTCGAAATAAGCACCACAAAAAAGTTAAGATCACTTTCACAAACTTTCATAACTGTCAAAAAAAGGGAAAGTCAATGCGTTGAAGTTTGGCCAACATTTTTTTCCATTCTTTAGTAATTAAAAACGTACAAAATTTCCCTTAAATCTCGAGAAAAATCTTTTGGTGTGTACATGGGGTTTAAAAGGGGGTACGTTTTCCAAAATTTTTGTTTTCCCCAAAAAGTCATTAAAATCAAAAAGACGGGGCATACGGGATGCCCCCAAAAGCTCAGTAATGCTTGTAACCTCCCATGGGCTGTTCGGGCACTCGACGCACCCGAGTCCTCATCGAGTTAAAACCAAATTTTGGGGGAAGTTCCTTTTTGGAAGCCCCTGCCACTCCCCCTGCGCTTTTGGTAGGGGGTTTTGGGGCTCCCGGGAGGGGGATGGTCCTCCTTTGGGGTTTCCAGCTCACCCCAAGGTTCTAAATCGGGTTGAGACCCGGGTCCCCTGCGGGGCCCACTCCTTTCTGTTGACTCCAATGTTTGGCAAAAGTGTTAAACCACCCTTCCCCTGTGGGGGCGAGGGGGGGGGGGGGGGGTTGTCCCCCTGGTAACGGGCCCCCCCGGCCCCATCTGCTGCAGGGGTAGGCACAGCCAGCGGTCGAAGGATTTCATCCCGGTATCAGATGCCGTCGGTTACCCTGTACATGATAAAAGGGTTTTTTCTGTGGTAAAGGCTTAAAGGGCCCCCCGACCATTCAAAAAACCTCCCCCAAAGGGGCCAAATTTTTTCTTGGCCCTTTCCCGGTCAAAAAAGCTTTTGCCCTGATGCCTCCAGACCCTAAAGGGGCCATCGTGGTGAAGGTGACGCTTTGATTCCCACATCACGAACGGACCTGGGACCATTCCCTAAACGTTTCCACGGGGGACGTGCCAGAAGGCGTGGCGTGCTCCCCTATGGGCTGGATTTTAAGCTTGGCCCTACTGCTGGGCGACGAGAAGGGAAATTAAACCCAGGTAGGGGGTTTCCCTTTGGGTTTGGCTGGCTGATTTTTGGGTTGTTAGTTTTCCCCCCTGAACGCCTTTGAATGATGTTTGGAAAGAGGCTTTTCTTTCTGCAGGGTTTTCGTTCAATGAGACGATCGTCACGGGGGGTTTCGTCTTTTGGGTTTCGCCCAGACGGTTTTTTTCCCATGGACAATCCCAGTGGCTGTGAAGGGGGGGTTTTTGAATCAGTGGGCAATGACCGGAGGCCATAAAGCCCGCCGGGTCCCTCCTCGCTTGGGAAACCATTTTGGGAAACCTTGCAACACCGTCCCCTTTTCCAACCCCCTTAATTTTCGTCGTGGAGGCATTGTCAGATCAGGCCAACACTGGTGGAATGTCTTCTTATAAAGCCAAGCGGCGAAAAGCATCTCACACAAAAAACAGCAGTGCTTGCACTTGCATAAGGGTTTTTTCCCATTGGAAGTGCAATGTGTTCAGGCAGAAACGGCCCAAAACAAGGCATTTTTCCCCAAGTTTCCGTTTTTTTTCCCGTTTGCGGCCGAGCTCATTTGTAGAGAATCCCGTGAAATTTTTTTCGCACAAACACAAAAATCCCCCACTTAAAGCTGAACAAGAATTCATGAAAATTTTGGGCTGGACAAAAAAATTAAAAAAACAGTAGCGAACTGAGTTTATTAAAAACCTTTTTTCACAAAACCCCGATCCTTAACTTTTTGTGGTAGTATAAAATTTTTTCCTTTACCGTCCCCTTTGGTTTTCCTTAATGACCGAATTTTTTCAAATTCCCTAAATATAACCGAAAGCAGAACGGTTTAAGCATTCCCCCTTTTTCTGGGGCCCAATACTCTGGAATTCACTCCTTTCATTACGTTCCCCCTTCCTTCCCGATTTTTAAAGGGTCGCATTTAAAAACGTATCTTTTAAAAACCCCCATTTGCGGGATCCACTTGAAATATTACTAAATTACTACATGTCACTTGAAACACTTTGCCATACAAATGAGCTTTTTCCCCCGGTCAAAATAGTGGTCTATATATAATTTTATTTCCGTGTGGGGTGTGTGTGTGGTGTGTGTGTGTGTGTGACGGGGTTTTGTGTGTGTGTGTGCCCCGCGCGCGCGCGAGGGTGCTGTGTGCTTTCATGGGTTGTGTGTTGTGTGTGTGTGTGTTGGGTGGGGGTGGGGGGGGGGGGGTGTGTGCGCGCGACACCCCCACGCGCGGGGGAGTGTGCCGTTGCGTGCGTGTGTGTTGTGTGGTTGTGTGTGTATGGGGTGTGTGGTGTGTGTGGGGTGTGTGGGTGTGTTGTGTGTTTTTGGACTCGTGAACGCAAAAATTTGTGTGTTTTTGTGTGTGTGTGTGTGTGTGGGTGTGTGTTTTGTGTGTGGGGTGGGGGGGTTTTTTTTCTTTTTTTTTTTATGTTGAATTTTTTAAAATTTTGTAAAGAAATAGAAATTGCCCTCAAAAATTATATCCCCCTTTAGTGAGTTTGGACCTCAAAGCCGACTGAAACCCGCACGATATACCAGGAAAGTCCCTTCATTACCGGCCCGCATGTTGAAAAAGGTCTTTTTCCCCCCCCATGGACAACCCCTTTACCCCAGTTTTAAAGCCCAAAGACGACGATAGATCCGAGTTCTTTTTTGTGTTGAGTAATGGCATTTCCAGGGTAAGGGGGGCGGCATAAATTTTTAGAAACCAAATTTTCCCCCTCTGTCAACAAAAAGAGGGTTTTCTGTGTCCCCCGGGAAAGGGTTTTTCATTTTAAAAACCCACCCTTCCCCAAAAAGGTTTGGCTTGGTTCCTGTCTGTTAAGTGTCGGTTGTTTTGCATGGCCCTTTTCCCCCATTTATATGGGCCTTTTCTTTGGGGGGTCCGTTGTAATATCCACCCCCCTAACCCTTTTCTTGGGGAAACGATTGTATTTCCCTTTTCCCCTGTGGGGGGTTTCAAACCCTTGTAATTGACTTTGAACTTGTTTTCCCCTTTCCTTTTATGTAAAGCGATCAGGCCTGCTGTTTCTGTCTTTGTCTCCTTCTGTCTGTCTGTCTGTCTGTCTGTCTCTCTCTCTCTCCCCTCTCTCTCTCCCTTTTCCCCCTCTCTCCCCTCTCTCTCTCTCCTTGTCCCCAAATTTTTTCTGGGTTTTTTATATGGCCCGTCTGGGCTTCTGTTCCCGTCTGTCTGTCGGTCTGGTTTTGTTTTGTTCTCCCCCCTCTCTCTCTCTCTCTCCCCTTCCCCTCTCCCCTCTCTCTCTCTCCCCCTTCTTTTTTTCTTCTTCTTCTTTTTTCTTCTTTTCCCTTTTTCTCTCACCTCCTCTTTTTTTTTCCCCCCCCTCCCCCCCTCCCTCCCTCCCTTCCCCCCCTCCCTCTCTCTCTCTCTCTCTCTCTCTTCCCCTCTTCCCCTCTCTCTCTCTCTTCTCTCTCCCCTCTCCCCTCCCCTCTCCCCCTCTTGTGTAAAAAGTGCGGAAAATACAGCAGCACCCAATTTTTTCCAAAAAATTGCAAAACCTCAACGGTAGCAACGACCCCGAACAAAATTTTTAAAAAAAATTAAAAAATAGTATAACAGGCCCCGATGTGTCCGTCTTTTTTCTCCTCTCGGGCTTTGTCTTTTCCTTTTTGTCTGTCTGTTTTGTCTCTCTCTCCCCCTCCTCTCTCCCCCTTCCTCCCCCACTCTCTCTCTCTTTTCTCTCTCTCTCTCCTCTCTCTCTGTCTCAGTTTCTTGTTGGTTTTTAAACCTGTCTGTCTGTCTGTCTGTTTTGGTTTTGCTGTTTTGTCTGTCTGTCCCCTCTCCTTTTCTTCTCTCTCTTCTCTCTCTCCCCTCTCTCTCTTTCTTTTTTCTTCTTCTTCTTCCCTTTTTTTTTTTTTTTCTTTCTTCTCTCACTCCTCTCTCTCTTTTTCCCCTCCTTCCCTCCCTCCCCCCTCCCTCCTCCCTCCCCCTCCTCCCCCCCTTCCCCCCCCTTTTTCCTCTTCTCCTCCTCTCTCTCCCTTTTTCTTTTCTCTCTCTCTTCTCCTCCCCTTCTCTCTCTCTCTCTCTCTTTTCTCTCTCTCCCCTCTCGTGAAAAAGTGCGGAACCCACAGCCCGCACCCTTTAAAAAAATAGCAAACCTCAGCGGTAAACAACGACCAAAAACAACAGTGGAAAAAAAATTTAAAAAAATAGTATATCAGGCCTGATGTGTCGTCTTTTTCTCCTCCCCTGGTTTATTTTCTTCTTCTCCTCTCCCCTCCCCCTCTCTCTTCTCTTCCCCTCCCCCCCCTTTCTCTTTCTCTCTCTTCTCTCTCTCTCCTTTTCTCCCCTCTTTTCTGCTTTAGTTTCTCTGTTTTGGGTTTTTATTTCCTGTCTGTCTGTCTGTTTTGTCTGTCTGTCTGTCTTTGTCTGTCTGTCTGTCTGTCTGTTTTCTCTCTCTTCTCTCTCCAAACCCCTCTCTCTCTCCCCTCTCTCTCTCTCTTGTCTCCTCTTTTTTTTTTCTTCTTTTTTTTTCCCTTTTCTTTTCTTCTTTTCTTTTTCTTTTCCCCTCTCCTCTCTCTTTTTCCCCCCCTTTCCCCCCCCCCTTCCCTCCCTCCCTCCCCTCCCCCCCTCCCCCCCTCTCTCTCTCTCTCGCTCTCTCTCCCCTCTCTCTCTCTCTCTTTTCCCCTTCTCTTTCTCTCTCCTCTCTCTCTCTCTCTCTCTCTCTCTCTCTCTCTCCCCTCCTCTCTCTCCTCTCTCTCTCTCTCTCTCTCTCCTTTGGTAAACGTGGGGGAACCCACGGCACCAATAACCCAATTCAAAAACCTCCGGGTAGCAACGAAAAGAAAACTGTGTAAAAAGAAATTTAAAAATAGTATACAGTGTGTTTACTTTGGGGAAGTGGGCCCTAACACTGTCATTTCCCTTCCCAACTGATGCAAAAGAAAATTTTTGAGAAAAAAAAAAAACCCCCTCCAAAACTGTTTTTATTTCCCCTCCCCCAAATTTTATCCCCTTTTCACAGCCCCCTTTCTCTCTCTCTCTCTCTCTCTATCTCTCTCTTCTCTCTCTTCTCTCTCTCTCCTCTCTTCCCCTTCTCCCCCTCTCACTCTCTCTTTTCTCTTTTTCTTCTCTCTTTTCTTTTTTCTTCTTCTTCTCTCCCTCTCTCTCTTTTTTTCCCTCCCTCCCCCCTCCCTCCCCCCCCCCTTTTATCTCTCTTCCCCTCTCTCCCCTCTCTATTTTCCCCTTTTCTCTCTCTCTCTCTCTCTCCCTTTCCCCGTGAAAAAGTGCAAAACTTCAATAATATTTTAGGGGTCCCCACATAATAAACACACAAGCAGGGCCCCCTGTTTGCAAAAATTAGCAGCACCAATAACAACAATAGCCAAACCTCACGGTACAAGACCCCAAAAAACCCAAATTTAAAAAGAATTAAAAATAGCATACATCGTGTTAACTTGGAGATGTGGGAAACACTGCTCATGGGCCCTTTGGAAATGAAAGCAAAAGAAAAAAATTTTTTTAGAAAAAAAAACCCCCCTCCAATCTGATAAGTATTTCCCCCCCAAAATTTTTTAATCCCTTTTTCACAGCCCCCTTTTAAAAGAGAAGTCACAAAACCACCAGGCTTAGGTTTCATTCTGTCAGGGTTTAAAATGACAAAAAAGGTTTTGTCAAATCAGTGCGGGTTTTGAAGGGTGTTTTTGATCATGGCCCCACCCGTGGACCCCGCAGGGTGCATTCGAACCCGGGAAAAAGGGATTGGGGCCCTGGGGTTTATTTTTCCAGGGTTTGGGTTTCATAAGCGGCTTGCAATTTGTTGTGCTTTTATGCCCTTTTTGGTTTGGCTCTGCTGGATTCCTTTCGGGAATTTATTTTACGGGGAGGGGGGGGGTTGGGAGGGGGTTTTTTCCTCAAAAAGGGGGGGGATGGTCCCAAAAAGTGAGGGAAAACCGATTAAAATGGGCCGGGGAAATGGGGCTGATGATAAATACCTCTGCCCTGCCGCGAAAGAAAAAGACCAAAAAGTTCCCAGGTGTCCCAAAATTTTGAAGATTCCAATTTATTTTTCCCACGGGCCCACTTTGTTTTTGGACGTCATGATTGTAATGGAAATTTAAAAAGGGTTTTCACCCTCCTTTTTTTTTCCCCTCGCCCCCGTGGGTTTGGGGATTGAAAAAGGACCCAAGCCCTGCCAGATGTCGTAAGAGGGGGCTAAGGGAAAGGGCCACCTCGGCCGGGGGAAAAAAAGGGGTTTTTCGTAGGCTAACAACCCCACCTGTAAAAAGACCAGTTACAAAGCATCGCCGGGCAGTGAACCAAAAAAATTCACATGGGCCCCAAAGGGGGGTTCCCCTCCCGGGGACTTATTCGCGGTTGGGGTAAAAACCCAAAAGGAAGCGCAAGGGTGACTCCCCCCTTTTAACCCCACGACAACCCACGAGAGTAGCCGCAAGGGGAAAATTTTGGCGATGTAAAGAAACGGGAAAAAAAATCCAAGTTGCAAAAAGGGGTGAAAAAATACAAGATCGGAGTACTAGGATTTAGGGGAGAAAGGTGGCTACATCAGGACAGCTGAGGCCCCTTTTTTCTGGAGAAAATCTGCTTTTACTTTAGGACCCAGAGGATGGAGCCCCCCCCCCCCCCCCCCCCCCCCCCCACACACACACCACACTGAGACAGACAGACAGAGAGACAGATACAGAAAGACAGAGACAGAGAGACGGACATGCAGACAGAGACAGAGAAAGACGGTGTGCCCTGATGCTGGCACCGAGGCACAGGGGCACTCATCGGATGGAACCTGTCAACTCCCCATCATCACAGCCATGTTTACCACGAAGAAGAATGACATCAGGCTGAACATCATCCAGTGCTATGCTCCTACCAATGATGCGGAAGAAGAGAAGAAGATGACTTCTACCAGCACCTACAGACAGTGATAGACAGAAGAGGAGCAAAGGACATACCCATACTGATGGGAGATTCAACGCCAAGATTGAATGGACAACACAGGCTACGAGGACACCATGGGACACACGGACTGGGACAGATGAATGAGAATGGTGAGCGCTTTGCAGACCTGTGCGCCCTGAACCACTGGTAATAGGAGGAAGCATTTTCCCACACAAGCGCATCCACAGGGCCACATGGAGATCACCGAACCACGTCACGGAGAACCAGATAGACCACATCTGCATTAGCCGCAAGTTCAGGAGATCAGGCTGGATGTACGAGTGATGAGAGGTGCTGACGTGTCATCATACCACCACCTTCTTTTAACAACAGTGAGACTTCGCCTCAAGAGATTCACCAACGTCAACAACACATGGACAAGGTACAATGTCGACTGCTCAGAAACAAGGACACACAAGCAGCATTCCAGATCAGCCTTTCCAACAGGTTCCAGCCGCTACAAGAGCTGATAGAAGATGGTGAGACGGACGTCGAAACACAGTGGGAACACTGCAAGAAGCTCTGGCATGACACATGTGAAGAGATCCTTGGCAAGAAAGACCCAGCACAAAGAATGGATTCTGCCGACACCATCCACAAGCTGGAAACAAGGAGAGAGAAGAAAACTATGCTGAACACGAGCCGAACAAGAGCAGCTAAGGCAAAGGCACAGGAAGAGCACACAGCAGCGAACAGAGAAGTAAAGAGAGCATCAAGGACAAGAGGGATTACTTGACGACCTGGCCAGTCAAGCAGAGCAGCAGCCGGACAGGGAACCTGAAGGACCTGTACCTGGTGACCAAGAAGCTGACGGCAAGTTCCAGCAGACAGACAAGCCAATGAAGGACAAGAATTGAAACCCACTGACAACAACCGAGGAACAGCTGAAACGATGGGTAAACACTTCAAGGAGCTGCTGAACCGCCCCGCCCCTGACGCACCACCAGATATCCCACCCGCGGAGTCAGAACTGCCCATCAGCTGCGACAAACCCTCAAAGGCAGAGATCAAGAAGGCCATCATGACTCGAAAAATGGAAGGCTGCAGGGCCGGACGAGATACCAGCAGAAGCCATCAAAGCGACATAGAGACAGCTGCAACATGCTATACAGCCTCTTCAGCAAGATCTGGGAGAAGGAGGAGGTGCCGGCCCAGTGGAAAGAAGGAATCATCATCAAGCTGCCAAAGAAGGGAGACCTCAGGGACTGCAGTAACTACCGAGGGATCATGCTCCTGTCAATGCCAGGCAAGGTTCTCAACAGGTTCTACTGGAGAGATGAAGGAGGCTGTCGACCCCAAGCTCCGAAACCAGCAGGCAGGCTTCCGGCAGAACAAATCATGTGCCGACCAGATCGCCAGCCTGCGCATCATCGTGGAGCAGTCGCTGGAGTGGAACTCCCCCCTTTACATCAACTTCATAGATTATGAGAAGGCCTTCGACAGTGTGGACAGAGAGATGCTGTGGAAGCTACTGAGCATTACGGAGTGCCCGAGAAGATCATCTCCCTCATTCGGTGCACCTACCATGACATGAACTGCAGGATTGCCCATGCCGGCCAGCTGTCCGAAAGTTTCGAGGTGAAGACCGGAGTTCGGCAGGGGTGCCGTGGTCGCCGTTCCTCTTCCTCCTGGTCATTGACTGGATCATGAAGACCACTACAACAGGCAGAACAACGAATACAGTGGACACTCTGGACGCAGCTGGACGACCTTGACTTCGCTGACGACCTGGCGCTCCTGTCACACAGCCACACCAGATGCAGGACAAGACCACTCGCCTGAGACCACATCAGCCGAAACAGGGCTCAAGGTCAACAGGAAGAAGACCGAGCTGATGAAAATCAACACCACTGCCAGCACATAAGTCACAGTTGTGGAGAGCCCATCAGGGAGGATGGAGTTTTTCGTCTACCTGGGAAGCGTGGTTGACCAACAGGGAGGCACAGACCGAGACATCACAGCCAGAATCGGCAAGGCAAGAGCAGCTTCGTCATGCTCAAGAACATCTGGGCATCTGGAGGAATCGCATAAGAACCACATCTTCAACTCAATTGAAGTCAATTCTGCTCTACGGATGCGAGACATGGCGTACAACACAGACGATGCAACAAAAGATTCAGACATTCTTCAACACTTGTCTGAGGCGCATCTACACAATCCGATGGCCAGAGAAGATCCGAAACGAAGATCTGTGGGAGCGTGCCGGACAGACCAGTGGCCAAGCAGATACTGCGAAGGAAGTGGGGCTGGATCGGACACACCCTCAGGAAGCCAGCGTCCATCACCACACGCCAAGCCCTGACCTGGAACCCGCAGGAAAGAGGAAGAGAGGCCGGCCTCGCAACAGCTGGAGGCGAGACACTGAGCAGAGCTGAAACAGCAAGGGACGAACTGGACTGGAATGACCAGAACAGCCCAGAACAGAGTGCGATGGCGAAGGGTCGTCTATGGCCTATGCTCCACAGGGAGCGATGGCATGAATGAATGAATATGTTTTCACGTATACGTCAAAGAGGAGAAATTGATTTCTCATATCTGTTAAACCTGCACAGAGGATTCCACATCGATGACTACCGCAGTATGTAACCTATGATGGTAAGTTTGCTTGAAATTTTAAATCAGTTTCAGACCCATGTAAATTAAACCCGAATTACCCAAGAAATACTCTAAACCCTCGGCTTCTTATCTTTCAGCTGGGCACAACGAAGCCGCGCATCTTCCATCCCCCGCACCGGATAGTTTCCTATCAATACGTCGAACATCGAATGAAACGGAGAATAGAGCAGACTGAAATGTTTTTCCATACCGGACTTTCCAATTTGGGTCCTATGGATACATGTTAGGTCCACTAATTACGACTGATCATCCGTGGTTAATGCTCACGTCATCAAGCTTGGTGGTTATGGGTGCCTGGTTAATGGAATGGAGAACACCGAACTTTTTGCACACAGACATTCTAAGCAGGCCTTCGACACACATACAGGTGTCCTCGCCTTCAATTCGAACTTGGTATTGTCTTACTGGTGTCAGAGCAGCTTTAGACAAGTCTGAAGGCCCTACCATCTTCGTATGGTTGTCCCAGTCCGCCAGATCACTAACAATGGTTATGAATGTTAAACATGTGTGAAAAAAATCTTAAAAAGAGGCAGGGAACAGCAAACACTAAATAACAACAGATAGGCTGGCTTTCGTTCCCATGATTCCAACCGAGTGCTGCAGGGGGAACGTCGTCTCCTCGAGTGTTCTGTGCGCTGTGTGTTGGCGTTTGTGCTGCGCCGTAAGCGGCATTCGTTGAACATGTAATTATTCATCATAGGAGCAAGAATCACTCTACTTGTTCACGTACGCACGTTCGCTCGCACGCACGCATGCACGCACGCGCGCACGCACGCACACCACACACACACACACACACACACACACACACACACACACACACACACAAAACACACACACACACCAGAGAGGAGAGAGAGAGAGAGAGAGAGAGAGAGAGAGAGAATCAATTTGTATGAGAGAGAGAGAGAGAGAGAGAGAGAGAGAGAGAGAGAGAAGAGAGAGAGAGAGTAAAAATGTGCAAGTCAGGGGAATGTACTCGGAAAAATTGGTTTAAACTTCTGACCTGAGCAAACATTTCCCAAGCAGATCACACTCTGGAGAGTCCAAAAGTTCGCCTGCTAATGTACATCAGCCCAAAAATGTCACGTAGTGTGATATAGTTTAAATGCAGTATAACGTTAATACCCTCTATCCGCAACTTTTAGAGACACTTCCGCCAGGTTTATGTTACTTTGTGTCATTTGACACGACCAACACAAAATGCGGACCCCCGTGCAGATTTTTTTCGGGTGTTGTGCATAACGAAGAGTTTGAAGTAAATCCGCCTCCTCTTCCCCCCCCCCCCCCCCCCCCCCCCGCCCCTCCCCTCCTCCTCCCCCCTCCTCCTCCCCCCCCCCCCCCCTACCCCTCCTCCTTGCCTCCTACTTTCCTCCACTCCCAGTAGGAGTATTTTGGAACTTGAAAATATGTCTGAACAGCCTGGACGATTCCTGTCAGGTTGAGGCTTAGCAACATTAAACCCACGTGCAATTTTTTTTTGTCTGATCTAATTCCTCCTGGCGACAATCGGGTCATCTACAACACCTCCTGAGGAGCTTACAGAGGGGTGGGCGGAAGGGGAAAGGGGTGTAGTGAGGGGCGGGCGTGGGGGTGGGGGAGGGGGTGTGGTGGGGAGCGGATTCACAGTGATTCTTTGACAGAAGTGAGAAAGGAGGGAGGAATTTGAACGGATACGACTGCACTAGTAGTGCTCATGAACCGGTGACGTTGTGGGACCTCTAGCTTGTTGCCCATGATGGAGGCTGATGGACTTGCGAGAACATTGACGTTCCTAGAGTATGTCAAAGCACTCTTAAGAAGTGTTGCCTATGGGACAACAATAAATGATAATAATGATAACAATAACGATGATGATAATGATAATGATAATAGTGTATTATTATTGCTAAAATTATATTACGGCTGGGCTATAAGCAACATTACCTTACCTTACCTTAGTTATCATTAATGACATTATTGATATTGTTACTGTTGTTATAGTTATTATTATTGTCATTATCATAATTGTTATTATATTATTATTTGTGATTGTGTTGTTGGTGCTGCTGTTGTTATTGTTATTATTATTATTATCATCACTATTATTACTATTATTGTTAAATCATCATCATCATTATTGGTGATGTTGTTGTTACTCTTCTTATTACTATTATCATTGGTATTGTTGGTAATGACGATATTGTTGCTATCATCATTATGATAAACGATAACAATAGACTAAAAAAAATACTAATGCTAAAGAAGATGATATGAATGTCTTTTGGGGATCATTCGTACCTGGTCTACCTTAGTAGTTTTGGTTCAGCTTTGTGTGGTGTCAGTGCTCGATTGGGTGAAAAGCAACACGGCTTGGATTCTCTTGCTTTGTTTATTTGTTACAGACTAGATCTCTCTCTCTCTCTCCTCTCTCTCTCCCCTCCTCTCTCCCTCCTCTCTCTCTCGCTCTTCTCTCTCTCTCTTTCTCTCTCTCTTTCTCTCTCTCTCTTCTTCTTCTCTCTCTCTCTCTCTCTCTCTCTCTCTTCTCGCTCTCTCTCTCGCTCTCTCGCTCTCTCTCCTCTCGCTCTCTCTCTCCTCCTCTCTTCTCCTCTCTCTCTCTCTCTCTCTCTCTCTCTCTCTCTCTCTCTTTCTCTCTCTCTCTCTCTGTGAATGTAGTGTGTGTGTGAGTGCGTGCATGCGTGCGTGCGTGCGTGTGTTGTGTGTGTGTGTGTGTGTGTGTGTGGTGTGTTGTGTGTGTGGGGTTGTGTGTGTGTGTTTGAGAGAGAGAGAGAGAGAGAGAGAGAGAGAGAGAGAGAGAGAGAGAGAGAGAGAGAGAGAGATCAATACAGCGAGCTATAACGAGTATCTTGCAGGCTTAATCAGCACAGCTTGCACGAATGAGCAACAGCATAAACAAGGGCCACAAAAAAAGGGCTGAAAATGTGACCCAGTTCCCAGACCAGCTTATTAAATTGATATCCCGAACAAAACCCGGCTAATCACTTGATGCTCCTATAAAACATTCATATCCATTTTGCCCCAATTTGAGGAGAGAAGTGATTGTTCGTTCTTCGTTGTTTTGCTTGCTTGAGAAAACCAAAGCGTCCAAAACGTCGTGTTTGGTCTTGTATTCGTTTGTCTCTTCCTCGCACAACGTAATCAGTGATCCGCCATAAACATTCATATCCATTTTGAATTGACATCCCGACCAACCGCTAATCACTGATGCCTCATATAAACACATTCCCCAAAAAAGGGGGTTTTTTTTGTTGCCTTTGGGTCTTGAGTGGTGTTGGTTTTTGTTTTTTTTTCTTTTTGTCGT
>CM031601.1:96098733-96119234 GCA_018398815.1 Conus ventricosus | reverse complement strand
AACCCCACTAAAATCACAGTCTTTTGTGGATTATCTTGAAGACAGACCTGGGGATATGTTGTTTCAAGTGAGGTGACGCAGGAGATCGAATCAAACTTAAAAATTAGTACGCAGGGAAAAGCACGAATTACAAGACCAAACACGACGCGTTTGGACACTTTGGTCTTCTTCAAGCAAGACAAACAACGAAAACGAACAATCACTTCTCTCCTCAAATTGGGCGCAAAATGGATATGAATGTTTTATAGGAGGCATCACGTGATTAGCCGGTTGTGTTCGGGATGTCAATTCAAAATGGATATGAATGTTTTATAGAGGCATCACGTGATTAGCCGGGTTGTGTTCGGGATGTCAATTCAAAATGGATATGAATGTTTTATAGGAGGCATCACGTGATTAGCCGGGTTGTGTTCGGATGTCAATTCAAATGGATATGAATGTTTTATAGGAGGCATCCAGTGATTAGCCGGGTTGTGTTCGGGATGTCAATTCAAAATGGATATGAATGTTTTATAGGAGGCATCAAGTGATTAGCCGGGTTTTGTTCGGGATATCAATTCAATAAGCTGGTCTGGGAACTGGGTCACATTGTCAGCCCTTTTTTTGTGGCCCCTTGTTTATGCTGTTGCTCATTCGTGCAAGCTGTGCTGATTGAGCCTGCAAGATACTCGTTATAGCTCGCTGTATTGATCTCTCTCCTCTCATCTCTCTCTCTCTCTCTCTCTCTCTCTCTCTCTCTCTCTCTCTCAAACACACACACACACACACACACACACACACACACACACACACACACACACACATGCACGCACGCACGCACGCACTCACACACACACTACATTCACAGAGAGAGAGAGAGAGAGAGAGAGAGAGATGAGAGAAGAGAGAGAGATAGAGAGAGAGAGAGAGCGAGAGAGCGAGAGAGAGCGAGAGAGAGAGAAAGAGAAAGAGAGAGAGAGAGGAGAGAGAGAGAGGAGAGCGAGAGAGAGAGAGAGGAGAGAGAGAGAGAGAGAGAAGAGAAGAGAGAGAGAGAGAGAGAGAGATCTAGTCTGTAACAAATAAACAAAGCAAGAGAATCCAAGCCGTGTTGCTTTTCACCCAATCGAGCACTGACACCACATCAAAGCTGAACCAAAACTACTAAGGAAGGCCAGGTACGAATGATACCCAAAAGACATTCATATCATCTTCTTTAGCATTAGTTTTTTATTTAGTCTATTGTTATCGTTTATCATAATGATGATAGCAACAATATCGTCATTAACAACAATACCAATGATAATATAATAAGAAGAGTAACAACAACATCACCAATAATGATGATGATGATAATAACAATAATAGTAATAATAGTGATGATAATAATAATAATAACAATAACAACAGCAGCACCAACAACACAATCACAAATAATAATTATAATAACAATTATGATAATGACAATAATAATAACATAACAACAGTAACAATATCAATAATGTCATTAATGATAACTAAGGTAAGGTAAGGTAATGTTGCTTATAGCCCAGCCGTAATATAATTATAGCAATAATAATAACTATTATCATTATCATTATCATCATCGTTATTGTTATCATTATTATCATTCTTATTGTTGTCCCATAGGCAAACACTTCTTAAGAGTGCTTTGACATACTCTAGGAACGTCAATGTTCTCGCAAGTCCATCAGCCTCCATCATGGGCAACAAGCTAGAGGTCCCACAACGTCACCGGTTCATGAGCACTACTAGTGCAGTCGTATCCGTTCAAATTTACCCCCTCCTTTCTCACCTTCTGTCAAAGGAATCACTGTGAATCACGCTCCCCACCACACCCCTCCCCCCACCCCGCCCCCCCCTCACTACACCCCTTTCCCCTTCCCCGCCCATCCCCTCTGTAAGCCTCCTCAGGAGGTGTCGTAGATGATCCGATTGTCGCCAGGAGGAATTAGATCAGACAAAAAAAATTGCACGTGGGATAATGTTGCTAAGCCTCAAACCTGACAGGAATCGTCCAGGCTGTTCAGACATATTTTCAAGTTCAAAATACTCCTACTGGGAGTGGAGGAAAGTAGGAGGCAAGGAGGAGGGTAGGGTGGGGGGGGGAGGAGGAGGAGGGTGGGGGGGGGAAGAGGAGGCGGAGTACTTCAAACTCTCCGTTATGCACAACAGCCGACAAAATCTGCACGGGGGTCCGCATTTTGTGTTCGTCGTGTCAAAATGACACAAAGTAACATAAACCTGGCGGAAGTGTCTCTAAAAAGTTGCGGATAGAGGGTATTAACATTATACTGCATTTAAACATATATCACACTACGTGACATTTTTGGGCTGATGTACATTAGCAGGCGAACTTTTGACTCTCCAGAGTGTGATCTGCTTGGAAATGTTTGCTCGGGTCAGAAGTTTAAACAATTTTTCCGAGTACATTCCACTGACTTGCAAATTTTTACTCTCTCTCTCTCCTCTCTCTCTCTCTCCTCTCTCTCTCTCTCTCTCTCTCTCTCTCTCTCTCTCTCTCTCTCTCTCTCTCTCTCTCCATACAAATTGATTCTGTGTGTGTGTGTGTGTGTGTGTGTGTGTGTGTGTGTGTGTGTGTGTGTGTGTGTGCGCGCGCGCGTGCGTGCATGCGTGCGTGCGAGCGAACGTGCGTACGTGAACAAGTAGGTGATTCTTGCTCCTGTGATGAAATAATTACATGTTCAACGAATGCCCCTTACGGCGCAGCACAAACGCCAACACACAGCGCACAGAACACTCGAGAGACGACGTTCCCTCTGCAGCACTCGGTTGGAATCATGGGAACGAAAGCCAGCCTATCTGTTGTTATTTACTGTTTGCTGTTCCCTGCCTCTTTTATAAGATTTTTTTCACACATGTTTAACATTCATAACCATTGTTAGTGATCTGGCGGACTGGGACAACCATACGAAGATGGTAGGGCCTGCAGACTTGTCTAAAGCTGCTCTGACACCAGTAAGACAATACAATTCGAATTGAAGCGAGGACACCTGTATGTGTGTCGAAGGCCTGCTTAGCAATGTCTGTGTGCAAAAAGTTCGGTGTTCTCCATTCCATTAACCAGGCACCCATAACCACCAAGCTTGATGACCGATGAGCATTAACCACGGATGATCAGTCGTAATTAGTGGACCTAACATGTATCCATTGGACCAAATTGGAAAGGCCGGTATGGAAAACATTTCAGTCTGCTCTATTCTCCGTTTCATTCGATGTTCGACGTATTGATAGGAAACTATCCGGTGCGGGGGATGGAAGATGCGCGGCTTCGTTGTGCCCAGCTGAAGATAAGAAGCCGAGGGTTTAGAGTATTTCTTGGGTAATTCGGGTTTAATTTACATGGGTCTGAAACTGATTTAAAATTTCAAGCAAACTTAGCATCATAGGTTACATACTGCGGTAGTCATCGATGTGGAATCCTCTGTGCAGGTTTAACAGATATGAGAAATCAATTTCTCCTCTTTGACGTATACGCGAAAACATATTATTCATTCATCATCCACCGCTCCTGTGGAGCATAGGCTCATCGACGACCCCTTCGCCATCGCCTCTGTTCTGGGCTGTTTGGTCATTCCAGTCCCATTCGTCCCTTGCTGTTTCAGCTCTGCATCAGTGTCTCGCCTCCAGCTGTTGCGAGGCCGGCCTCTCTTCCTCTTTCCCTGCGGGTTTCCAGGTCAGGGCTTGGCGTGTGGTGCTGGACGCTGGCTTTCCTGAGGGTGTGTCCGATCCAGCCCCACTTCCTTGCAGTATCTGCTTGGCCACTGGTTCCTGTCCGGCACGCTCCCACATGATCTTCGTTTCGGATCTTCTCTGGACATCGGATTTTGTAGATGCGCCTCAGACAGGCGTTGAAGAATGTCTGAATCTTTTGTTGCATCGTCTGTGTTGTACGCCATGTCTCGCATCCGTAGAGCAGAACTGATTTCACATTGGAGTTGAAGATGCGGAGTTTGGTTCTTATGCTGATTCCTCCAGATGCCCAGATGTTCTTGAGCATGACGAGAGCTGCTCTTGCCTTGCCGATTCTGGCTGTGACGTCTTGGTCCGTGCCCCCTGTTGGTCAACCACGCTTCCCAGGTAGACGAAAGACCCACCTCCCTGATGGGCTCTCCAACAAATTGACTTATGTGCTGGCAGTGGTGTTGATTTTCATCAGCTCGGTCTTCTTCCTGTTGACCTTGAGCCCTGTTCCGGCTGATGTGGTCTCAGGCGAGTGGTCTTGTCCTGCATCTGGTTGTGGCTGTTGTGACAGGAGCGCCAGGTCGTCAGCAAAGTCAAGGTCGTCCAGCTGCGTCCAGAGTGTCCACTGTTATACCGTTGTCCTGCCTGTTGTAGTGGTCTCATGATCAGTCAATGAGCCAGGAGGATAGGAACGGCGACCACTGGCCCCTGCCGACTCCGGTCTTCACCTCGAAACTTTCGGACAGCTGGCCGGCATGGGCAATCCTGCAGTTCATGTCATGGTAGGTTGCACCGAATGAGGGAGATGATCTTCTCGGGCACTCCGTAATGCCTCAGTACTTCCACAGCGTCTCTCTGTCCACACTGTCGAAGCCTTCTCATAATCCATGAAGTTGATGTAAAGGGGGAGTTCCACTCCAGCGACTGCTCCACGATGATGCGCATGCTGGCGATCTGGTCGGCAGATGATTTGTTCTGCCGGAAGCCTGCCTGCTGGTTTCGGAGCTTGGGGTCGACAGCCTCCTTCATCCTCTCCAGTAGAACCCTGTTGAGAACTTGCCTGGCATTGACAGGAGCATGACCCCGGTATTACTGCATCCCTGAGGTCTCCTTTTTGCAGTTGATATGATTCCTTCTTTCCACTGGGCCGGTACCTCCTCCTTCTCCCAGATCTTGCTGAAGAGGCTGTATAGCATGTTGACAGCTGTCTCTATGTCCGCTTGATGGCTTTTGCTGGCATCTCGTCCGGCCCTGCAGCCTTCCCATTTTTCAGAGTCATGATGGCCTTCTTGATCTCTGCCTTTGAGGTTTGTCGCAGCTGATGGGCAGTTCTGACTCCGCGGTGGGATATCTGGTGGTGCGTCAGGCGGGGCGGTTCAGCAGCTCCTTGAAGTGTTCTACCCATCGTTTCAGCTGTTCCTCGGTTGTTGTCAGTGGGTTTCCATTCTTGTCCTTCATTGGCTTGTCTGTCTGGTGGAACTTGCCCATCAGCTTCTTGGTCACCAGGTACAGGTCCTTCAGGTTCCCTGTCCGGCTGCTGCCTCTGCTTGACTGGCCAGGTCCTCAAAGTAGTCCCTCTTGTCCTTCTTGATGCTCCTCTTTACTTCTCTGTTCGCTGCTGTGTGCTCTTCCTGTGCCTTTGCCTTAGCTGCTCTAGTTCGGCTCATGTTCAGCGTAGCTTTCTTCTCTCCTTGTTTCCAGCTTGTGGACGGTGTCGGCAGAGATCCATTCTTTGTGCTGGTCTTCTTGCCAAGGCTCGCTTCACATGTGTCGTGTCAGAGCTTCTTGCAGTGTTCCCACTGTGCTTCGACGTCCGTCTCACCATCTTCTATCAGCTCTTGTAGCGGCTGGAACCTGTTGGAAAGGCTGATCTGGAATGCTGCTTGTGTGTCCTTGTTTCGGAGCAGTCCGACATTGTACCTTGTCCGTGTGTTGTTGACGTTGGTGAATCTCAAGAGGCGAAGACTCACTGTTGTTAACAGAAGGGTGTGGTCTGATGACACGTCGCACCTCTCATCACTCGTACATCCCGCCATGATCTCCTAAACTTGCGGCAAATGCAGATGTGGTCTATCTGGTTCTCCGTGACGTGGTTCGGGGATCTCCATGTGGCCTTGTGGATGCGCTTGTGTGGAAGATGCTTCCTCCTATCACCAGCTGGTTCAGGGCGCACGGGTCTGTAAAGCGCTCACCATTCTCATTCATCTGTCGCAGTCCGTGTGTCCCATGATGTCCTCGTAGCCTGTGTTGTCCATTCCAATCTTGGCGTTGAAATCTCCATCAGTATGGTTATGTCCTTTGCTCCTCTTCTGTCTATCACTGCTGTAGTTGCTGGTAGAAGTCGTCTTTCTTCTCTTCTTCCGCATTCTTGGTGGGAGCATAGCACTGGATATGTTCAGCCTGATGTCATTCTTCTTCGTGGTAAACATGGCTGTGATGATGCGGGGTTGACAGGTTCCCAGCCGATGAGTGCCCCCTGTGCCTCCGGTGCCAGCATCAGGGCTACACCGTCTTTCTCTGTCTCTGTCTGCATGTCCGTCTCTCGTGTCCTGTCTTTGTGTATCTGTCTCTCTGTCTGTCTGTCTCAGTGTGTGTGTGTGGGGGGGGGGGGAGGGGCCTCCATCCTCTTGTGTCCTGAGTACAGCAGATGTTCTCCAGATGAAAGTCTCTGCTGTCCTGACTGTAGCCACCTTGTCACACTCAGTCCTAGCACTCCGATCTTGTAGTTTTTCATTTCTCTTGCAACTTAGATGGTTTTTTTTTTCCCGTTTCGTACATCGCCTGATGTTCCATGTGGCAAATCTCGTCGTTGTCGTGGGTTTTGGAAGGGGAGTCAGCCTGAAAGCTTCCTTGGGCTTTACCTTGCACCGCGTAAATAACCCTCCGGGTTGGAGCCCCTTTCCCTTTGCCCAGGTGAATTTTTTTGGTTCACTGGGGGTCGATGCTTTTTGTAAAGGTTTTTTTTTAACAGGCGGGGTTTGTTAGCCCCCCCAAAACCCCCTTTATCCCCGGGCGAGGGGGCCCCTCCCCTTAGTCGCCTTTTACGACAGAAATGGCCGGGCAGGGGGGTCTTTTCTATGCCCAAACCCCACAGGCAAAGTGAAAAAAATTGGGAGGGGAAAAACCAACTTTGTTTTCCCATTACATCATGACTGCCCCTCATAAAAAAAATTAACGTAGACAAAAATTTGGGAAATTTCTTCAAAATTTGGACCCTGGGAACTTTTGGGTTTTAATTTTATTGGGCCGGCGGGGCAGAGGTATTTATATCGGGCCCGTTCCACGGACTTTTTAAAATGGTTTTTCCCTCATTTTTTCGACCACCCCCCCTTTTTTGGGGAAAAAACCCTCCCCTCACCCAAAACCCACCCCCCCCCCGTAAAACCCTTTCCCGGGCAAGAATCCGCAGACCCGCCCAAAATGCATGAAAGCCCCAACAAATTAAAACCCCGGGCTTATAAAACTAAATTCCCTTTGAAAAAATCACCCGGGCTGCTCAATCCCCTTTTCCCGGATCGAATGCACCCCGCGGGGGCCCACATGTTGGGGCCATGATGCAAAACGGGCCGTCAAAACTCGGCACTTTTTTCCCAATCTGCCTCCCCCATGATTTGCATAACAGGGTTTGTCATATCCATGACAAAATTTTTCCCTAAGCCTTGGTTGTGACTCTCGGGCTTAAAGGGGGGCTCATTGAAAGGGATTACAATGTTGGTTTGGGAAATACTATCAATTGGAGGGGGGTTTTTTTTTTTTTTTCCTAAAAATTTTTCTTTTGCATCAGTTCAAAGGGCCCCAGGGAGCAGTGTTATGCCCACTTTTCCCAAGAAAACACGATGTATGCTATGTTTAATTTCTTTTACTTGGGTTCTGGTTTGTTGCTACCGCTGAGGTTTTGGGTTTTTTTTGTTATTGGGGCTGCCTTTTTTGTTGCTACGCGGCTGCTTGTGTGTTTTTTTTATGTGTGAGGCCAAATTATTAGTGTTTGTTCCCCAAAGTTTAAAAAAAAAAGAGAGAGAGAGAGAGAAAGAGGAGAGAGAAGGGGGAGTGAGGAGGGGGAGAGAGAGAGAAGAGGGGGAGGGGGGGGGGGGGGGGAGGGAGGGAGGGGGAAAAAGAGAAAAGAGAGAGTGAGAGAAGAAGAAGAGAGAGAGAGAAGAGAAAAGAGAGAGGGGAGAGAGGGGAAGGGGAGAAAGAGAGAGAGAGAGAGAGAGAGAAAAGAAAAGAGAGAGGGGGAGAGAGGGGAGAGAAAAAGAGAAGAAAGGAGAGAAAAGGGGGAGAGCTGTGGGGAAGGGGTTTAAAAATTTGGATGGGAAAAAACATATCAAAATTGGGGGAGGGTTTTTTTTTTTCAAAAATTTTTTTTTGCATCATTTTGGGAAAGGCCCCTGACATGTTTGCCCCTTCTCCAAGTTAACCCCGACTGTTTTAAATTGTTTAATTCTTTTTACACTGTTTTTCTGGTCGTTGCACCCCTAGGTTCTTGCTATTGTTGTTATTGGTGCTGCTGTAGTACCCCCGCACCCTTTTTCCCCGAGAGAGAGAGAGAGAAGAGAGAGGAGAGAGAGAGGGGAGAGAGAGAGAGGGGGGAAGAGAGAGAGAGAAGGGGGGGGGGGAGGGAGGGAAAGGGGGGAGGGAGGGAGGGAGGGAGGGGAAAAAAAAAGAGAGAGAGCGAAAGAGAGAGAGGGGGGAGGGAGGGGGTTGGGGGGAGGGAGGGGGGAAGGAGGGGGAAAAAAGAGAGAGAGAGAGTGAGAGGAAGAAGGGAAAAGAAAGAGAAGAAAAGAGAAAAGAGGGGGAAGAGAGAGAGAGAGGGAGAGGGAGAGAGAAAAGAAGAGAGACAGACGGGCAGACAAAGACGAGAGGAGGGCAAAAAACAGACGCGCAGGCCTGAAACGATTTTTCATGAAGGAAGGGAAAAAAAAAGTTTTTAAATCAATTAAAAAGGCTTTTAACCCCCCCCAGCGGAAAAGTACTGACAAACCCTTCCCCAAGTAAGGTAAAGGGGGGTTATAATTTCAAAAGGAGCCCCCAAAGAAAAAAGGGCAAAAAAGACGAGGAATAGACCGAGCAAAACAGACCGACACTTAACCGACCGGGGAACCAAAGCCAACCTTTTGAAGGGTCGGCTTTTAAAGTCAAAACCTTTCCCTTGGGCAAAAGTAATTTCCCTTCCTTTTTTTGACAAAAGGCGGGGAATGGTTTTTTAGAATTACTGCCGTACCCCCTTTCCCCGGTTTTGCCATTACTCAACACAAGAAAAACTCGGGTCCCATCCGATCCCTTTGTCGGCTTTTAATGAAGGGGAAAAAGAGTGTCCATGGTGGGGGGAAAAAAGACCTTTTAAAAATGCAGCCGGTAAAAGAACACTTTTTCTGAGTATCATCGTGTGGTTTCGTCGGCTTTTAGGGCCTCCCCTCAAATAAAAGGGGATATAAAAATGAGGGCAATTTCTATTTCTTTTTAAAAATTTTTATACAATTCAACATATGAAAAAAAAAAACAGAAACACACACACACCACACACACACACACACCCCACCAAAACACACACACACCCCCACACACACAACCACCCCACACACAATTCTGCGTTCACGAGTTTTACCCCACACACACCCCACACAACCACACCAAAACCACAAAACACACACACACACACACACACACACACACACCAAAACACACCACACATACACGCACCAAATCACACACACCACAGCAAAGCACACGGGCCCACTCCGCGCTGTGTGGGGGGTGCGCGCGCCGCACCCACACACACAAACACACACCCACACACACACCACACACACACACACACAACCACACAAAACACACACACACACACACAATGGGGCCCCACAGCACACTCGCGCGCGCCACCCCACACAAAACAACACACACACACAACACACACAAAACACCACACAAAACACACACACACCCGGAACATAATATTCATATAAGACACATATATGACCGGGGGAACAGCTTCCCCCTTTTTTACGAGCAAAGTTTGCAAGTGACGTAGTAATTTAGTAATTTTTTCAAATGGCAAACCTGCAACTGGGGTTTGAAAAAGATATTTTAAAATGCAGACTTAAAAGTCGGGGGGAAGGAAAAGGGGTATGACGTAATGGAAAGGGGAAATGAATTTTTCCCGAGTATTGGGCCCCAAAAAAAATGAGAAAGCTCTAAAAAACCCTGGCTTTCGGATATGGGGGGAATTCGAAAAATTCGGTCATTAGAGGGGGGAAAAAACAAGGGGGACCCTTTTTTAAAAGGAAAAAAAATATATTTCGCCCAAAAATTTTTTGGGTCGGTTTTGTGAAAACAGGTGCGTAATAAAATCAGTTCGCTTTTGTTATTTTTGTCCCCGGGCCAAAAATTTCCCTGAATTCTTGTTTAGCTTTTAAAAAGGGGGATGTTGTGTTAGTGCGAAAATTGGGAACCCCGGGTTTTTCTACCCAAATGAGCTCGGGCCCCCAAAACGGAAAAAAACGGAAACTTTTTCGGAAAAAAGACCTTTTTTTTTTGGGCCGTTCTGCCCGAACACATTGCACTTGGGCCCGATGGAAAAAAACCCTTTTGCAAAGTGCAAGCACTGCTGGGTTTTTGGTGAGATGCTGTCCCCGCTTTGCCTTTTTTAAGAAAAACATTCCCCCAGTTTGTAGGCCCGACTGACAAAGCCTCCACGACGAAAATTAAGCGAGTTGGATAGGGGGGCGAGCTGTTGCAAAGGTTCCAAAAATTTGGGGTTCCCCAAGCCCAGGAGTAGCCGCGAATTTATGGTTCCTTTTCGGGTTTATTGCCCAAATATTCAACGCTTCACAGCCCCCTGGGGGTTGTCCCCTGAAAAACGCAGAAACTGGTCGCGAGAAAAAACGGGGGCCCCACGTGACGAACGTTCTCATTGAACGGGCAACCCCCAGAAAAAGAAAAAAGCCTCTTCCCACATTCAAAGGGGAGTTCAGGGGGGATACTAACATCAAAAATCCCCAGCAACCATACGGAACCGCCCACATGGGTTTTTAAATTTTCCCTTCTCGTCGCCCAGCAGTACGGCCACGGGTTAAAATCCAGCCCCCTAGGGCACCGCCACGCCTCCGCGCACGTCCCGTGGGGTAAAGTCAGCAATGGGCCCAGGGCCCGTTCAGTGATGTGATTTAATCACGGGTTCAAACCCCTTTCCCCCCGATGGGGGGGCCCACTGAGGGGTTTTGGAGGCGACCGGGCAAAAAGCTTTTTTTTTTACGCCCCTGTCCAAAAAAAAATGTGGCCTTTTGGGGGAGGGTTTTAATTTTTGGGGGTTTGGGGGGGGTTTCAGCCTTCACCACAGAACCCCCTTGTATCATGTACAGGGGAACCTGACTGGATCTGATTTCCGGGATGAAATCCTTTGACCGCCCGGCTGTGCCCACACTGCAGCAGATGGTACCGAGGGCTGTTTTACCAGGGTGACAACGCTCGCCCCCCTGGGGAAAGGGTGGGTTCAACGACTTCCTGCAGCAGTCTGGAGTCAACAGAATGGAGTGGCCAGCATGCAGTCCGATCTAAACCCCGATGAGAACCTCTGGGATGAGCTGGATCGCCAAAGTGAGGAGCCATCCCCTCCCAGGGATGCCCAACACCTCTACCAGATGCTGCAGGCTGAGTGGCAGGCGCTTCCACAGAGGATCTTCACCAACCTGGTCAACTCGATGAGGACTCGCTGCGTCGAGTGCCAGAAAGCCATGGTGGTACACGCATTACTGAGCTTTTGGGGATCAGTATGCCCAGTCTTTTTGGATTTCAATGACTTGGGAAATTAAATTTGGATACGTACCCCTTTAATCACATGTAAAACACCAAACGATTGCTCGAGATTAAAGGCAATTGTGTATCTTTTATAACTAAAGAATGGAATTAAATGTTGGCCAAACTTCAACGCATTGACTTTCTTATTTTGACATTTTATGAATGTTTGTGAAAGTGATCCTTAACTTTTGTGTGTAGCTTATTTCGAAGCGATCAGAGAGATAGGTAAAGAAGCGTGTATCAATGCGTGAGATTAATGCTAGCGGGTCTCTCTAACAGACACTACCAGAACAAAGGCATGATGTTGGAAGAAAACTCTACAGACAGCATGAGGGTGGAAAGTTTGCGAGAAGAACCCCCCCCCATCCCCACCCCACCTGAACTAATCCTGACCTCGTTATACGTTACCAAAGGCAACTGAGCACATCCAGGCCATGACTCTTTGGTGTCTTGCGGTTCCAAGAATCGATCTTGCACCTTCAAGATGGTTGGACGTTGTCAAGGCCAAATCGTCGGTTGGACGTGTCAAGGTCAAATCGTTGGTTGGACTTGTCAAGGTCAAATCGTTGGTTGGACTTGTCAAGGTGAATTGTTGGTTGGGACGTGTCAAGGTCAAATCGTTGGTTGGACTTGTCAAGGTCAAATCGTTGGTTGGACTTGTCAAGGTACCGAGGGTGTCTACCAGGATGACAACGCTGCAGCAGTCGGGGAGTAAAACAGAATGGAGTGGCCAGCATGCAGCCCCGATTTTAGCTCCGTTAGTTTCATCGTTTCATGTGGTTTTGACTGTGTGTACGGGTTTTGATTTTTGTTAGAGTGCTGCATGATGGACTGGTGTTGGATTATGTGTGCCCACTTCACGTCAGGACGATGTTCTTTTCATGATTCTATCGGTGAGATTTTTCCTTTTGAATCGCGTGGCAGTCCGCCATTTTGGGCCCGGCACCCCCGGCACCCCCGGAATTGCACATGCTACGACCCACTTTTCACCGTCCCACGCTGCCGCTAGCCGACACTACGTGTAGCACGGAGGCGTTCGTACACTGAACTGTGGTCGTGCCTGCTACTCTTATAAAACGAATCAGCTGTTGGCATGTAAAAAACAGCGGCACACCGTGACCTCGACCCGATCTAAATCAGTTGTTTGAAAGAACTGTCTATTGGTTACCGTCTGCCACGCCCCGATCGTCCCGAGGTGGCACCAGAAAACGCCGGCAGATTCCTGTAGTTATCAGTCAACAACATTCTAAAAACCAATATTTCTTCTGTCATGATCTTGACTCCTCCTCAGCTCCCTGACGCGTCGACCGCGCCGACCTGTGTTCGGGTGCCAACCTCGAGAACTTGATAGCGGTTCCGTACAGGCTCTGATCTTCCTAATCAGCTCTGTGTCTGTCACCGAATGCCCATTTCTGTTGTGGTAATGCCCTTAAAACACGTCAGAAACGCACTGCGATCGCTGACTTCATGACGATTACGACGTGGACATTATGATGGGTTCCCAGAACGTGGCTTCGGAGTCAGGTGATGGGAGTAAATGTGCTGATTTGACACCCCCGGGTTATAACTCTACAATTTCCCCCGTGAATTTGGGTTTGCCATGCCAAGAGTGGTGGTGGGATCATGCTGATCATCAAGAGTGTCTCGTGTCTTACGCCCACTTTCAATTCGACCTTCCCCTTCTCCCACACCACTTTTGAAGTGGCTGAGCTACTTTGACTTTGCAAAATCAGCGAATCCGTCTGCTGTGTGTGTATCGGCCCCCGCCCAGTAAAAGGAACAAATGCTTGATTCAGATTCTACGAAAGGTTCCCTGATTTCCTTGACTTTGCCGCCACGCGTGACGGCGATCTTCTGATCATCGGTGACTTTAATGTTCACTCACGACTTGAGTGATCCCAGAGCTAGGAGTTTCAGAAACTCTTAGAGACGTGTGGCCTTTCTCAGGCATCGATGAACCCACTTATCCAGCAAGTGGTCACTTTCTTGATCTTGTGATTTTTCGTGACACTGATGGTCTTTTGCACTCTGCTAAGTGTTGTTATAATTTGATGTCTGACCCACTATAGCTAGTGTGCCATCTCAGTGTTCCAAAGCAAAAGTCGGCACCCCAATTCAAATGTGTCGTGATTCATAAGATTGCCCCTGCTGATTTTTCTCATGACATCGCTAACTTTAATCACCCCTGACGAAACACTTATGATTTGAACATTGGTCTTAGAAAAGTTTTGGATAAGCATGCGCCTGTATGTCAGCGGACGGTAACTGGCGTCGTCCGGCTCCGTGGTTTCAACTCAATGCACTGAGTGCGAATATTGAAACGCGAGCGACGTCGAGCCGAGCGGCGCTGGGTATCATCTAGGGCTGACAATACACAAGCAAAATTTACGATGCTGCCAAACAGAAAGTCGTACGTTTGTCCATCAAGCCAAAACCGCTTTTTATTCTTTCCAAAATTGGGGCGCATCCTCGTGTAAAGAACTGTTTAGAATGTCACTAGATGTTGGGTAATGCTGCAAGTGTTGTAATGCGTCCCCCTCTGAGCCGTCACAGCTTCCTGGTTTGTTTTCTCAGTTTTTTGCCCACAAAATTCAAACAATTCGAAACGCTTTCTCCCCATCCTCGATACTTCAGATCAGTCTGTTGTTTTTAACGGTAAACACTCTGTGAGTTCTTGCCAGTGTCCGAGCAGACTGTTCGTAAAATCATCACACAGTCTGCGAAAACATCCTGTGCCTTGACCCCATTCCCACCCCACTCCTCTTTGAACACCTTGACTCTCTCCTTCCTACCATCACCAAAATTCTTAAAGAGTCTCTGTCTTCTGGCACGTTCCCACTGACTTTAAGACCCCCCTTGTTAAACCTCTACTCAAGAAAAGCAGTCTTGATCCCAACGTTCTTTAAAAAATTTCGACCCATCTCAAATCTTCCTTTCCTATCCAAATTCTTGAGAAAGTCATTCTTCAACAGCTCTCTGACCATCTGGCCTCAAACACCTCCTCACACCACATCAGTCAGCCTATCGCCCTGGGCACGCACGGAGACCACCATCCTTCGCATTCTCAATGATATTCTAAATTCCCAGACGAAAACAAAATTTCTGTCCTTCTTTTTCTAGATCTTTCGGCAGCTTTGACACCATAGACCATGAAATCCTTCTCTCTCGTTTGAAATACACAGTGGCATCAGGGAAACAGCTTTAAATTGGTTTCGTTCTTATCTCTAGACAGGAAACGTTTATTCAAGTGGGTGATCACCGCTCTGATGAAAGTAACCTCCAGTTTGGGTGCCTCAGGGATCCGTGCTGGGAAACCCGTCCTCTTTATTTTGTACACCCCTCCATTGTCTAATGTCATCCACGGCCATTCCGTTTTTACACGAATGTTGCGGATGATACTCAGCTGCTCATTCCTCTGTCATCAATGACTACTCACCCCTTGTTTCTACTCTTTCAATCTTGTACTTCTGATATCGAGACCTGGATGTCAGCAAATAAGCTTTTAAATAAACTGTGGGGAAGGGCTGAAGCCATCCGTTTTTCAAAGCGGTCCCAAACATGGCCCTGATCCGATCCCTTCTTCTTGACATTAGGTTCCAGCACTATTGAATTTTCAAAACATGTTTGACCTTGTGTTCTCTTGATAGTGACCTTCAATAAAACAGCATGTCACATAAACTTGTCAGTTACTAATGGAACTAAACGAAAATTTCTGTATCGAACCTATCCCCATGAAGAGCCACAAAACCTGTTTATCATACATCCCTTCAAGGCTAGATTACGAAAATGGTTCTCCTTGGTGTCCTCAACGTCATCCAAAACCCCTCCAAAGTGTACAGAACTTGCAGCCCTCATTTGCAAATCTCCCAGGACCAAACCTGCAGCCTCTCCTGGGAAAAGTTGCATGGCTCCCGTTGAAGAAAGAATTAAATACAAAAGTTGTTGTCTGCTCAGATTTTCACTGGCGATGCCTGCCTATCTTTCCGATTCCCTTTAAGTATATGTCCCATCACGAACGCTCCGCCTCCACCGACACCAGTACCTTCCGCTTTCCCAGTTACCGTCCCATCGTAAACAGCATGGCGAAAAGAGCTTCCCAACCCTTCCAACCCCATAAACCCCCCAGACAAAAACAAACCCCTCCAAAACCCCCGAAACACCTTTCAAACAATACTAAAAACATCAATACAGATTAGTGATTGAATCTTTGTTCTGTGGAAATCCCTAAAAAGTTTGAAATGCTTGTTGCGGCACTGTTTGTATTGTGTGTTTCCTTGAATGCGTGAGGTTGTGTTTTTGTGCGCGTGGAGGATAATGGGAGAGAGCCTTTGTTTTTCATTTCTGAGCCGTTTTTCAATGTTTTTTTCTTTACATTTAGCAATTGTATTTTTCTTGCCTTTGTAAAGCGCCTTGTGCTGTGGAAGGCGCTATATAAATCCCCATTATTATTATTATTATTATTAAGGTGAAATTGTTGGTTGGACGTGTCAAGGTCAAATCGTTGGTTGGACGTGTCAAGGTCAAATCGTTGGTTGGACGTGTCAAGGTCAAATCGTTGGTTGGACGTGTCAAGGTCAAATCTTTGGTTGGACGTGTCAAGGTCAAATCGTTGGCTGGGCGTGTCAAAGTCAAATCGTTGGCTGGGCGTGTCAAAGTCAAATCGTTGGCTGAACGTGTCAGGGTCAAAGTGTTGGACATGTCAAGACCAAATCGTTGGTTGGACGTGTCAAGCCCAAATCGTTGGTTGGATGCATGAAGGCCACATCGCTTTGTGACGGATTTTTTAACCACGTGGCTATTGGACTCCTGTTCTAAACTGGGAAATTTAAGCTTACGAAGTTCACATTTATTCTTCTTATATCAGTTTCAGATGAACCTCTTTTCAGCCAATGCCTTATGATTTCTTGTCTTCTTATCACCCGACATCGAAAGCTGTTTCATGAAGCCTAGGCCTACAAACCCAAATGCTCTCATCTCTACGGCGAGGACGTCTGCTGGGATGTTAAATTCCATCACGTGAAGGCCAGACTGGCATACTCTTGGTCTTGTAGGCAACAGCTTTTTCTATTTGCATAAACGACATAAAATCGCAAAACATTTAAAATGGGCAGCGAAGATACGACAATTTTTTTGGTTGGATTCCTAAGGGATTTTTAACTTACAATGTCTGGTACAAAGTAGGGGTTCTTTCACAATGATGTCCCCACCTCTTCCCACCCACCCCCATTGCAGATTAACAATTAACTAGGATAATAAGTCACAGCTGCCTGACCTAAAAGTTCATTAAAAGTCCAATTCAAATGGACAATATGCAAAACAGCCCGACTAGAACATTGCTTCTCATTATGTTATCGGTTTGTGAACAGGAAAAAAAAAGGGTTTAGCGGAATTTCGAGAACCTGCAACATTGTGTGGATTAGGGGCAGGGAAGTTTTAAGTATTTTTTTGGGGGTTCAGTTCTGATTTGCAGAGGTTTTTTCGACCAAGATTTATAAGATATTGAACAGGTATGAAAAAAATCGGTTTGGGGTTATTTTCTTTTTTTGTCCCTCGTGGACATGTGGTGTGCATGCGCTTTGCGAATGGGAGGGCTCAGACACGTTTATTACAATTAAAAACTGTCCTACAACAGTAGGTCACAGAAGGCTGTTACAGAACTTTAGGAAATTGGGATCTTCATTACGCACAACAGAGCAGTGGTATTGTAATCGGCCTAGTCCACAAACATTCAACGGAATTCCGACCGATTTATATCTTTTAACCGATTACTAAAAGATCCGTAGTGAACACACCTCCTGTCCTTCCATCTCTCTAAAATCCTCCCTGGAGTGGTTCCGAGGACCCGATTGTCACCAGAATGACTAAACGCAGAATAGATTGGAAGCAGGCAAGTTGTTGTTGAGACTAAAGCCGTTGAAGAATCGTCGGGGCAAAAGAAAAAATTTAATCATGTTCTGACCCCAACACACCCCCGCAGTGCCCGCAAGTGCTCGTTGCGCAAACAGCCTGCAATCTCTGCTTGCTCTGCTTCTGTGCTCGCCGATCGGCATGCCATAACGGGAAGCGGGCCTGGCGATTGTGCTGTCGTGTGTCTTAAAGCCGAGTTGTAAGACGAAATTTAAGCATCCTTGGAAAATACAAGTAAGATTAGCGTTAGCAGTGTGGTGTGTGTGTGTGTGTGTGTGTGTGTGTGTGTGTGTGTGTGTGTGTGTGTGTGTGTGTGGAGAGAGCGATTTGTTTTTTTTTGTGACATATAAATTTTGGAGGACATTTTCAGCCCATCAGACTTCTATCAAACTTTGTTTTTAAATCAAAACGTATGCCGGTGAAAACTCTTATTGTTGCTTTTACGTATGTCATGAAAACTTCTGATTGTTGCTGTTTTTTTTGCGTTCATGTCGTGTTGTTCTTGTAGTTATTGGGGGTGGTGGTGGTGATATTATTGTCTGTATTTGTTATATGCGTGAGCATGCAGACTGGAAAGCGAATGTTTCGTACTATGCTTGAGAGAGAGAGAGAGAGAGAGAGAGGAGAGAGGAGAGAGGAGAGGAGAGAGAGAGAGAAGAGACAGACAGACAGACAGAGGAGACAGAGACAGAGAGAGACAGAGAGAGACGAGAGAAAAAGAAAGGAACAGAGAGAGAAAGCGAGAGAGAGAGAGAGAGAGAGGGAGAGAGGAGAGAGAGGGGGGGGGGGGGGGGGAGAGGGGGGGAAACAGAATCGCCAATGCATGTGTGAAGGAGGCGCGATCTAGAAACATCTACCAGGTCTCTGACCCACAACTGAAAACAGTTCCAACAAACTCGAGAAGGGCGGTGACTTCACGAACGCGTGCGAAAACAAACAAAAGCACAAAAGACTGACGGCAAGGCGAGGGGGCGGTGACATCGTCAGTCAACACAGACAGGAACCCAAAGAACTGTTTGTCCAACTGCTCCCAAGTGCCCAAACTCTCCACGACGCAATCCCCCCCCTTTTCCATCGAAGGCGATGGAGATGGTGGCATCCAGAGTCATTCTAATCCACCCTTTTACTCCATAACCGCCGCTGCCGGAAGTTGAAGGTACCCGACCGCTGCCAGCTCTCTGATGAAGACATGCTGTAACACGACCCCTTCAACCAACAGCCAGCGATGAAAACAAAGTCGACTCTTCAAAACCCAAAAGGGCCCGGGGATGAGTACAAAGTCGACCTCTTCAACCAACAGCCCGGGGATGAGCACAAAGCGGTGTGGGCATCATCAAGTGATTGAAATTCTCGTTTTAAGTCCAGACCTTTCCCAAAGTGATAACAGCAGATAGTTCATGACCTACCAGGAGAATGTGCCCGTAGGCCTAGCTCACCCCGCAATGACATCACGAGGAAGGTGCCCGTGAGGCCTAGTCACCCCGCAATGACATCACGAGGAAGGTGCCCGTGAGGCCTAGCTCACCCGCAATGACACCACGAGGAATGTGCCCGCGAGGCCTGGCTCACCCCGCAAAGCACCCCGAGGAATGTGCCCGTCAGGCCCAGCTATCCCGCAATGACACCACGAGGAATGTGCCCGCGGGCCTAGCTCACCCCGGGAATTGGACCCACGAGGAATGTGCCCGCGAGGCCTAGCTCACCCCGCCAATGACACCACGAGAATGTGCCCGTCAGGCCTAGCTCACCCCGCAATGAACCACGAGGAAGGTGCCGTCAGGCCTAGCTCACCCGCAATGACACCACGAGGAATGTGCCCGTGAGGCCTAGCTCACCCCACAATGACATCACGAGGAATGTGCCCGCGAGGCCTAGCTCACCCGCAATGACTATACGAGGAGTACCAAATGTGAAGGTCAGTAGTGAATACTGATGCTGGGCTCCAGACCAAATTGACTTCCGAATGCCTTATCGTGAACTTGGTGTTGTTTTACTGAGCGAAACTAGTCATCCCACACTGACCATGACATATGAGAGACCGATAATTACTGATGCTAAACAGTCATAATTAGCTGAGACAACATTCACAAATAGGGCCCAGTTCTGAGGACCGTGATGCAAAGCAGCCAATCAGGGCGCGCTGCTGCTTCTCGATGTACGGCTCGTCGTGTCCATTTGCAGCCCAAGTCGTAGAACGACAGACGCGTGATGATGCGCTTCTTGAAGATGAGATGCACAAAGTGTTTGCGAGCTTTCAGAGGATTTGGCGGGGGTATGCAAATCTGATTATGAAGTGTTTCTAAATTGGGTTACATTTGCAAATTATTTTGTAATCACCAGTAACATGCTATGGCATGTAATCACCAGTCACATGCTATGGCATATAATCACCATAACGTGCTATGGCATTAATCACCAGTAACATGCTATGGCATGTGATCACCAGTAACTTGCTATGGCATATAATCACCAGTAACATGCTATGGCATATAATCACAGTAACGTGCTATGGCATATAATCACAAGTGACGTGCTATGACATATAATCAGCAGTAACGTGCTATGCCATATAATCACCAGTCACATGCTATGGCATGTCACCGATCGGCGGGACTAAATCAGCCGTTCATGTGTTTGGAGTAATGGTAGTTTAGAAATAGAGAGCGTGTGCGCGTGTGCATATGTGTATATGGGTGTGTGCGTGTGTAAGATTGGGGTTTTGGTTAAGGTGGAAGGTTAGGCTAGGTAGGGTGCTGGGGAAATAAGATACACAATATTCTTGAGTTCCAATCTTGACTTGTTGAAGGGATGGAAGCGGGAGGTTGGTTTCATTCCCGATTGTTACCCTTTGTTACTTTGGTTCTACGCCAGAGAAGGCGGGGCAGGATATCGGCTGTTGTTGGTTGTTGTCAAGTCTGTGAGTGTGTGGTAAATTGTGTGTTTTAGCACGAGCAACAACTAGTCCGTTGGTCCGGCGTGTCAGCTCTGCGGAGGGATACGCGCTACTGACAATCGCTGTTTTGTGTTGTGAGTAGAGTTCGCTTGGTTCCGACCAGGTCAGAATGCGTTGGGTGCTTCACTTCGGTCCTGTGCGGGAGGGC
>CM031601.1:96097508-96098633 GCA_018398815.1 Conus ventricosus | reverse complement strand
TTTTGATTTTTTCCCGAAAAAAAAATGAAATAAAAATCTGGGGAAAAAAGGTTTTGATTGGGATGTTTTGTTTTTGGGGATATAAAAAATACAAACCAAAAAGCCAAAAACAACAAAAAACGAGAAAGAAAAAGTTTAAAAAACGATAATAATAATAATAAAATAAAAAAAAAAAAAAAAAAATAAAATAATATTTGATAATAATATTGTAATAATAAATAATAATATAATAAAATAAAATAATAATAATATAATGATGTGAGTGTTTTGCAACTCAACAAAAGCAGCAAAACAACAACAATAATGAAAAGAAATAACAGAAAAAAAACAACAAAAAAAAGATGTGATGATGTGATGATGTTTGATGAGGGTGATGGTGATGATGAGAAAAAGAGGAAGATAACAAATTTTTTTTGGCGGCCAGTTGACTTTGACTTGCTGATGGTGTTGGTTCGTGGGCTTTTGATCCAAAGACGTGTTTCCTATCACGTTCACCCCGATCATAAATATGTTGGGTTCTCTCTGATCTGATTTCCTCGTTTTCTTTTGCCAAACGCCATTCCCCTTTGGTGTGATTACCGCCCTCTGTTGGGGAACCTTCCGCAGCCGTTCCATCATACTCTTTCACCGTGCTCACCGATTTTTTGTTTGTTTGTTTGTTTGGTTCGGTCTTGGAAAATTAACTCGTTTTCGATTTTTTTTTCTTTTTTTTTTTTTTAATTTGTTTCCTAGGGGCCTCTGCCCCTTCTTTTTCATCCTCCTTCTTTCTCATGCCCGGTTCTGCATGTTTTGTGTGCGCGGCATTTACGCCTCTCTCTCTCTCTTTCTCTCTCTCTTCTCTCTCTCTCTCTTTTCTCTCTCCCTCTCTCTTTTCTTTTTTCCCGTCTATTCTCTATTTTGTCTTGTTCCGTCTGCTGTCTGTCTCTGTCTATCTGTCTGTCTTTTTCTTTTTCTCTCTCCCCGTGTGGTTTTTTTGTGGGGGGGGGGGGGGAGCAGCTGTATATGTCTTTGTGGTGTGGTGCGTGCGGCCCGTTTGCGTGCGTGGTGTGTGTTGTGGTGTGTCTGTCGGCAGTTGCCTGTTATTGTTGTGTGTATGTGTCTGTGTCTGTGTGGTGTTTGCGTTTG
>CM031601.1:96067508-96095008 GCA_018398815.1 Conus ventricosus | reverse complement strand
AGAGAGAGAGAGAGAGAGAGAGAAGACGGGGAAAAGAGGATGGGGGAAAAAGGGAGAGAGAGAGGAGGGAGGGAGCGAGGAGAGAGAGAGAAAGAGAGAGAGACGGGGAAGGAGGGTGGGGGAAAGAGAGAGAGAGAGAAAGATAGAGAGACGGGAAAGGAGGATGGGGGAAAGAGAGAGACAGGCAGAGAGAGAGAGAGAGAGAGAGAGAGAAGAGAGAGAGAGAGAGAGAGAATGGAGAGGTGGAAGCAATAGAAAAGAAAGAATCGAGCCTTGTATGGCCAGTGTTTCTTTCAGATATGCGGCAGACTGAACGAGCACGGATGGTTTGCACAGAAAGACCCCCACCACATAAACCAGGCGGGCTCAGAGCTGGCTGAAAATTTAATACCATTCCAAACCCAACTAATGGATTGGTAGCGTCCGTGAAATGCTTCCAATTCCCCCACCGGATTCCGGGCTTTAAGGCGCACAAATCACTTCCTCATGAGGCGCTGGGTTATTTCCCTTTATGATTACGTGACAAGCACAGAACGAGACAATCTGGGTCGAGGTGTCGCTTTTGCACCACGGTCGTTTGAAGTGGGCTGTTACGGAATCCGATAATTATGATTAAAGTAGCCTCCCTGAATTTTTTTTTCCTTTTTATTTTTTTTTTTTATTTTTTTTTTAAAACACATTTTGAGATGTCTCTCCCTGCTTGTAAAATCTCTTCCAGCTACAGGTGTGCCAGCGGCAATCGAATATCTTTTAAATCCCCCCTGGGGTAATTAGTGGAACGTCGGGGAGTCGTAGGGGATGGGAAGGGGGAGAAGTCGTGCAGTCATTTTCTTGGTATCTCCACCATTCCTTTTCATCACCCCCCTCCACATCTCTTGGTGTTTCTTGTCAGTTGTGGGTTTAAGATTGACGTTCAGGTTAAAGTCTCATAGCCTGAGCGACATAGTAAACAGCAGACTGCAACCATACTGACCGTGTATAGAGAGCAAAGCGTTATGTAAAGACGGAGCCCATCCCTCTCCTACAGCACGTCACCATTCCTTGAAGTGAATCTGGTCACCATTTATTGAGGAGTGGACGGACAGGGTGTTCAAGCCGTACAATCCGAACCCAGGAATGGTTTTAATCACGGGCTGAAAGTTCCACAGCCGAACCCTCTAGTCATCCAGTTGAGAGCTCCGCAATTGTGGGGTTTAAACTCTTGCGAAGGTCTCAGAACATCCTCTAGTCATTCCGTTACGGGCTCCAAAAATGTCAGATTTAGACTCTAGCAAAGATCGTAGAACTCGCTATTCTCACATTCCAAACGTGTGTCTGACTGTCTACTTGCCCCCCCCCCCTCCCCCTCTCTTCTCTCTCTCTCTCTGTCTCTCTCTCTCTCTCTCTCTGTGTCTCTCTCTCTCTCTAACACACACACACACACACACACACACACACACACACCACACACGCACACACACACGCACACACACACACGTTTAACATGCCCTTAGACTCATGCACCTGTCCATGAGTATAAAACTATCCCCAAAAAACCAACAATTTGATGCATACCTTTTGAGGTCACACGGAATCTTATACAATGGCTGTATGCCACGGTATGTGATTCGTAATCACGGTCTGCGAATTCGAATGTAAAAGAAAAAGAAGCTCTATAAATCGCCATTGTATACTTCCAAGAAATGCTTCGAAGTCTTATACAGCTCATCTTTAGCCAGACTTACTAGATGGTACATCTGCCAGGTCTGCATATTTTGACGTCGTTTTGATTGGGCAAGCAAGGGTGCAATGCACTGCGTTGCTGACAGAGCTAGTGTGCATAGTAGCGGTTTGAGCTGAGCCCTGAAGGATGCCGTTGTGTCTGCTAATCATAGGTAATTATCTTAGTCATTGGTGCTCAGTCGTTAGCCTTGCTCATCGGAGGTGCCGTGCTAGAACACCAATGTTGCAGAGAACAAACACGTAGGAAAACTCTTGCTCCCACAATGAAATAATTACAGGCCCCTAACTCCAGGCGAACGCTGCTTACGACACCAAATCGCCTTGCAGCAATGACAATACAGAGCACACAGAACGAACAAGCAGCATTCCCTAGGGGATTTGGTGTTGTGAGCAGCATCCGTTTGGAGTTTTAGGCCCATAATTATTGCATCGTGGAGTTATAGGCCCATAATTATTGCATCGTGGAGTTATAGGCCCATAATTATTGCATCGTGGGAATAAGTTATCCTACATGTTTGTTGCTCACTGTTTATTGTTCCCTGCCTCACATACAATTTCTTTTCTTACCAGCATTGCAATGAGCATGCTAGTTCAGTCCTGCTGGCACCTAGCTTACCAATGAGCATGCTAGTTCAGTCCTGCTGGCACCTAGCTTACCAGTGAGCATGCTAGTTCAGATCAGTCCTGCTGGCACCTAGCTTACCAATGAGCATGCTCGTTCAGATCAGTCCTGCTGGCACCTAGCTTACCAATGAGCATGCTAGTTCAGACCTGCTGGAACCTAGCTTATCAATGAGCATGCTAGTTCAGATCAGTCCTGCTGGCACCTAGCTTACCAATGAGCATGCTAGTTCAGACCTGCTGGCACCTAGCTTACCAATGAGCATGCTAGTTCAGACCTGCTGGCACCTAGCTTATCAATGAGCATGCTAGTTCAGTCCTGCTGGCACCTAGCTTATCAATGAGCATGCTATTTCAGTCCTGCTGGCACCTAGCTTATCAATGAGCATGCTAGTTCAGTCCTGCTGGCACCTAGCTTATCAATGAGCATGCTAGTTCAGTCCTGCTGGCACCTAGCATATCAATGAGCATGCTTGCTGCTCGGTGAATGTGTTGTCGTTCTACTGATGGCATTGTAGTTCAAGGTACCCTAGCCCCACTTTACTGGCATGGTTATCGCCGTCTGTCTTGTCACCTCCAGTGACTGTGGACGTCAAACATGAATGTAACTCGCTTATCGAGTGTTCACCGGCTTTAAACTCACCACTGGCTTTTTAAGAGATATCTCTCCCAAGCTGTATATTATCTTCAGCTTGAGCAAACGTGCGAACGCGAATGTCGGACAACTTTGAATACCCTCTGTGGTGTGGATTGTTCAACGGAAGGATGGGGAGGGGGAGATATTGCAAAGATTCAGGTACTCGGTACATGTTGGGGTTTTTATCTCAAAAAAGGGATTATTGTAAATACTGAGGGTTTCACATTTAAGCAGTTTGATTAAATAGTTCATTTTTTGCCTGTTGATTGAATAACGATTTTTCTTGTTCATTACACCTCCTTGTCCTGTCGTCCTTTTTTTCAGGCGTCATTGTTTGATCCATATCACGCCGTCATTCAGCATCCAGCCGTTAGAATTTCTATTGTGCGATGATAGCAATGTAAATGGCTTGGAATTATCTCCCCTCTTTCCAATGCCAATTGATCCAATCATCTCTCTCTCTCTCTCTCTCTCTCTCTCTCTCTCTCTCTCTCTCTCTTGGGTGTATATGTGCGATGTCCTCTTCAGTTTGTATGTTCACACACGAACAAAAATCAAACATCTCACAAAAAGAAGTGCTGCATGCTTGTTGACTTTACATGGGGAACTGATTTTAAGCTGATCATTACAAAACTATCCATAAACTGATGTACGTTTTTAAAAAAAAGTCTGCAGTGTAATGTGTATTTCCGAAGATATGTTTGAAACCCTTTCTTGCAGATCACGTTTACAACAGGTAGCGTCACATCCGTCAGACCTGTCATATCTTTCAGTCATGTTAATGGAATGAGAAGCGAATGGTCGATGAGTGAAAAGTTAGTCAGCTGTTCTGCATAAAGCCGTTTGAGGGGCCCTGTAGGGTGCATTAGATGTGGAAAACATTTTAACAACCTGGCTGGCTTCTCACAGACTTTCGTCTCATCCACGGCTTGCCGCCTTGCAGTATATTCCGCTGTCAGACTTCTTAGTGACAATCGATCTGTTGGAATCTCTCCGAGGCTGCATCGCACGAGGTTGCAATGGAGAAAGCAAGGTAGGGTTTCTTTCTTTGTTTTTAACAAGAAATCCTTTGAAAAAGGGGAAACAAAAATAAAGTGAAGCAAACAAACAAACAACGATAAATAGGATGACATTGCGATGTTAGTGTCCATGGAGACAACTTGCAAAAACACATCTACTTTGTTGCGTATGACCGAGGGCAAGGGGCTTTTAGAGGCCCCCTGGCTTCCCAAGGTTCCTTCACGTCCCTGATACAACAAAGTATTTGCGGCCTGCGGCACTCATTCACGCACGTGCGCGAAAGAAAAAAAAATGGATTTCGTGCGTCAGTCTTGACTTGAAAAGGCCAAGTTACGTTAATCATATGCTGTGGCGAGACACTCCGGCTTATGAATTGCCTAAAAATTGGGGGCAATTGAAATCTCTGCAGATACGTTTTGATCATGCTTTACGGCCTTCCGTAGCTCATCTTTAATAAGACGCACGGCGTGACACATTCACCAAATATCCGACTGGCCTCCTGTTGACTCGATGAGAACAGAGTGAGAAGCCGTGCACTGCTGGGTAGTCTGTTTTGCATAATGACCGTTCAAACTGGGCCCCCTGTGAGCAAATATTGGGTTTGCTGATTTAGACGAGTGACTCTGGTGATTACTGACTCAACATTGCCTTGATAACTGCTCAGCAATCAAGGGGCCAGAATACCTCAGTTGGCAGAGCATTGGAGTCCTGACCCTGGTACTTCTGGTGCTGCGGGTTCGAATCTCAGCCGGTCCGTTCCGTTGCGAAGGGATTTATTCCTACGGATTTGACTCTGGTTCTGACTCCATTTCCTCAAAAGCTTTCGAATGAGCCTGTAGACCGAGGTTTTGTGACACCAGTGTTCTGAAGAGAAGGTCAGTTTGGCCGTTGGTGTGGATGACACGTATTTACATAGCATGCATCCTCCGTAAAAATCGAAGGAACTGGTGAAAGTCTGAGTGGCTGATAGCGACTGAATGACGTGGGAAACGAATGATTAAAGCCAGCAGGCAGCTCTTCAGACGGCTGTACCCTGGAAGCAGCCCGTTGTGTTAGCTAAACGTGAGCATGGATTGGATTCTAAAAGCGCATAAAGCCCGGTCTCTAACCGCGAATAGGTGCTATATAAGAATGCTGCTTCTGCTACTACTACGACGACTACGACTACCACTGCTACCACTACTACGGCGGTGTCAGTGCTGTGTTAAATAATTCTGTTGGCCTTGGCCTCACTTTTGTGGTATCTTTACGCCAGTCTGCCATACCTTGTACGTATGGATATCAAACCTCGATAGAATAACCTGGTGACAGCACATCAGCCTTGGGTTGATGACTGGCTGCTGGCGTGGGGTCTCTCTTCCCGCAAATAGTCCCCAGCGTCAAGGAAACTAATGTCCTCCGTGCCCTTCACTGGCGCATCATGGAATCGGAAACAGGGGCTACATATATTGTGGAACTCATCTTCCGCCTCCTCAACAAAAACGAGGCCATTGTGTTCATGGGCGGTTTGACGTTTCACGCCGTTTTATCAAACGGTTCATTAGTAGTTCACCTGTCTGGTGAGGGATGGTTCGCTCGGCCTCCGTTCCACCTGCCTTGGTTTTTTTTTATGTATAGTTTATTTATTGCCTTTTCAGGCGCCGTTATGAGAAGCCTCATGTGTCTTTGTCACCAGGTGGTGTCTTTGTATTTGATTGGTTGGTGGGGTTAGAAGCATGTAAATGACTCGGAACTGCCTTCTCTTCTATCGCGTGTAAAATCTCTCCCCCCCCCCCCCTCCCCCCCCCCCTTCCCCCCGCCACCCCTCACCAGACACACACACAAACAGTCGGGCCACACACACATACATATTTATACAGAGACTCACATGAAGAAGCATACTTACTATTCTCTCTCTGTCTCTCTCACTCACACACACACACACACACACACACACACACACACACACGCGCGCGCGCGCGCGCGCGCACACACACACAAAAGCATACACACACACACACACACACACACACATACACACACACACACACACACCGTGTGTGTGTGCATGTAAAGACAGGGACATTCAACATGCACGCTTAAATAACATGGTATTATTCGATATTAATGTAAGATTAAAACATTACCCTTGCAAATTTATGTTAAGTCAAAAACGTAAGCCAACCTGATTTGTATTTCAGACACAGTATTGTTAATCCCTTCTTTCAGCCCAGCAGCCCAAAACATTCAAAAACGCATCCTCCGGACCTGTGATATTTTATGTCCTGTTGACAGGACGAACACAGAAAGCGAACCAGTGCAGACTTCAATGGCTGTGTTGCATTTTATAAGGGCCGTATAAGGGTGCTCTAGTCGCAGAATATATATGTCTTAGTGGCTTGGATGACTCGTGTCGGGTGTTAGGCTTTTTGACGGAATCTCACATGCAGTTCGTTCTGATTTAAAACCTCCTGGCGACAATCTCATTGTTTGGAATTTTTTCTAGGATGGGAGGTGAGAGCGGTTTTTCACGGGATGGGCGAAGGGGGGAAAGGGGTGGTTATTGGAGGGGGGGGGGGGGGGGGGGAAAGGGGGACAGGGTAGAAGGCCCGGAGGGGACGGGGTGGACGGATTTACGTGGATTTCCTCTCACAGAAAAAGAGAAACGAAAGGGAGATGAATAAGATACAAACGTGGAGAGGGTGTAAGATCTCTTCATTGTTGCGTGTGGTTGAGAATCGAATGCTTGTGAGATGACCGATTTTCCGGGTATCTGTCAAGGGACTGTTATGACCTGTTGTCGATGGAACAACAACGACGACGACAACGACAACAACAGCAACGATGATGACACTACTACTTACACCGGCGACGACAACAGCAAAACAACAATTACAATAATAGTAGTAATGATGATGATGATGATAACAATAATGATAATAGTAATAATAATCATCATCATCATAGTAATAACAATGAAATAATAATTATGATAATAATAATAATAGCTATAACAATAACAAGTAATTAACGATAATAGCAACCGAATAGCCAATATTATGATAGAAAAGTCTTCGATTTAGCATGTTGGTTTTGATTCCGCTCTGGTGTGATCTCCATGGTTGGCACGCACGCGCACGTGCGCGTGCGTGTAATGTAATGTAATGTAAAAGGATATTTATAGAGCGCTTTACCTCGCAAGAGCCCAAAGCGCATATTACAGAAAAACATGATAAAAATTATAATTCTAATTCAAACCGCGCGCATACACACACACATGCGTGTGTGTGTGTGTGTGTGTGTGTGTGTGTGTGTGTGTGTGTGTGTGTGTGTTTACGTGCGTGTATACGTGCGCGCGCGCGCGTATGTGTGCGCGCGCGCGCGCGACGAACAACATCATCCCAGTCGAACTCAAGCTACATACCGCAGTAGATTGGGAAATCGTATTGAAAATTGCGAGAAAAATAAAAGAAATAAAATTCAGGTGGTTCCAATTGAAAATTTGTCATAGAATTCTTGTATCCAATATCATATTAAACAGAATGGGTTTGAGGGATAGCGATAGATGCAGTTTTTGTCAAATTGAGAGAGATAGTATACATCACTATTTGTGGTACTGCACTATTTCACAAGAATTCTGGAAAGAATTGGAAAACTACATGAAAACAACGTGTGAAAATAGCATCAGATTGTCATTTAATGTTGAGCTGGTTTTGTTTGGAACCGATGAAAACACAAAAACAGACCAATCATTTGATCTCATTTTATTGTGGGCGAAATATTTTGTTTACACTTGCAGAATTAATAGTGTTAAACCCAGATTGTCAGGGTTTACAATTGAACTTAAGCATCGATACAATATAGAAAAGTATGCACATATGACAGAAATGCGTTATCATGTCTTTTTGAAAAATTGGCTACCCTACCTTGCTCTATGCGAAACACTATAACAGTCTTTCATTGTTGACATGACACCTTGTAAAATGTTAAGACACACATACAAAACAAAAAACAAAAAAAAACAACCGATGCTCCTGTAATGGATCGACACACAAGCCATGAAATTTGAGCGAGCAATACTTTGTGAACATGAATTTGTTTTTGTTTTGTTTTGCTTCTGTTTTTTTTTTCCCTATCCCACCATGCCCCAGGCACCAACCCTTTCAGGGTGTGGTGTGGGGGCTATTGGTTCCCTCCCTTGTTCGTTTTTTTTTCTTTTCTTTTCATAGCCTTTGTTTATATATTGTAATTGGTATATACCCTTGCAGTTTTTACTATTTCATTTAATAATAATTGATATAGTGTAATAAGTTTACATTGTAACATGCGAATTATGACTTTTGAATTATGACACTTTTGAATGATCTTGACAGCACTAGTTAAACATTGCATGTAAATGTATTGTTGATATAACATGTGTATTGAATGGAAATATAACCTTCAGTGCAAGGGACAAAAAAAAAAAAAAAAAACATCATCCCAGTCGACAACACTGCCACAACAACAATATCACCCTATCAACCCCCACCACCTCCCATACATACATGCATTCACCACCACCACCACCACCGCCATCACCACGAACAAAAACATGGCCACGATCAAAACAGCCACCCTGTTCCATCCACTTTGGACTCCTAACGTCCTCTCTGATTTCCGTCTGCTCCCTCCGACCTTTCCCCCATCCATCAACGCTAACACATGCGTTGTCTACAGCACTCGGTGACCATGGCAAGTGAGTGAATGGCGGGGGGGGGGGGGGGGGGGGGGGGGGGGGGGGTTCTTATCGTGTGAGATCAAAATGCTGAAGAGGTGTACCCCAAGATCCCACTGAACAACAGAGAGTCGCCTTTGGTAAGGGTCAATAGCATGCGATTACATTGATCAAACGAGGTCTAAGTGACACTTTTGATGTGTCCAAGTTATGGCGCACGCGTGTGTGTGTGTGTGTGTGTGTGTGTGTGTGTGTCGCGCGCGCGCGCGCGATCGCTCGCGCGTGTGTGTGTGTTTGTTCCCTACCCCTCTCATTTTTAAGTCTTTTTTTTTTCTTTTGTTAGACTGCAACCACAATCATCTCCTTTCGTAACCCCCCCCCCCCTCTCTCTCTCTCTCTCTTCTCTCTCTCCGTCTCTCAGGAGTGAGTAGATGTAACATGTCAGCAAACTGGAAGGACGTTATTGGAAAGCTGTCTAGTTAATTGTTGTATATGTTCGCTTGCGTGTGTGTGTTTATTTGCTTATTTTCACGAGATCACTTCTAATTTATATGGAATTAGAACAGATCTTTGTGTACCTAATAAAAATTAGAACATGTCGATAGCAAATACATCTTTCCGTTCTTTTTTTTTTTTTGGACGATTTGAGGCTGTTTATATTTCCTAATGACGCGACGAGCAAAAGCGGCACCCATTCTGTCCACAACACAACACGAGCAAGAAAAGCACAATGAACCGCTTGTTTTTGTTCGTCATCCAAATGCAAGTGTTTGTGTGTGAAGTGTTTGTGTGTGTCAGTGATGTTGAGACCAACCCTGACCCAGGTGTCGATTTGCAAAAAATTATTGCAAACTATGGTCGAGGGATAAACAACAACAACAACCCCCCCCCCCCCCCCCCAAAAAAAAAAAAAAAAAAAAAATCCTTTGTTTCCTCGTCAGTTTGATTATCGTTCTCCAGCTTGAAAAGCCCACTCCCACTGACAACATGGCTGTCTTTTGTGACGCTGTGAGCACTAACGCGGACCCCGAAGCCGGAGAGAGCGTTCTGTTTGAGCACGTGCGTTCTGTTGAGCACGTGCAATTTGAGAAACACGTGCACTCAGTGCCTGATTCTCTGCCACAGACTCACTCCCAGTTTCGTAGGGAGAACAGGAATGGGTGACGGGAGCCACAAACGGCAACTCGCACACAATGAACATATTGTGAGGAAAAGTTGTTTGGTGGTTGTGACTCCAGTGTGACTGTCGGTGTGGACAACAGGCGAAAGGGGGCCGGAATAGCTCAGTTGGTAGAGCGCCGGACTCGTAATCTTGGGATTGCGGGTTCGAATCTCCGTCGGGCCGTTTCGTTACAGGGGATTTTTCCCTCGGAGTTAACATTGGTTCTGACTCCATTTCCCATACAGTCCTTCGAATGAGACTATAAGTCGACGTTCCGTGTGTGAACGCACGCATAACATCTCGCACACACGTGAAATCCCATCACCAACTTTCGGAAGAGAAGGCCAGTTTGGCCGTTTGTATGGATGACACGTTACACATAGCATGCACCTCCCCCGAACGTGGAGTATGCTGCCTTAATGGCGGGACTAAAAACGGTCATACACACAAAAGTGTCAGAATAATCAACTTGATGATTGTGGACACTCTACAGAAAAGGAAAAAGGATTCTCAGCGGGTTGATTACGACTGCCAAGCAACGAGAAATAACGTGTGTGTGTGTGTGTGTGTGTGTGTGTGTTTTAAACCTACAGTGTGAAAGGTTTGACTCGGCTTTGTGGATCCTTTGTCTGTTCGTGTTTTTCAACTTTTTGCTTGCAGAAACATTTCTGAAGTCGTTTCTTCCTTTTTCTTTTTTTTGAAAGATTTTCTTCGTCCTTTCCTTCTTATTCATTTCTTCTGTTGCACGATGTATTTACGTCTCCTGCTACAGCAACGTGATCATGATGGTGGCGACGCATTGTTAGTCAAAAAAGAGTGCGGGAACTGTCCAAAATCCTATTCAAAACAGACCGTGACGTTTTCTTGTCAGGGTGTGATGTCCCGCCAGTTCACTCAGTTTGTCACAGGGAAACGGAAAATTTCACTGGCATTTATCAGATTGAACAGCGTATACTGGATGAAATCAAAAGGATCAGAGATGTCCATTCCTTGTATGTTTGGTGAGTAGAATGTTAGGACTGGCAGTGAAAACAGTATTGTAGTGAATGATATCGTTGTTACTTTTGATGTATTCTGCTCCCCAATCCTGTCTATGAATGTGTGAATCGCATTTCTCAAAAGAAACCAATGGATGTGAAAAGCAGCTCCTAAATCCTTGTGAATATTTTGACCTCACAATGCCGAACGGAATGTTGATGGGGGAGGGGGTGCATCTGGAAATTATACTTAACATTTCTACTTCAAGCTGCAGTGTTGTTGTTTCGTTGTTTCTTAAAGCCAGCTTTGTTTATCAGTAACTTTTAACGTTTTAGAAAAGACTTAATGTAAACGTATGCCTGCAGCGTTTTATGTTTTGCTGAGGAAAGGAAACGCCAGTGCAGAAAAATGTAATAAAGCATATCTACCTTAGAAAAGTGTCAATAATTTGTGATACAGCTTAGGTCCAAAACGGTCAGACACTGTTCTGCACGAACAGAAACTTGATAACGGAAAATAAAATAGTAACAAAAGACAGACGTGTAGGACAGATACCAGTTTAGAGAGTGAATATCAGGATGGATTTCGCAAAGTCTACAGTGTTATTGGGCGATTTATCTAGTTGAGATGCTATGATATAATGACAATTATCATATCGAAAATATGTTGCGTTCATTAATTTTAGAAAAGCGTTTGATTCTGTTGCACGTATTAAGCTTTGGAAATTGTTCAAGAAAATACATTCAGGGAAAACTGTACAAATCAATTAGGAGCGCGTATAATGTAAAAACAAGCGTTGTTTCAAAGAACGATGCATCTCATTCTACGAGGAGACAGAAGGCGTAAGGAGAGGGGGGGGTGGGGGGGGGGGGGGGGGGGCAACAAACTTGCAAGCGATATTCAGCGATGTGGTAGGCATGACATATAGATATTTTCGGATCTTTCTGAAATTTTAATTCTGTTTGCAGAGTGTCGTGCTTGTTTCCGATACTGTCTGCGGTCTCCGAAACCAGTTTAATACTTGGCATTGAAACTGCAAATCGTCTCAGTATCATTGTTTACGTAGACAAATGAAACATAATCGTGTTTAGAAACTGTTGTCATGGTGCGTCCGCTGAAACTTAGACATACGGTGTATGCACTCTATAAATTGTGAATGCTTATTAGTGTTTGGGAGCAATCCTATCCATCCAATTTGTCCTTTTGGCATGCAATAAATGACTTTTGGAACCGTGCAAAGGAAGGTGATCTTGGAATTTTAAAATTGCTGCGAACTCTTGGAGAGAGATCTCATATCTTTGTCAAGTTTTTTTAATACCAAGATGTAACCAATGTTGACGTATGAGGCTGAAATTAAGGGAGTAATTGCAGGCTTGTATCCCCATTAAAACCTTCATGTGTTTCCTCCGCAAAGGTTTTAGGATATCTTTATAAAAACACCTAATAATTTGTTTTCATGGAGAAATGGGAAGATACCCTGATATATGTATTCGAAGCTACATAAAACTATAACAATCTGGTTACGCATCATTAAGATGCAATACCATCACCTTCTTTTTAAAGCTCGTCAAATGTTATATTTACGCGGACATAATCGAATCACGTGCACATCTTCTGTTTGTTTCGTAGTATGCAAGCATAAACTTGATGATATCTGGACAAATCGAGTTGGCGACGAGAGATCACTGTGAATGAATTTTTTAAGAAATAGTTTCATCGTATGTAGCCGACTTGTCAAAGGATTTTTTTTTTTTTGAAAAAGTCCACTTTTATTCTATATGTAAGACAAGTTTTCCTTGCCGTCCGACTTGTGTGAACTTAAAACGGGTTACAGCGAAACATTTTCTGATCAGATTGATGCTCGGAGTGTCTCCCCCCAAAAAACACACAGACAGCGCTTTCGTCACACCGATTACTCCTGTCCTCCTTGCACGGAAAGTCGGAAAGGGAGGTACATTTCATACTTTGCATGTCCTAGGTAAAGGCAGATTCGAGAACATTACATTGCCGGAAAGTATTCAAGCAGCGCATCCAGTTTCATGATTTCGCTTCTTCTCGCTTCAGATCCCCAACCCCGCAGCGTCACGTCTGGCTCTCTATGTCTTGAAGGCTTTTCAGATCCGCAGTGCTTAGACAGTGGACTTCTGTTACGTTGTTACTGCCAGTTGTCAAATGATACAGAAGGTAATCCTTCCCAGTCTCACCTATACAAGGTGATCAACGGTCATCCTTTTCCACATCGAGCGTTATCACTGTCTGGTTCTATTAGCCATTTGCTTTGATTAATCCGCATTGACCTGATCAATTGTTTGGGTTTTTTTCTTTGTTTGTTTGCTCTTGTTCTTTGCATTGTTTGGGCTTTGTTGGTGTGCGAATGATGCGCCTGTACGTGTTGTGGGCTAAGTGAGAAGTAAGAAGTAAAAGTAAAAAGCAAGAAGAAAAAGAAGCATGCAAAAGTCTGAAGTCACACCGATATATGCACAAATGTATCATCACGCCCACAAACGCACACACATAACACACACACACACGCACGCACGCACGCACGCACGCACCACACACACACACACACACACACACACACACACACACACACACAGTCAGAGGGGTACGCACATCGGAGAGCAGAAAGAGAGAGGGAAAGATGGTGTTCACAGGTTTTAGACGGCGGCCATGGTGGGCCGTGATTTTGACGGCCGTGTCCCCCGCGGCAGAACGGATCCGTGGAAGAGGCCATAGACAATCTGTGCTAGATTTATCGCTATTTTTGATACGGAAAACCCAATCCTGCCACCTGCATGAAATTACTCTTTCCCTAAAATCATGCAAAAAATTTATTTCCTCAACACATTGATTTGTCCAAACAAAACCATATCCTAACGTAAACAGTTTACAGAGGATATTTGAAACCCTGTATCTTTTGTCGCGTGAATCTAGATCAAGCAGCATCCTATTGGCTTAGGAGAGAGAGAGAGAGAGAGAGAGAGAGCAATTCGTCAGTGACAATTCAAGAGCGCAGTTCTTTCCCCGGAGAGCCGTGAAACGGACGGTTTGCACGAATGGTGGAAACGACGGGCTGAAAATTCCGGGTCGGCCCGGCTCCACTATGGCCATCTGCAGCCGTCATTGATGACGCCACAGAGGAGTTGAGCCGGGGTAGGATTTTTTAACCGAGCTGTGCAAAAGCACGGCCGTCCTGCGCACAGGTTTACTATGGCCACCGCCTCAGGGAGATGTCGCTTCCTTTTTGCAGCATCTCTCCAGCTTCAGGTATGCTGGTAACGATCGAATGTCTTAAAAAAAAAATCCGTTCTGGGATAATTACTAAAAGGTGGAAGAGTCAGGAGGGATGAGGAGGGAAGCGCAGTGATTGTTGCTGTCAGAACCCTGTTTGTTTGTTTGTTTGTTTGTTTTTTTCTCAACCTTCCTCAGTTAAGTTTTCTGTTTGATTGTTGGGGTTAAGGTTATGGTTAAGGTAAAGTTTAAGGTCCGTAGCTTAATGGCTGTACGCGCAGTGAACTTTTTACAGATTCATCGTGTGTAGAACCAAAGCATCATGAAAATCAAGAGTTCAGCCCTCCCATTGCCGGGTGGACAGAGAGTTCTGTAAAATGACGAAGGCACGAATGGTTTGAGGTCACGGCCCCTTAATTGTGTCCGCTGACCACTTTTTCTGATATAGATTCGAGCAACGGTCTTTGAATTCTCCCCCCCCCCTCCACCCCCACCCCCCAACACTTGCTTGTATACAAATTGATCCACCCATGCTCTCTTCTCTCTCTCTCTCTCTCTCTCCACCATCTCTCTCTCTCTCTCTCTCTCTCTCTCTCTCCTCTCTCCTCTCTCTCTCTCTTACGACTTACTACATCCTAACCAATCTGGATTCAGAACTTACCACTCTTGTCATACTGCACTTGCATATCTTGCTGATCAATATTTAGAAAACATTGATGATTTGAATACCACTGGAGTACTATTCGTTGACTTTACAAAAGCATTTGACGTTATTGATCACAAATTATTACTGAGAAAACTGGCTATCTATACATTTTCCACTCGCGTTCTTTCTTTAATAAAAATCTTTTCTCTCCAGTCGTCAACAATCAGTTTTCCTATGTAACATGCAGTCCATATTCTTACCACTTAAATTTGGTGTACCACAAGGATCAGTACTTGGTCCGCTTCTTTTTTTTTTTATTACACGTGAATGATCTACCTTTACATATCAATGGCTCATGCTGTCTTTTTGCCGATGATACATCTATTCACTCTAAGCACTCTGACCTAAGTCTACTATTCATTAAATTACAAAAGAATATTGACCAGTTGGTGACCTGGACCAAACTAAATCATATGTCCTTAAGCGAACAGAAAACAAAATATTTTATTACAACTTCACGACAGAAAAGACAAATTTTCAACTATACCCACCATTTACATCGGTGACAAGCAACTTGAAGAAGTGAGCACTCATAAAATTTTGGGGGTCACCTTAGACCATAATCTCACTTGGTCACCCCATATTTATTGTATAAGCAAACGTGTATCTCAAAAAAATTTTCAGCTGTCAAAAATACAAAACTTTCTGAATATAAACGCCCGAAAGCAGTTTTATCACGCATATATTCAATCATGTATTGATTATGCGTCAACTCTTTTTGATTCTTGTAGCATCAATTCGTTGAAACCTTTAGTTCGTACTCATAAGCGAGCTCTTAAAGCTATTCGTATAAAATCGTCATCATTAACATTAACAGACTATGTAAAGCTAGATATTCTTCCCCTGTCACACAGACTTCTGTACAATAAAGCAGTACTGATTTACAGAATAATGAATGGTTATGCACCTTCGACTCTAGCCACAAAATTTCCGCTCAACCAATCAAGATACACCAATAATATACTTATCCGTAAACCTAGAACTGATCTTTTCAAAACAAGTCTTCACTACTCAGGTGGAACATTTTGGAACTCTATACCAGTAAACATTAAACAAAAAGATTGTATTGCTTCTTTTAAGGCAGCGTACAAACAATTACTATTTCAAACAGTTTAACTGAACACATTGACAAATTCAATGAATACTGGATCATTTAGAAAGAACACTATTTCCTATGCATGAATGTATAAATCTGTATATGTATTTATTTATGTAGTATGTATGTATATGAGGTATGCGTTCGCACGTGAATTTGTGTGCTTGTGTGTGCGTGTGTTAGCCTTTTTTTTCTCTTTCTTCTTTTCGTCTTCTCTCTTTTGTCTTCTTTCATCATTCATTTCTTTATTTCTGTTTCTTTCTTTACCTTTTTCTTTTTTTTTTCTTTTGCCGGTAGACAAATTTCCCCACCCCCATTCCGCCCATTATATGCCCCCGCGCGCGCGTGTGTCTGTGTGTGTACGCGCACACTTGTGCATAAATGCAGAATCTGTTATCTGCGTCTGTAGCATCAGTCTAGTCTAATTATGGATTTGTGTGTTCAACTTTTTTTCCCTGTAGTTGCTATAATGACCTGCATGTTTTGCAGTGTCCCCCCCCTCTCTCTCTCTCTCTCTCTCTTTGTGTTGTGTGTGTGTGTGTGTGTGTGTGTGTGTGTGTGTGTGTGTGTGTGTTTTCTCCAGGGCTGGGTGGAGAAAAGCATGTTCTCTCTCTCTCTCTCTCTCTCTCTCTCTCTCTCTCTCTCTCTTGTGATGCATGCGCGCGCGCGCGCACACACACACACGCACGCACACATGTACGGACGCAGACACACATGTACGGACGCATACACACACAGACACACAGACACACACACACACACACACACACACACCACACGCGCGCGCGCGCGCGCACAAACGCGAGCTTGCGCAGCAAACCGCCTCGCACACGCTCGTGCATCTGTCCATGATAATAAAATGAGAAGCGGGTTTTTGCATACTTGTTGAACTCGCACAGCAAATCAACACATTGCTTTGTCTACTTCCCATTAAAATGACGACCTAATAAAAAAAAAAAACGGGGGGTGGGGGAGGAGGGGGGGGGGGGGGGGGGGGGGAGGGGTGCATTGCTAACCGGGTTGTTTAGCGTAAAAGCTGAGTAATCTTGGTCCTGAAGGAGACTGTCATGTCGGGTAATTAGGAATGATTATCTCAGTTAATGCGTTTTCAGTTAAAAGCATTGGTGGCTGGAGGTGCATGGGTGCCTTCGTAAGTAGAGCACCGACATTGCAATCAGAGATTTCAGGTTCAAATCCACTTCGCATCCAGTATGAAAATCTAGCATGTTTACTGCCCGTTGAACGTCTAGTCGTTCTGGTGGTCAAGGGTGTGGTGTTAGATCCTGTAGCCCCATCCTCTTGGTGTGGTTAGACCCGTCTGCACTGTTAGCCGTGGTAGGTGTGCACGTCAAAATATGAATGTGGACTCGCCTGATGTCTGTTCATGGGCTTTCGCGGCCTCATCACCGGTCGTTGGAGGAACGTCTCTTCCAGTTTATTTGCCTTCAGATACAGGTCAGCTGGCGACGGTTCGGTGTTTTTTTGTTGTTTTTTTGGGGTTTTTTTTTTTTAGTTTCTCCTGTGCAAATGATGCAGTGGGAGGAGACGAATGGGGGGGGGGGGGGGGGGGGGGGGGGGGGGGGGGGTCATAGCAGTTCTGGTTCACAGACTACTATGCCTTTTTCAATAAACAAGGACGTATTTTTTGTTCACAGAAAGTTTGAACTTGGAAGCAGCTTGATCGAACGGTTCGTTTGGTTCCCCCCCTGTAGGTTCAATGGTGATCTGTCTTGTTCCCACTAACCTCCGTGTTTCGGTCGTCCCCTTGAAGGTCACATCATGAGATCCTACTTAAACAATTCTCTGCTGTCCAGTTGTCAGTTTTTGTTGTAGGGTCAGGGCCACGTAATTGACCTTGAACTCGCCTCTCCTCTCTTGCATTCGGATTGGTACGACTGTGCTCCTCTCCCCACCCCGTCAGTCTGTCTCTGTCTGTCTGTCTGTCTCTCTCTCTCTCTCTCTCTCTCTCTGAAAAAATCATGCGACTAGCGCGTCAATCTGAACGCTCAACGTATGAAAACACAAACGACAACATCGAAAAATTTGTAAAACAAAACAAAACAAACAAACAAACTTGAGTCTTTCCTGACTTTACATGGAGAATTTTGTATGAAGTTAATCATCAGGTAACTAAACTGATGTGATGTTTTTTCTTCTTTTTTTTTCTTTTCTTTTTCTTTATTTAAAGCTCTGCCAGTCTGTGTGTTCTTGAAAAAAAAAAGTATTCGTTTCTTGCAGCTCACCTTTTTACGACAGAAAAAAAAAAGTTACAGTCGGTAGACCCGCGATATTTTCTGCCCTGTTGATGGATGGAACGGGGCGTAGAATGTCAATCAGTGCAGCGCTAATCGCCTGTTTTGCATAATGGCCTTTTGATGTGGACCGTGTTAAGGTGTGTTGGATTAGGAAGCATGATGGAATAGCGTGGCGGATTCCTCGCAGTGTCAAGTCATCAGCGGTTTGTGCTGGCTGGCCGTTTGTTCCGCTTTTCAGGGAAACCTGCTGACAATCCGATCCATTAGAATCTCTGCATGGGAAGATTAGACAGGGGTTGGGGAACGGGGGTGGGGGTGGGGGAGAGGATGGGGGAGGGAGGCAGAGGAGGAATGGGGGTGGGGGGGTGTTTATAATGACTTCTTCAAAACCAGGAAACCGATAAACAAAAATGAAATGAAACGAAAAGAAAATCAAACAAAAACAAAACAAAACAAAACAACAACAACAACAAAACCGATAAAAAGGATCAAATTCCGGTTTAAGTTCCCGGTTCATGGATTAAACAGGAGCAATACATTTTCCTTTAAGTTCCCGGTTCATGGATTAAACAGGAGCAGTACATTTTCATTTACGTTCCCGGTTCATGGATTAAACAGGAGCAATACATTCTCCTTAATGCTCACGGCTTAGTCCCTCACTTCCCAAAGCTCCCTTAGGGCTCTAGCTACGGCCAGCTGTGTGCGTCTTTCCAATGCGCACCCAACGCACGCGACCAAGAGAAAAAAAAAGTCGATTTCCAGCATGTATCTTGCAATCGAATGATAAATGTCACAGTAATTATACACTGGGGCATTAGTAGAACATGTGGTTTCAGAATTGTCTGTAAATTCGAATCAGTCTGAAATCTTGGCTGTTTTGATTTGAAATTCACAAGAAATACTCTAAAAGCCTTCTGCATCCCATCATTAAGACGCATCTACCAATTTTGTGAGCGTTCTACAGGTTTCCCATTGCTATGAGGAGCGTGAAAGTAGTGCCCTGCTAATTAATTGGTCTGTTTGGGTGCTGTCTGTTTGCCTTAGGCCCAGTAAAGAGAATGTAAGGTTTGCTTCATTTGACTGATCAGCCGTGATGGTTGTTGGTCAGTTATTAGCCCTGGTAAATACTGATCAATTAATCCTGGTAAATGCTGATCTACCGTTGGCCCTGGGGAATGCTGATCAGTTAGTCCTGGTAATTGCTGATTAACCGTTCGCCCTGGTGAATGCTAATCTACCATTAGCCCTGGTGAATGCTAATCTACCATTAGCCCTGGTGACTGCTAATCTACCATTAGCCCTAGTAAATGCTAATCTTCCATTAGCCCTGGTGAATGCTAATCTACCATTAGCCCTGGTGAATGCTAATCTACCATTAGCCCCTGTGAATGCTAATCTACCATTAGCCCTGATGAATGTTAATCTACCATTAGCCCTGGTGAATGCTAACCTACCGTTAGCCCTGATGATTGCTAAACTACCATTAGTCCTGGTGAATGCTAATCTACCATTAGCCCTGGTGAATGCTAATCTACCATTAGTCCTGGTGAATGCTAATCTACCATCAGTCCTGGTAAACGCTGATATACCGTTAGCCCTGGTAAATGCTGATCAACCATCAGTCCTGGTAAACGCTGATATACCGTTAGCCCTGGTAAATGCTGATCTACCATCAGTCCTGGTAAATGCTGATATACCGTTAGCCCTGGTAAATGCTGATCTACCATTAGCTCTGCTGATTGCTGATGTTTCATTAGTCTAGCTCTCAAGGTTGCCGATCAGTTCCTAGCCTTGATGATTTGCTGAACAGTCATTAGTCCTGGTGATTTGCTGAGCAGTCATTAGTCCTGGTGATTTGCGGAGCAGTCATTAGCCCTGGTAATTTGCTGAAGTCATTAGCCTTGGTGATTTGCTGAACAGTAATTAGCCTTGGTGATTTGCTGAACAGTAATTAGCCCTGGTGATTTGCTGAGCAGTCATTAGCCCTGGTGATTTGCTGAACAGTCATTAGCCCTGGTGATTTGCTGAGCAGTCATTAGCCCTGGTGATTTGCTGAAGTCATTAGCCCTGGTGATTTGCTGAACAGTCATTAGCCCTGGCGATTTGCTGAGCAGTCATTAGCTCTGGTGATTTGGTGAAGCCATTAGCCCTGGTGATTTGCTGAGCAGTCATTGGTCCTGGTGATTTGCTGAACAGTCATAGCCCTGGTGATTTGCTGAACAGTCATTGGTCCTGGTGATTTGCTGAACAGTCATAGCCCTGGTGATTTGCTGAACAGTCATTAGCCCTGGTGATTTGCTGAGCAGTCATTAGCCCTGGCGATTTGCTGAGCAGTCATTAGCCCTGGCGAGTGCTATCAATAATCAGCACCAGTGAACGCCGATCAGTCCTGAGCTCTGGAGAATACTAATCAGTGGCTAGCCCCCGGTGAATGTTGACCAGTCATTATGACTGGTGATTGCTGATCACATGTGTCCTGTTAGCCCTGGTGATTGCTGATCACGTGTCCTGGTGACTGCTGATCAATCGTCAGCCCTGGTGCTTGCTGATCTATCAGTAATGCTGGTGCATGCTGGTCAGTCATTTGCCCCTAGTCGTTACTGATCACTCATTAGCCCTTATCACAACGGTTGCTAGTTTTGCTCTGCAGTGGAACACCTAAGTTCCCAACCAGACGATGTAGTTCGAATCCAGCTTGTTCCCAAACACGACCATCAAATTAGTGTGTGTGTGTGTGTGTGTGTGTGTGTGTGTGTGTGTGTGTGTGTGTGTGTGTGTGTGTGAGAGAGAGAGAGAGAGAGAGAGAGAGAGAGAGAGAGAGGAGTGTGTGTGTGTGTGTGTGTGTGTGTGTGTGTGTGTGTGTGTGTGTGTGTGTGTGTCGGGATAGCGTTTAACAGGTGCCCCGAGCCACACACTCTACAGGCACGCTTATCACCGTCTGCTGGCATCACCTTTGATGGAGGTGGACGTTGAATTTGAATGCAACTAACTAACTTGATGACGGCTCATCGTCTGTCGATTCCTTACCGCCTGGTGAGGAGGCCCGTCTTCCAGCCAGCAAATTGTCTTCAGCTTCACATAAGCTGGCGGCGGCCGGATGTCTTGGAATTGCTGCAGGGGCGGATAATGCCATGTGGAGATGGGGATTACCGTGATTGGGGAACCTAATTTCCGCCACCTTCCGCGAAGTAGGGGGATTGAGGGAAGGTTTGACAGGTTGAAGCAGCTTGTTGGAACGGTTCGTTTGGTTCCCTTGTCTGTGGAAGGATGATTTGTCCGAGCTCCGTCCCGTCTTGTCCTGGTCGTCTTTGTTGTTGTTGTTGGTGGTGGTGGTTTTCAGGTGCAGTTATGAAATTCCATCCACAAAGCCTCTTTGCATCCAGCTGTCAGTGTGTCCAGTTGCGGGCTATCGGCCATGTAAATAATCGGGACTCTCTTCCACTCTGTCGCATTCAAATTTATGCGGTCCTGCACCCACCCCCACTCTCTCTCTCTCTCTCTCTCTCTCTCTCCTCCCTTCCACTCTCTCTCTCTCTCTGTGTTCAGTTTTCAATTCTTGTTTTTCATAGCCCAGCGGACTGCAGGGGTCACATTAAGGTTGTTACATGTCGGGTTCGATTCCGTACATATTGCACACACACGCACGCACGCACGCACGCACGCACAGGCGCGCGTGTGCACGCACGCACACGCCATCACCAACGCCACACCATCACCACCACAATCAGCAAACAACGGCAGCAGCAGTAGCAACAGCAACAGCACGACCCAAAATAAGAATAGATCCGTTTCCCTCAAACGTACTCAAAGCGCCTTAAGACTGGATTCATTTCCATCAAGTCTCGGAGCAAAGGAGAAACGCGTATCTGTTTCAGATACTGCAAAAAGAATATCTGGTGGAACATACCTGGACAGTGTTTCCATGGATCTGAAATGAAGGTTGACGTCGAATGTCATATGAACCCCAATACTGTGAGTGCGTGTGTAAAAACGTGAGTGGCCCATCACATTGTATATACATCATGAAGCCTCGTTAGTCTTCAGAAAAACGAAACAAAACGAGTGTATGCATAAACAGCTGCCTGTGTAGGGGTCTATAGGCTAATCACCACAGCACCGTGTCTGTTTTACGCCTAGTACCAGTAGCAGGTGACAGAAAGCCATTTCAGGTTTGAAAAGACCTTAAAACAAAACAGTTTGTTATCCGCGTGTGTGTCTTCCTGTCCTTTTTGCCAGAGGTCACTGACATAATTATCAACTGGCGGTTTCATATTTGTTTGTGGGTTAGACGATATGTGGACGGTGATAGTGATGTGTGTGTGTGTGTGTGTGTGTGTGTGTGTGTGTGTGTGTGTGTGTGCTCTTATTCTTGGCAAGATGATCAACCACTTCATTGTCCCTAAAAAATTAGAGGATGGACTAGGTGGGTGACGCGGCGGGGTGGGGTGGGGGGTGGGGGCGTATAATGCGTGTACAAATATTCCTGTCGGGACAAAGGAAAGAAAAAGAAAAACGGTTGATACAAGATAGATAAAAAGAATGAAAGTACCATCGTAACCTTCGTGAACTGGACTGGTAACAAGTACCCTGTCATTCACTAGATTGGTAATCATTACTCTATGACGTCGCAATTGACTGAGGATCGAGGATTTGTGATAATCGAGGATTTGTGATCATTGCTGAATAATTGCTGACTTCCCAAGCCTCTCCGACGCGGCGCTCCTGTGACCTCCTGTCTATACCACGGCAAGGACACCTGAGAGAGCGTAGACATCGGTCAAAGTCGAACGGATCCTGGATCAGGCTTTTTGATCCGGATCAACACATCAACAAATCCAAATTGAACGAAATGTGTCAACGGGCCACATTCGGCTTTCTATCAAGTCTCGTTACAATCGGTTCAATAGTGTTGGCGTTATCTTGCTGTACGAAACCAGGATCAGGTCACGCATCCGTATCCGAATCCTATCCCATCAGTACCAAAACTGTAAAGAATTTGACTTTAAATCATAATTTATTATGTCTTTCAGCTGGCTTTCGTTACAATCGGGTCGGTAGGGAGCCCCCCTCCGTTTGCCGTTGATAGGATAGTATCGCCTTTTTGTTTTTGTTTGTTTGTTTTCCAGATGTAGCGTGTTATGTTTGTCCACACCCCTTGCCGTCTCCAGCCCACCTACTTCCCACTTGTTCTCACGCAAATTGTTGTTGTGTGTGCGTGTGCGCCTGTGTTTATGTGTATGCGCCTGTGTGTATGTGTGCGCGCGCGCGTGTATGTGTGTGGGCGCTCGCGTGCATGTGAGTGCATGTTCGTAAGCGTGCACGTGTGGTGTGTGTGTGTGTGTGTGTGTGTGTGTGTGTGTGTGCGTGTGTGTGTGTGTGTGTGTAAGTGCACGTAAATATTTACGTGTGTGTGAGAGAGTGCGTGCAAGAGTTTCTCTCTCTCTCTCTCTCTCTCTCTCTTCTGTGTGTGTGTGTGTGTGGTGTGAAGAAAAGTAATCAAATACAAAAAAAAGCATTGTGAGCGGCGCCGTACCGTGGACGACACTTTTCCTCGTGAGGGCCGCTTGAGGTTCAGACAGAATTAACGAGGCACTTTGCCCATTAGATTCACGTGTCAAGTCTTGCCATAGTCTTATCTGAAACAGGTGTCGGTTATAAAGAAGTCTGCGCCAACGCTGCGCTACATTTCGTTTCATGACGATACCTGCTCACTGCTCGCCAATTAAAGCGTGCTCTTTGCGTGGAAGCAGTGGGCTTGATAAAACATAGCACACGCCAACAATGAAAGTGGAGGAGAGAGAAGGGATGGGGAGGGAGGGAAGGGAGTCTGGTACCTGTTCCCGACCTCACATAGCGATGACAGAGGTGTTTGTTCCGGATTGTTCTAGATAGTCGTCGCCATCTGCAGAGGTGTACACTACCTTCATTCTGTGTGTTTCTACTTTTCATCAGCGCTGTTACTTTTATGCTGTATTGGATACAGTCATGCGTCAAATTCATGACAATTAGTATTCAACTTAATTAGTATTCAACTTCTGTAAACGTCTAAACCTGTTCATTTTGCTGCTTTCGTGACGTTTTCCGTGCATGATTCGGCAAGACTATTCGTTAGCTGTACTTGGCAAGATTATTTTACATGAGGCCCAGCGTCGTTGCCGGGCAGTGAAACTGTTCCTGTCTTCTCTTCAAATTGGTAGAAATTATGTTTGGCGAGGTATATCAATATATGACCAGTCTTTTCTCAGTATGTAGTAAGATGATTATTCCTGCTCATCAGTTTTGTGGAAATGTCCTTAATGGTCTCCTCTTGACAAAGTACATGCATAAAATATCATTCGACACAATCTTCTGGTATCGATTCTATTAACCACTTGTACAGTCGTAACTGATGACAGTTGTATAGAAAAAAGATAGTGTAATATTGAAAACGTCGCTGTAAACGTTAATCGCAGATTCTCATCTACATTTCAGTGACAGCTTCAGACACGGGGTGGCTGGTAAGGTGAATAATTATGTACTACTTTGCAAAGACCCTAGCATTTGTTTCTGTTAGTGCTGAGGAAAAAGCACTATTTAAGTTCACCTCCCCCAACACACACACACACACACATGCGCGCAGATAGATATGATAGAAACAGGTTGTGATGACGTAAACTCAGAGATTGAAGCGAGTCAAAAGGTTGTTGTGATGAAGAAGATACACACGCAGTATAACTTGTGATGAATTACGTTTCATTCACCCCTACCCCTACTCCGGATATTTGTGGAAGCTGTACAGAATATTTGTGTCCTGTTCTTTGAAAGCACCAACGCACGAAGGCTTACTACCGCATGCTTCCAAAGCAAACATGCACACGTAAATACACGCGGAGAGAGAGAGAGAGAGGAGAGAGAGAGAGAGCAGAGAGAAACAAAACCAAAGCCAACGCTCTTACAAATCATACATTTTTAATATGTGTAACATAGTAGTCTTCAAACATTTTGGTATTCAGCTATATTAGCATGTAAGTATAAACAGTCACCTCATAATTTCTTGAGAACAAACTTCGCTAGGATTTCCTTCATGAATAAATAAATCTAGTATGCATTTACACACAAACAGCATTTCCAGTCAGTGCCGCCTCAGTGGTGATGACGCAAAAGAAGAACTAGCATGACGCAGTATACAATGACATCACAGACAAGGTGCCCGCCTTAGGAGCGGGGCTGTGCTTTTGCGGTGAGTACAATCACACTGAAGCGTAATTGATGAATAACAATAATGTACAATTTAAGGAAGCTTTTGTTGTTTTTGTTTGTTGTTGTAAGTTTGAAGTAAATGGGGATCTTTGTCTTGCATATTACCGTCATTTGTACTTTACAACATGCGTTAGAGCTTCAAACCAGGCCCATTGCTTGACCACCAAAATAAACGATAAATTGAATTCTTGATTAATACATAAGATTAACTGAGGGTGTTGTGTGTGTGTGTGTGTGTGTGTGTGTGTGAGAGAGAGAGAGAGAGAGAGATAAGAGAGAGAGAGAGAGAGAGAGAGAGAGAGATAGAGAGAGAGAGAGAGAGAGAGATCATGATGTACTTGTAAGGAGGCACTTTCTAAAAATCGTTATTAAGAGCATAGCAATTGCGGTAACCGTCATAACTGGAAGATACATAATAGACCAAAGAATCTGGAATTCAAAGCTACTGCCGCTGTTGACAACCTAGCCAACAAAAACAAACAAACCAAAAATAACAAAACAAAAAAGGAAGATGAAAAACAAACCAAAGAAGAAAAAGACGCCATTTTGGGTGAGCTTGTAGAGCCAAGTGTACAACCTCGCCGATTTCATCCACAACGAAATCCCCGTGTATATGTTTTTAAGGCGCAAAGGGTGGATGATGAGGACCACATACAATTCATGCTGGCTGTGTTATAGCGTCAGTACTACAATCTGTTTATTTGTTGTGAAAATTATATTACGAGCAAGATCTATAAGATCCGACCGAAGACGACGTAAAATTCGCTACATTGCACATTATTTTAGCAGACAGAGCAGTTAATATTACGAAAAGGTCTAAACAAAACGCTACCACAATTACGACGGGAATGATTATAAACTGTTCGAAACAAAAACATTAACTAGTAGGGTAAACGTTTTAAAGGCAATGTAATTCGACCGTGATGTATAAATACAGAAACCGGACTTTAAAAAAAAAAAACAGCTATTCTTCATAATCAATGTGGGAGAAGAGAAAACCCACGCCGTGTTCGTTTAAGCATGAAACTAACTGATGATCTGCATTTCAACGGCAAAAAAAAAAAAAAGCAGTTAGAGTTTTTGTTTGTTGGGGTGGGGTTTTTTTTGGTTTTTTTTTTGGGGGGGGGCGGTCTTTTTTTTTTTTGGGGGGGGGGGGGGTTGAGGGCGCTCAACATGTGTTTTCATGAGACAAACTGTGGTAAATGTCGCAGTTGGTGTGGAGAACGCTTAGATACTCATGCAAACGCCTTACCTCTTACGAAGTAGAAATTAGGCTGGATATGCATTGGCTATAGGAGATGGAGAGGGGGGAGGGGGGGAGGGGGGGGGGGGGAGGGGAGGCGAGGGGAGATACCCGTTCCGGGGCGATGTGGGAGGAAATGGACAAGGCTGCGATATACCCCGTGTTAAGAAACATTGAACCGCATGAAAAGAGTTGTTAAGTGAATGGTATTAAGAGAAGTGGTGTGGTGTGTAGTGTGTGTGCGTGCGCGCGTGTGCGTGCGTGCGTGCGTGCGTGTGTGTGTGTGTGTGTGCGTGCGTGTTGTATGATCTTGCCGGCCAAGTATGACTTGACTCATGCCACGTTATTTTTATGTCTTGCACATGAATATGAGAGTAACAAATTAGTGATTGTTTTTTGTTTTGTTTTTAATTTTTAAAAAGCAAGAAAGCACTCTGACTACTTTGTCATGCATTTTTTTAGCAAAAACAAAACCAGACTATCGCACTTAACTGACACTAGGACACGCACGCGCGCGCGCGCGCGCGACACACACACACACTTTTGCACCTAAGAAACTGAACGAGAAAGACACCTTATGCACCCACAGACCCTAGAGCCAAAAGAAACGAGAGAGAGAGAGAGAGAGAGAGAGAGAGAGAGAGAGAGAGAGAAGACATAAGCTAACTCAGACACGTGTTCTGCTTGTCTATTCGTGGAGAAAGGAAAATCAATATATGAAGTTATATTGGTTCCGTCATTGCTCTGGAAACGAAGAAAAAAAAAAAGAGAAAAAAAAAAGAAAGAAAAAACTACAGTTTATCCTCTCTCTCTCTCTCTCTCTTCTTTGTTATTTTTTTTTTTTTTTTTTGTTTAACAACGAGGGGTGTGATTCACAGACTAAAAGAGAGAAAA